>CM032162.1:40790246-40834749 GCA_018901935.1 Pugionium cornutum | reverse complement strand
GGACAATGCCCTCATCTGGTGGGATCGTGAGGTATCTGACAGAAGGAGGAAGAGAATGAGACCCCTAGACTCATGGGTCGACATGAAAGACCTCATGCGACAAAGGTATGTTCCACCTTACTTTCATAGGGATTTGCAACGACGTTTTCGTACTCTTAAGCAGGTACCAGATCAGTAGAGGAGTACTATGAAGAGTTCGAGAGGTTAAGGAACAGATTGGAGCTCAATGATGATGAAGAAGCATTGATGGCACAATTCTTGGATGGACTCAAAGAAAGGATCAGCTGCAAGGTGGAAAGGCAAATCTACAACGACTTCAAGGACTTGTTCCACCTATCTGTGCAAGCTGAACAGCACATCAAACGTAAGAGCCAAGACATCCGCAGCAAGCCTAAGACACCTTGGGCACAAGCAACATGCCCAAGCCTGTAGACAAAGGCAAGAGCATAGAGATCGAGTCAAGGTTCAAGAGCAAGCCTCCTGAACCCACCTGTGACCAGAGAGAGCCTGGTAAGTCTTCTAACCCTCAAAGATCACGTGACATTAACTTGTTTCAAGTGCAGGGGACGTGGACACATCTCAAGGAGTGCCCAAACAACCGAGTCATGCTGATTACGGAGGCAGGAGAATATGAGTCCCAAGATGAAGAGGACTATGAACCAGAAGGAGAATATGGTGACATTGAGTACCCTGATGTGGGGAAGTGCTGGTCACTAGACGATCCTCAGTGCAATGGTGGATCCTTCAGAGACCATCCAAAGGGAGAACATCTTCCACAGCCGTTGCACCATCAAGGGAAAGGTATGTAACCTCATCATAGATGGTGGTTCTTGCACTAACGTTGCTAGTGCATATATGGTTGATAAGCTAGGTCTAGAGGACACGGCATCCTCGACCATATAGACTGAGATGGCTTGATGACAAAGTGGAGCTCAAGATTCATGAGCAAGTCACTGTGCCATTCAGTGTGGGCAAGTACCAAGACCAGGTCGTGCGACGTGGTGCCCATGCAAGCTGGCCATCTTCTACTAGGAAGACCATGGCAGTTTGACAAAGAGACCAGGCATGATGGCAGAACCAATCTCTACACCTTCGTGCATGACAAGAGAAAGGTCAGCCTAGCTCCTCTTACACCTGCCCAAGTACATGAGCTACAACTCCAAATGAGTAAGGAAAAGAAACTTGTCAAGTCTAACTTTCTTATTCAACCTAGTCATGTCCGGAGAGCTTTAGCCTCGAAGGACTTAATGTTACTAATGATTTTCAAGGAAGTGTTGAGTATAGAACAGGGACAGGTAGAGCTACCTCATGAAGTAGCAACACTCCTCAACAAATTCCAGGACGTATTTCCAGAGGAGATACCAGCAGGCTTGCCTCCTTTACGTGGCATAGAACATCAGATTGATCTAGTGCCCGGAGCAGCCCTGCCCAACCGGCCAGCCTACCGGATGAGTCCAGAGGAGTCCAAGGAACTTGAGAAGCAAGTCAAGGAGCTCCTCGAGAAAGGATATGTTCGAGAGAGCCTCAGTCCATGTGCTGTACCAGTGCTACTAGTACCCAAGAAGGATGGGACTTGGCGCATGTGCGTGGACTGCCGAGCAATCAACAACATCACAGTCGAGTATAGGCATCCAATACCACGACTGGATGACATGCTAGATGAGCTGAGTGGAGCCACGGTCTTCTCCAAGATAGACCTCAAAAGTGGATACCACCAGGTAAGAATGAAGGAAGGTGATGAGTGGAAGACTGCTTTCAAGACAAAGCAAGGGCTCTACGAGTGGACAGTCATGCCATTCGGCTTGACTAATGCCCCAAGCACCTTCATGCGCCTTATGAACCAAGTTCTTAGGGCGTACATCAGTAAGTTCGTAGTAGTTTACTTTGATGACATTTTGGTTTATAGTAAGTGCCTACGGAACACCTCACACATCTTGAGATGGTACTTAAAACCCTTCGACAAGAAGAGCTTTATGCCAATCTGAAGAAGTGGACCTTTTGTACTGATAAGCTTGTCTTTTTAGGTTTTGTTGTGGGTTCACAGGGCCTACAGGTTGATGAAGAGAAGATTCGAGCCATACAAGGGCCACACCAGAACATCAATGTAAGGAGCTTCCTGGACTGGCCAGCTTCTATGGAGATTATGAACTTCAGCAGTATTGCCTCACCTTGACGGCAAGTGAAGAAGAACGTGGGATTCAGCTGGGGAGAAGCTCAGGAGAAGGCATTCCAGGCCTTGAAGGACAGCCTTACACACGCACCAGTGTTAGTCCTTCCCGACTTCAACAAGACGTTTGAAGTAGAGTGTGATGCCTCTGGAATAGGCATAGGGGCAGTGCTAACCCAAGGAGGGAGACCAGTGGCATACTTCAGTGAGAAGCTAGGTGGTGCCTCACTGAACTACCCAACTTATGACAAGGAGCTCTATGCCCTTGTCCGAGCATTGGAGACTTGGCAGCATTACTTGCTGTCCAAGGGGTTTGTGATCCACACTGATCACGAGACTCTCAAACACCTCAGGGGGCAAACCAATCTCAAGAGGAGACATGCCAGGTGGATGGAGTTCATAGAGACCTTACCATCATCTGAAATGAAAGAAAGGATGCCTATCGGTTTGTGATATCAACCATGGACAAGGTCCTGATTGAGCATCAAGGATCTATACAAGGATGATCTGACCTTTTGAGAGCTACAGGTGATGTGATTCAAGGATGTTGTAGAAGATTAGGTGAGAACTCACCTTAGGCTTCTGGGAAAGGGGTTTTTGAGTTGGTATTCGATGGAGGGGTGAAGTGAACCACACAAAGGGTGATGAACCTCGTGATAAATCACAAACTTAGAGCTAGGAGGGCTGGTCTCAACTAGGTTCTAAGCGCACAAGATTCTTAGAGAGAAAACTTGTTGGAAAAAGTTCTACTTTATTAATATCAAAAAGGTTGTCGAACTACAATGCTGGAAGAGCCTTATTAATATGCTCGACAGCTTGACCTTCTAGGGTCGACTCAAAGAAAGAAAAGGAAAGATTACAAAAGTGCACAAATGGAAAATGTACAAAACTGCATAACCAAAAAAGGACCTATTCCTAAAATGTCTTTGACTCAAAAAAATGTAAATATTCTAGATCCTACCCTGAAAAACAGAAAGAGGCAAATATTCGAATTGAAAACTTACCTTACTTACCTCACGGCCAAGAAATGGAAGGTGGCCGTCCTTGTGGCATGCACGCTCCTTGCTCCTAGTCTTCGACTTGGAGTAGGGTTAGGAATCTTTGGGCCCTGACCTCTCTTGCCACTAAAACCCAAGTCTCTGATGTCCTTGTGTTGTTGAGAAGCCTTCGGACTCTTCTTTGCACTTCTGGCCCATTGTCCTTAGTCGATCTTCCACTAGGAGCTTGTCCACCCATAAGTTGAACTTGTGGAAGAGCCCTTGATCTGCTTCTTGTCATTGCTCCTGGAGGTACCACTGGTGTAGATACTTCCTCTAAGTGCATGTCCTGGAGCTGGTAGCTCATTTGGTCCGAGTCCTCTTGTGTAGAAGTGGAAGTCTGCGTGTACTCGGCTGGATGGCCTGTACCGGCTGGATTGTGCGCGGTACTGGCCGGAATAACTTCAGGACTGGCCAAGTTGATCCCGGAGTCGGCGGTGTCATCAGGGGCACCGGCGGTGTCATTCACGTCCCCACCAAGTGTGCGGGAAGCTTGGGCCTCTCTGCCGGCGATGTTGACCGGTCTGGTCCTATAGGTCGAGGTCCTATGCTCTGTCGGCAGGCCAGATGGTTGCTGTCTCGGGCAAGCTTCCTGGTCGGCCAGTCTGGTCTCCTGGCTGGATACGACCTGATGTCCTCATCATTCCCTCCCTCTTCAGTAGGTTTTGTCCTCAAAATTGGATCATCTGCATGGAAAGGGCCAAGTCGTAACATTGAGCTATTGGACACATTAAACTCACCTGGGGCTCGATCCGGTGGCGTTTTTGTTGATCCTCTCGAGCACTCTGAATGGTCCATCTCCTCTTGGTGTTAGCTTGGAACTCCTTAGGTTTGGGAACCTCTCCTGCCGTAGGTGTAGCCACACCCAATCGCCTGGTTGAAAGATCACCTCCTTTCTTCCTTTGTTGGCATGAGTCACGTGCTGTCCGGTCCTCTTCTCCAAGTTTTCTGCTACCTTCTGGTGTAACCTCCTTATGAACTCTGCTTTGGATGCTCCGTTGAGGTTGGTCATCTCAGCTGGTGGCAGTGGTGTTTGCTCCAATGGGGTGAGAGGTTTGAAGCCGTATACCACTTCAAATGGTGTCTTCTTGGTTGCTGAGTGCACGGCTCGGTTGTAGGCGAACTCAATGAATGGCAGGCACACCACCCAAGTCTTTCTTCCCTAGTGTTGTTCTGAGAAGAGTTGATAGGGTCCTGTTGACAACTTCAGTTTGGCCATCGGTTTGAGGATGGCAAGTGGTTGAGAAGAGTAGCTTCGTGCCTAGCTTTCTCCAAAGGGTCCTCCAGAAATGGCTGAGGAACTTGGTGTCCCTCTCTGATACGATGGTCCTTGGCACTCCATGAAGCCGTACTATCTCTCTGAAGAACAGCTCAGCTGTTTGTGTGGCATCATTGACATTGGCACATGGAATGAAGTGTGCCATCTTGGAGAATCTGTCCACCACTACAAAGATTGCATCTTTGTGGTTGATCTTGGGCAGACTTAGAACAAATCCATTGAGATGTCCACCCATGGATGTGTGGGTATGGGCAGTGGGAGATACAACCCGTGAGGTTGCACTCGGGACTTTGCCTTCTTGCAAGTGATGCATCTTGCACAATGAGCTTCTTCTGTCCTCTTGATGTGTGGCAGTAGAAGTGCTCCTTGACCACTGCTAGAGTCTTGTCGACACCAAAGTGGCCCATGAGTCCTCCTCCATGAGCTTCTCGGATGATAAGCTCCCTTAATGATCCTTCTGGTATGCACAGCCTTCTCTCTCTGAACAAGAATCCCTCATGGATGTAAAACTTTCCATGACTCCCTGTGCCACACTCCTTGTAGCTCTCAGCAAAGTCAGGATCATCCTTGTATAGGTCCTTGATGTGCTCGAATCCTAGGACCTTTGCCTCCATTGTTGATATCAAGGCAAACCTCCTTGATAGTGCATCGGCTACCACATTATCTTTGCCCTTCTTGTACTTGATGATGTACGGGAAGGTCTCTATGAACTCCATCCACCTGGCATGTCTCCTCTTGAGATTGGTTTGCCCTCTGAGGTGTTTGAGAGTCTCGTGATCAGTGTGGATCACAAACTCCTTGGACAGCAAGTAATGCTGCCAAGTCTCCAATGCTCGGACAAGGGCATAGAGCTCCTTGTCATAAGTGGGGTAGTTCAGTGAGGCACCACCTAACTTCTCACTGGAGTATGCCACTGGTCTCCTTCCTTGGGTTAGCACTGCTCCTATGCCTATTCCAGAGGCATCACACTCCACTTCAAATGTCTTGTTGAAGTCGGGCAGGACTAGCACTGGTGCATGTGTAAGGCTGTCCTTCAAGGCCTGGAATGCGTTCTCCTGGGCTTCTCCCCAGCTGAATCCACGTTCTTCTTCACTACTGCCGTCAGTGGTGAGGCAATACTGCTGAAGTTGGGCGAATCTCCTATAGAAGCTGGCCAGTCCGTGGAAGCTCCTTACTTGGCTGATGTTTCCTGGTGTTGGCCATTCTTGTAGCTGGTCTCCTCTTCAAAATGTAGGCCCTGTGAACTCAAAAACCTAAAAGACAAGCTTATCAGTACAAAGGTGCACTTCTTGAGATTGGCATAAAGCTCTTCTTGAAGGGTTTTAAGGACCATCTCAAGATGTGTTGTCCCGTGCACTTACTATAAACAAGTATGTCATCAAAAATAACTACCACAAACTTACTGATGTACGCCCTAAGAACTTGGTTCATAAGGGCATGAAGGTGCTTGGGCATTAGTCAAGCCAAATGGCATGACTGTCCACTCGTAGAGCCCTTGCTTTGTCTTGAAAGCAGTCTTCCACTCATCACCTTCCTTCATTCTTACCTGGTGGTATCCACTTTTGAGGTCTATCTTGGAAGACCGTGGCTCACTCAGCTCATCTAGCATGTCATCCAGTCGTATTGGATGCCTATTGACTGTGATGTTGTTGATTGCTCGGCAGTCCACACATGCCAAGTCCATCCTTCTTGGGCACTAGTAGCACTGGTACAGCACATGGACTGAGGCTCTCTCGAACATATCCTTTCTCCAGGAGCTCCTTGACTTGCTTCTCAAGCTCCTTGGACTCCTCTGGACTCATCCGTAGGCTGGGGTTGGGCAGGGCTGCTCCACTAGATCAATCTGGTGTTCTATGCCACGTAAGGAGGCAAGCCTGCTGGTATCTCCTCTGGAAATACATCCTGGAATTTGTTGAGGAGTGTTGCTACTTCATGAGGTAGCTCTACCTGTCCCTGTTCTCTCAAGATTTCTTTGAAGACCATTAGTAACATGAAATCCTTGAGGCTAAAGCTCTCCGGACATGACTTGGTTGAATAAGAAAATCAGATTTAATGAGCTTCTTTTCCTTACTCATTTGCTGTTGAAGCTCATGTACCTGGGCAGGTGTAAGAGGAGCCAAGCTGACCTTTCTTTTGTCATGCACAAAGGTGTAGAGATTGGTTCGGCCATCATGCTTGGTCTCTTTGTCAAACTGCCATGGTCTTCCTAGCAGAAGATGGCCAGCTTGCATGGGCACCACGTCGCACACGACTTGGTCTTGGTACTTGCCACACTGAATGGCACAGTGACTTGCTCATGGATCTTGAGCTCCACTTTGTCATCCAGCCATCTCAGTCTATATGGTCGAGGATGCCTTGTCTTCTCTAGACCTAGCTTATCAACCATATATGCACTAGCAACGTTAGTGCAAGAACCACCATCTATGATGAGGTTACATACCTTGCCCTTGATGGTGCAACGGCTATGGAAGATGTTCTCCCTTTGGATGGTCTCTGAAGGATCCACCATTGCACTGAGAATACGTCTAGTGACCAGTACTTCCCCCCCATCAGGGTACTCAATGTCACCATACTCTCCTTCTGGCTCATAGTCCTCTTCATCTTGGGACTCATACTCTCCTACCTCCGTAATCAGCATGACTCAGTTGTTTGGGCACTCCCTTGAGATGTGTCCACGTCCCCTGCACTTGAAACAAGTTATGTCACGTGATCTTTGAGGGTTAGAAGACTTACCAGGCTCTCTCTGGTCACGGGTGGGTTCAGGAGGCTTGCTCTTGAACCTTGACTCGATCTCGATGCTTTTGCCTTTGTCCACGGTCTTGGGCATGTTGCTTGGTGCCCAAGGCGTCTTAGGCTTGCTGCGGATGTCTTGGCTCTTACGTTTGATGTGCTGTTCAGCTTGCACAGATAGGTGGAACAAGTCTTTGAAGTCGTTGTAGATTTGCCTTTCCACCTTGCAGCTGATCCTTTCTTGGAGTCCATCCAAGAATTGTGCCATCAATGCTTCTTCATCATCATTGAGCTCCAATCTGTTCCTTAACCTCTCGAACTCTTCATAGTACTCCTCTACTGATCTGGTACCCTGCTTAAGAGTACAAAACGTCGTTGCAAATCCCTATGAAAGTAAGGTGGAACAAACCTTTGTCGCATGAGGTCTTTCATGTCGACCCATGAGTCTACCTCATTCTCTTCCTCCTTCTGTCAGATACCTCACGATCCCACCAGATGAGGGCATTGTCCGTGAGTTGTGCTACTGCCATTGAGACTCTCCTAGGTCCTGGTTGGTTGTAGTGATCAAAGATATGATCCATTCGCTTCTCCCAATCTAGGTAAGCCTCGGGGTCTACTTTTCCTGCAAAAGTTGAGGAGTTAGTTTAACATCAGGATGAATTACCCGGTTATAGGTGTGTTCATCTCCATCCTCATGACGTCTAGGAGGCATTCTTGGTCTCTGGTGAAGACCATATGGCTCAAAGCCATCATCTTCTGCCTCTGGTTGCCGTGGAGGTCCCTCTCGGCCTATGGTGATAGTTATGAGGTTGCGTGTCCTCATCTCCATCTGGCTGGGGTTCCTCCTGTTCGTGCCGTGTCCTAAGGTACTCAGGACCCTCAGGACAATCTGGCTCAGCTCTCACGTGCCTTATGGCCTGGAATCTAACTGGTCTCTCCACGTGCTCCAACCTCTCGCCTATGGATGCGAGTTGTGTTTGGATTGTGGTGAACATGGCCATCATGGCTTCAGCTGCGTCTCTATTCTCTTCTCCCATGTGTGCTACAAAGAAAGAAGACAATTAGGGTGCTCCTAAATTATTAGGAGAGTTTCTTTTTATATGTGGTTTGAAAAATGCAAAAAGGAAAAATTCTAAAGAAAGGAAATTCGAAAAAAGGAAACTTCCTAGACAACTTGTGCTAGCTGTCCAATTCGAATTCTTTTAGTATCTTTTCTATTTTCTTTTTCTTTTCTTTTTAATTAGACTTAAAAATAAAGAAAATATGACTTAAACAAAAGGAAAACGTGTATGCAATGCAAAAAGTGAATCTAAACCCTAGTGATACACGTAGGAGGCTAGATGCACTCGGTTTGGAGTTTGAGGTTATTTTTTGATTTTTCTTGAATGCGACTTAAACTAATGCAAGAACACAAAACAAAACAAGAAAAAGGATAGAAACAACCTGGTTTAGGAGCTTTAAGCTCTGATACCAAAATGATACAAGCCTTGATTCAAGGATGTATGCGTGGGCTGTTTGTAGAAGATTAGGTGAGAAACTCAACCTTAGGCTTCTGGATAGGGGTTTTCTGGTTGGTAAACGATGGAAGGGTGAAGTGAACCACGAGGGGTGATGAACCTCGTGATAAATCACAAACTTAGAGCTAGGAGGGCTGGTCTCAACTAGGTTCTAAGCGCACAATTCTTGAGAGAAAACTTGTAGGAAAAAGTTCTACTTTATTAATAATCAAAAGGTTGTCGAACTACAATGCTGGAAGGAGCCTTATTAATATGCTCGACAGCTTGACCTTCTAGGGTCGACTCAAATAAGAAAAGGAAAGTTTACAAAAGTGCACAAAGGAAAAGATACAAAAGTGTATAACGAAAAAGGACCTATTCCTAAAATGTTCTTGACTCAAAAATGTAAAGCAACTAGATCCTACCCTGCAAAACAGAAAGAGGCATATATTCGAATGTAAACTTACCTTAACTCACCTCACGGCCAAGAAATGGAAGGTGGCCGTCCTTGTGGCATGCACGCGCCTTGCTCCTAGTCTTCGACTTGGAGTAGGGTTATAAATCCCTGGGCCTTGACCTCTCTTGCCACTAAAGCCCAAGTCTCTGATGTCCCTTGTGTTTTTGAGAAGCTATTGGACTCTTCTTTGTATTTTTGGCCCATTGTCTTTAGTCGATCTTCTTCTAGAAGCTTGTTGCCCATAGGCTGAATTTGTGGAAGAGCGCCCTTGATCTGCTTCTTGTCATTGCTCCTTGAGGTACTACTGGTGTTGAGACTTCCTCTAAGTGCATGTCCTGGAGCTGGTAGCTCATTTGGTCCGAGTCCTCTTGTGTAGAAGTGGAAGTGCGCGTGTACTCGGCTGGATCGCCTGTACCGGCTGGACTGTGCGTGGTACTAGCCGGAATGACTTCAGGACCGGCCAAGTTGATCCCGGAGTCGGCGGTGTCATCAGGGGGACCGGCGGTGTCATTCACGTCCCCACCAAGTGTGCCGGAAGCTTGGGCCTATCCGCCGGCGATGTTGACCAGTCTGGTCCTATAGGTCGAGGGTCCGGCGGTACTGTCTGGTCCGGCAGGCGCGCCAGATGGTCCTGCTGTCTCGGGCAAACTTCCTGGTCGGCCAGTCTGGTCACCTGGCTGGATGTACGACCTGATGTCCTCATCACAAGGAGTGTAGCACAGGGAGTCATGGCAAATTCTACATCCATGAGGGATTCTTGTTCAGAGAAAGAAGGCTGTGCATACCACAAGGATCACTAAGGGAGCTTATCATCAGAGAAGCTCATGGAGGAGGACTCATGGGCCACTTTGGTGTCGACAAGACTCTAGCAGTGGTCAAGGAGCACTTCTACTGGCCACACATCAAGAGGACAGTAGAAGCTCATTGTGCAAGATGCATCACTTGCAAGAAGGCAAAGTCCCGAGTGCAACCACACGGGTTGTATCTCCCACTGCCCATACCCACACATCCATGGGTGGACATCTCAATGGACTTTGTTCTAGGTCTGCCCAAGATCAACCACAAAGATGGAATCTTTGTAGTGGTGGACAGATTCTCCAAGATGGCACACTTCATTCCATGTGCCAATGTCAATGATGCCACACAAACAGCTGAGCTGTTCTTCAGGGAGATAGTACGGCTTCATGGAGTGCCAAGGACAATCGTATCAGACAGGGACACCAAGTTCCTCAGTCATTTCTGGAGGACCCTTTGGAGAAAGCTAGGCACGAAGCTACTCTTCTCTACCACCTGCCATCCTCAAACCGATGGCCAAACTGAAGTTGTCAACAAGACACTATCAACTCTTCTCAGAACTACACTAGGGAAGAACCTAAAGACTTGGGTGGAGTGCCTGCCATTCATAGAGTTCGCTTACAATCAAGCCGTGCACTCAGCAACCAAGAAGACACCATTTGAAGTGGTATACGGCTTCAACCCTCTCACCCTATTGGAGCAAACGCCACTGCCACCAGCTGAGATGACCAACCTTAACGGAGCATCCAAAGCAGAGTTCATAAGGAGGTTACACCAGAAGGTAGCAGAGAACTTGGAGAAGAGGACCGGACAGTACGTGACTCATGCCAACAAGGGAAGAAGGGAGGTGATCTTTCAACCAGGCGATTGGGTGTGGCTACACCTACGACAGGAGAGGTTCCCAAACCTAAGGAGTTCCAAGCTAGCACCAAGAGGAGATGGACCATTCAGAGTGCTCGAGAGGATCAACAACAACGCCTACCGGATCGAGCTGCCAGGTGAGTTTAATGTGTCCAATACGTTCAATGTTACTGACTTGGCCCCTTTCCATGCAGATGATCCAGCTTTGAGGACAAAACCTACTGAAGAGGGAGGGAATGATGAGGACATCAGGTCGTACATCCAGCCAGGAGACCAGACTGGCCGACCAGGAAGCTTGCCCGAGACAGCAGGACCATCTGGCGCGCCTGCGGGACCAGACAGTACCGCCGGACCCTCGACCTATAGGACCAGACCGGTCAACATTGCCGGCGGAGAGGCCCAAGCTTCCGGCGCACTTGGTGGGGACGTGGATGACACCGCCGGTCCCTCTGATGACACCGCCGACTCCGGGATCAACTTGGCCGGTCCTGAAGTCATTCCGGCCAGTGCCGCGCACAATCCAGCCGGTACAGCCGATCCAGCCGAGTACACGCACACTTCCACTTCTACACAAGAGGACTCGGACCAAATGAGCTACCAGCTCCAGGACATGCATTTAGAGGAAGTCTCAACACCACTGGTACCTCAAGGAGCAATGACAAGAAGCAGATCAAGGGAACTCTTCCACAAATTCAGCCTATGGGTCGACAAGCTCCTAGAGGAAGATCGACTAAGGACAATGGGCCAAAAGTACAAGGAAGAGTCCAATAGCTTCTCAACAACACAAGGGACATCAGAGACTTGGGCTTTAGTGTCAAGAGAGGTCAGGCCCAAAGATTCTTAACCCTACTCCAAGTCGAAGACTAGGAGCAAGGCGCGTGCATGCCACAAGGACGGCCACCTTCCATTTCTTGGCCGTGAGGTAAGTTAAGGTAAGTTTCAATTCAAATATATGCCTCTTTCTGTTTTGCAGGGTAGGATCTAGATGCTTTACATTTTTGAGTCAAGAACATTTTAGAATAGGTCCTTTTTTGGTTATACACTTTTGTATCTTTTTCCTTTTGTGCACTTTTGTAAACTTTCCTTTTCTTATTTGAGTCGACCCTAGAAGGTCAAGCTGTCGAGCATATTAATAAGGCTCCTTCCAGCATTGTAGTTCGACAACCTTTTGATTATTAATAAAGTAGAACTTTTTCCTACAAGTTTTCTCTCAAGAATCTTGTGCGCTTAGAACCTAGTTGAGACCAGCCCTCCTAGCTCTAAGTTTGTGATTTATCACGAGGTTCATCACCCTCGTGTGGTTCACTTCACCCTTCCATCTTTACCAACCAGAAAACCCCTATCCAGAAGCCTAAGGTTGAGTTTCTCACCTAATCTTCTACAAACAGCCCACGCATACATCCTTGAATCAAGGCTTGTATCATTTTGGTATCAGAGCTTAAAGCTCCTAAACCAGGTTGTTTCTATCCTTTTGCTTGTTTTTTTTAGTTCTTGCATTAGTTTAAGTCGCATTCAAGAAAAAAAAAAATAACATCAAACTCCAAACCGAGTGCATCTAGCCTCCTCGTGTATCACTAGGGTTTAGATTCACTTTTGCATTGCATTCACGTTTTCCTTTTGTTTAATCATATTTCCTTTATTTTTAAGTTAAATTAAAAAGAAAAGAAAAGAAAATAGAAAAATACTAAAAAATTGAATTGGACAGCTAGCACAAGTTGTCTAGAAGTTTCCTTTTTTCAATTTCCTTTCTTTAGATTTTCCTTTTGCATTTTTCAAACCCTATAAAAGAAAACCTCCTAATAATTTAGGAGCACCTAATTGTCTTCTTTCTTTGTAGCACACATGGGAGAAGAGAATAGAGAAGCAGCTGAAGCCATGATGGCCATGTTCACCACACTCCAAACACAACTCGCATCCATAGGCGAGAGGTTGGAGCGTGGAGAGACCAGTGAGATTCAGGCCATAAGGCACGTGAGAGCTGAGCAAGACCGTCCTGAGGGTCCTGAGCACCTTAGGACACGGCACGAACAGGAGGAACCCCAGCCAGATGGAGATGAGGACACACAACCTCATAACTATCACCATAGGCCGAGAGGACCTCCACGGCAACCAGAGGCAGAAGATGATGGCTTTGAGCCATATGGTCTTCACCAGAGACCAAGAATGCCTCCTAGACATCATGAGGATGGAGATGAACACACCTATAACCGGGTAATTCATCCTGATGTTAAACTAACTCCTCCAAGTTTTGCAGGAAAAGTAGACCCCGAGGCTTACCTAGATTGGGAGAAGAATGGATCATATCTTTGATCACTACAACCAACCAGGACCTAGGAGAGTCTCAATGGCAGTAGCACAACTCACGGACAATGCCCTCATCTGGTGGGATCGTGAGGTATCTGACAGAAGGAGGAAGAGAATGAGGCCCGTAGACTCATGGGTCGACATGAAAGACCTCATGCGACAAAGGTTTGTTCCACCTTACTTTCATAGGGATTTGCAACGACGTTTTCGTACTCTTAAGCAGGGTACCAGATCAGTAGAGGAGTACTATGAAGAGTTCGAGAGGTTAAGGAACAGATTGGAGCTCAATGATGATGAAGAAGCATTGATGGCACAATTCTTGGATGGACTCCAAGAAAGGATCAGCTGCAAGGTGGAAAGGCAAATCTACAATGACTTCAAGGACTTGTTCCACCTATCTGTGCAAGCTGAACAGCACATCAAACGTAAGAGCCAAGACATCCGCAGCAAGCCTAAGACACCTTGGGCACCAAGCAACATGCCCAAGACAGACAAAGGCAAAAGCGTAGAGATCGAGTCAAGGTTCAAGAGCAAGCCTCCTGAACCCACCCGTGACCAGAGAGAGCCTGGTAAGTCTTCTAACCCTCAAAGATCACGTGACATAACTTGTTTCAAGTGTAGGGACGTGGACACATCTCAAGGAGTGCCCAAACAACCGAGTCATGCTGATTACGGAGGCAGGAGAATATGAGTCCCAAGATGAAGAGGACTATGAACCAGAAGGAGAATATGGTGACATTGAGTACCCTGATGTGGGGAAGTGCTGGTCACTAGCGATCCTCAGTGCAATGGTGGATCCTTCAGAGACCATCCAAAGGAGAACATCTTCCACAGCCGTTGCACCATCAAGGGAAAGGTATGTAACCTCATCATAGATGGTGGTTCTTGCACTAACGTTGCTAGTGCGTATATGGTTGATAAGCTAGGTCTAGAGAGACAAGGCATCCTCGACCATATAGACTGAGATGGCTTGATGACAAAGTGGAGCTCAAGATTCATGAGCAAGTCACTGTGCCATTCAGTGTGGGCAAGTACCAAGACCAGGTCGTGCGACGTGGTGCCCATGCAAGCTGGCCATCTTCTGCTAGGAAGACCATGGCAGTTTGACAAAGAGACCAGGCATGATGGCGAACCAATCTCTACACCTTCGTGCATGACAAGAGAAAGGTCAGCCTAGCTCCTCTTACACCTGCCCAAGTACATGAGCTACAACTCCAAATGAGTAAGGAAAAGAAACTTGTCAAGTCTAACTTTCTTATTCAACCTAGTCATGTCCGGAGAGCTTTAGCCTCGAAGGACTTAATGTTACTAATGGTTTTCAAAGAGTATAGAACAGGGACAGGTAGAGCTACCTCCTGAAGTAGCAACTCCTCAACAAATTCCAGGATGTATTTCCAGAGGAGATACCAGCAGGCTTGCCTCCTTTACGTGGCATAGAACACCAGATTGATCTAGTGCCCGGAGCAGCCCTGCCCAACCGGCCAGCCTACGGATGAGTCAGAGGAGTCCAAGGAGCTTGAGAAGCAAGTCAAGGAGCTCCTGGAGAAAGGATATGTTCGAGAGAGCCTCAGTCCATGTGCTGTACCAGTGCTACTAGTGCCCAAGAAGGATGGGACTTGGCGCATGTGTGGACTGCCGAGCAATCAACAACATCACAGTCAAGTATAGGCATCCAATACCACGACTGGATGACATGCTAGATGAGCTGAGTGGAGCCACGGTCTTCTCCAAGATAGACCTCAAAGTGGATACCACCAGGTAAGAATGAAGGAAGGTGATGAGTGGAAGACTGCTTTCAAGACAAAGCAAGGGCTCTCGAGTGGACAGTCATGCCATTTGGCTTGACTAATGCCCCAAGCACCTTCATGCCTTATGAACCAAGTTCTTAGGGCGTACATCAGTAAGTTTGTAGTAGTTTACTTTGATGACATACTTGTTTATAGTAAGTGCCTACGGAACACCTCACACATCTTGAGATGGTCCTTAAAACCCTTCGACAAGAAGAGCTTTATGCCAATCTCAAGAAGTGCACCTTTGTACTGATAAAGCTTGTCTTTTAGGTTTTGTTGTGAGTTCACAGGGCCTACAGGTTGATGAAGAGAAGATTCGAGCCATACAAGAATGGCCAACACCAGGAAACATCAGCCAAGTAAGGAGCTTCCACGGACTGGCCAGCTTCTATAGGAGATTCGTGCCCAACTTCAGCAGTATTGCCTCACCACTGACGGCAGTAGTGAAGAAGAACGTGGGATTCAGCTGGGGAGAAGCTCAGGAGAAGGCATTCCAGGCCTTGAAGGACAGCCTTACACATGCACCAGTGCTAGTCCTTCCCGACTTCAACAAGACGTTTGAAGTGGAGTGTGATGCCTCTGGAATAGGCATAGGAGCAGTGCTAACCAAGGAGGGAGACCAGTGGCATACTTCAGTGAGAAGCTAGGTGGTGCCTCACTGAACTACCCCACTTATGACAAGGAGCTATGCCCTTGTCCGAGCATTGGAGACTTGGCAGCATTACTTGCTGTCCAAGGAGTTTGTGATCCACACTGATCACGAGACTCTCAAACACCTCAGAGGGCAAACCAATCTCAAGAGGAGACATGCCAGGTGGATGGAGTTCATAGAGACCTTCCGTACATCATCAAGTACAAGAAGGGCAAAGACAATGTGGTAGCCGATGCACTATCAAGGAGGTTTGCCTTGATATCAACCATGGAGGCAAAGGTCCTAGGATTCGAGCACATCAAGGATCTATACAAGGATGATCCTGACTTGCTGAGAGCTACAAGGAGTGGCACAGGAGTCATGGCAAATTCTACATCCATGAGGGATTCTTGTTCCGAGAAAGAAGGCTGTGCATACCACAAGGATCACTAAGGGAGCTTATCATCCGAGAAGCTCATGGAGGAGGACTCATGGGCCACTTTGGTGTCGACAAGACTCTAGCAGTGGTCAAGGAGCACTTCTACTGGCCACACATCAAGAGGACAGTAGAAGCACATTGTGCAAGATGCATCACTTGCAAGAAGGCAAAGTCCGAGTGCAACCTCACGGGTTGTATCTCCCACTGCCCATACCAACACATCCATGGGTGGACATCTCGATGGATTTTGTTCTAGGTCTGCCCAAGATCAACCACAAAGATGCAATCTTTGTAGTGGTGGACAGATTCTCCAAGATGGCACATTTCATCCCATGTGCCAATGTCAATGATGCCACACAAACAGCTGAGCTGTTCTTCAGGGAGATATGCGGCTTCATGGAGTGCCAAGGACCATCGTATCAGACAGGGACACCAAGTTCCTCAGCCATTTCTGGAGGACCCTTTGGAGAAAGCTAGGCAGCTACTCTTCTCAACCACTTGCCATCCTCAAACCGATGGCCAAACTGAAGTTGTCAACAGGACACTATCAACTCTTCTCAGAACTACACTAGGGAAGAACCTAAAGACTTGGGTGGAGTGCCTGCCATTCAGAGTTGCCTACAACCGAGCCGTGCACTCAGCAACCAAGAAGACACCATTTGAAGTGGTATCGGCTTCAACCCTCTCACCCCATTGGAGCAAACACCACTGCCACCAGCTGAGATGACCAACCTCAACGGAGCATCCAAAGCAGAGTTCATAAGGAGGTTACACCAGAAGGTAGCAGAGAACTTGGAGAAGAGGACCCGTGACTCATGCCAACAAGGAAGAAAGGAGGTGATCTTTCAACCAGGCGATTGGGTGTGGCTACACCTCGGCAGGAGAGGTTCCCAAACCTAAGGAGTTCCAAGCTAGCACCAAGAGGAGATGGACCATTCAGAGTGCGAGAGGATCAACAACAACGCCTACGGATCGAGCTCCAGGTGAGTTTAATGTGTCCAATCGTTCAATGTTACTGACTTGGCCCCTTTCCATGCAGATGATCCAGTTTGAGGACAAAACCTACTGAAGAGGGGATGATGAGGACATCAGGTCGTATCCAGCCAGGAGACCAGACTGGCCGACCAGGAAGCTTGCCGAGACAGCAGGACCATCTGTAGGACCAGATAGAGGCCCAAGCTCCGGCACACTTGGTGACGTGAATGACATGAGGGATCAACTTGGCGGTCCTGGCCAGTATCCAGCCGAGGTTCCACTTCTACACAGGACTCGGACCAAATGAGCTACCAGCTCCAGGACATGGAAGTATCTACACCAGTGGTACCTCAGGAGCAATGACAAGAAGCAGATCAAGCACTCTTCCACAAATTCAGCTTATGGGTCGACAAGCTCTCTAAGGACAATGGGCCCAAAAGAGTCCAAAGGCTTCTCAACAACACAAGGACATCAGAGACTTGGGCTTTAGTGGCAAGAGAGGTCAGGCCCACCCTACTCCAAGTCGAAGACTAGGAGCAAGCGTGCATGCCACAAGGGCCACCTTCCATTTCTTGGCCGGTAAGATGCCTCTTTCTGTTTTGCAGGGTAGGATCTAGGCTTTACATTTTGAGTCAAGAACATTTTAGGAATAGGTCCTTTTTCCACTTTTGTATCTTTTCCTTTTGTGCACTTTTGTAAACTTTCCTTTTCCTAGAAGGTCAAGCTGAGCATATTAATAAGGCTCCTTCCAGCATTGTAGTTCGACAACCTTTTGATATTAATAAAGTAGAAGAGAATAGAACCTAGTTGAGACCAGCCCTCCTAGCTCTAAGTTTGTGATTTATCACGAGGTTCATCAGGGAAGCCTGAGGGAGGTTGGGACTCACTTAACTGTGCCAACCTAGAGTCGGACGCTAAGGTGCTCGTCACAGGCCCGAACCCCCCCACCAGCCCAGCCCTGCTCAAACAGACACATACAAGGAAGGTTGCCCCCAAAACCAGGTTTGTACTGACTCTTGCCTAACCAAAGACAGCTTGTTGGAGGCGATTGGACTTCCCATTTTTCCATTAGCCTTTAGTCCAGCCCCAAAGAAGCTTCGAACTCGGTGGTCCTGACCCAATACGCCAGGCACCCTGACAAGGAATTTTAGGGCCCCTCGGGAGGTCCGCCAAGGAAGGAGCTGTCCAGTGATGAGGACATCAGGTCCAGCCAGGAGACCAGACTGGCCGACCAGGAAGCTTGCCGAGACAGCAGGACCATCTCTCAGACAGGACCTCGACCTATAGGACCAGACCGTCAACAGGAGAGGCCCAAGCTTCCGCACACTTGGTGGGGAGAATGACATGATGACACCGCCGACTGGGATCAACTTGGCGGTCCTGAAGTCATTCCGCCAGTACCGACAATCCAGCCGGTACAGCCATCCAGCCAGTACACGCACTTCCACTTCTACACAAGAGGACTCGGACCAAATGAGCTACCAGCTCCAGGACATGCACTTAGAGGAAGTATCTACACCAGTGGTACCTCCAGGAGCAATGACAAGAAGCAGATCAAGAGCACTCTTCCACAAATTCAGCTTATGGGTCGACAAGCTTCTAGAGGAAGAGCAGCTAAGGACAATGGGCCAGAAGAGCAAATTAGAGTCCAAAGGCTTCTCAACAACACAAGGAACATCAGAGACTTGGGCTTTAGTGGCAAGAGAGGTCAGGGCCCAAAGATTTTAACCCTACTCCAAGTCAAGACTAGGAGCAAGGCGTGCATGCCACAAGGACGGCCACCTTCCATTTCTTGGCCGTGAGGTGAGTTAAGGTAAGTTTACATTCAATATATGCCTCTTTCTGTTTTGCAGGGTAGGATCTAGTTGCTTTACATTTTTGAGTCAAGAACATTTTAGGAATAGGTCCTTTTTCGTTATACACTTTTGTATCTTTTCCTTTGTGCACTTTTGTAAACTTTCCTTTTCTTATTTGAGTCGACCCTAGAAGGTCAAGCTGTCGAGCATATTAATAAGGCTCCTTCCAGCATTGTAGTTCGACAACCTTTTGATTATTAATAAAGTAGAACTTTTTCCTACAAGTTTTCTCTCAAGAATTGTGCGCTTAGAACCTAGTTGAGACCAGCCCTCCTAGCTCTAAGTTTGTGATTTATCACGAGGTTCATCACCCCTCGTGGTTCACTTCACCCTTCCATCGTTTACCAACCAGAAAACCCCTATCCAGAAGCCTAAGGTTGAGTTTCTCACCTAATCTTCTACAAACAGCCCACGCATACATCCTTGAATCAAGGCTTGTATCATTTTGGTATCAGAGCTTAAAGCTCCTAAACCAGGTTGTTTCTATCCTTTTGCTTGTTTTTTTGTTCTTGCATTAGTTTAAGTCGCATTCAAGAAAAATCAAAAAATAACCTCAAACTCCAAACCGAGTGCATCTAGCCTCCTACGTGTATCACTAGGGTTTAGATTCACTTTTGCATTGCATCACGTTTTCCTTTTGTTTAAGTCATATTTCCTTTATTTTAAGTTAATTAAAAGAAAAGAAAAAGAAAAAGAAAAGATACTAAAAGAATTCGAATTGGACAGCTAGCACAAGTTGTCTAGGAAGTTTCCTTTTTTCAATTTCCTTTCTTTAGAATTTTTCCTTTTTTTTTCAAACATATAAAAGAAAACTCTCCTAATAATTTAGGAGCACCCTAATTGTCTTCTTTCTTTGTAGCACACATGGGAGAAGAGAATAGCAGCTGAAGCCATGATGTTCACCACACTCCAAACACAACTCGCATCCATAGGCGAGAGGTTGGAGCGCGTGGAGAGACCAGTAAGATTCCAGGCCATAAGGCACGTGAGAGCTGAGCAGATCGTCCTGAGGGTCCTGAGTACCTTAGGACACGGCACGAACAGGAGGAACCCCAGCCAGATGGAGATGAGGACACGCAACCTCATAACTATCACCATAGGCCGAGAGGACCTCCACGGCAACCAGAGGCAGAAGATGATGGCTTTGAGCCATATGGTCTTCACCAGAGACCAAGAATGCCTCCTAGACGTCATGAGGATGGAGATGAACACACCTATAACCGGGTAATTCATCCTGATGTTAAACTAACTCCTCAACTTTTGCAGGAAAAGTAGACCCCGAGGCTTACCTAGATTGGGAGAAGCGAATGGATCATATCTTTGATCACTACAACCAACCAGGACCTAGGAGAGTCTCAATGGCAGTAGCACAACTCACGGACAATGCCCTCATCTGGTGGGATCGTGAGGTATCTGACAGAAGGAGGAAGAGAATGAGGTAGACTCATGGGTCGACATGAAAGACCTCATGCGACAAAGGTTTGTTCCACCTTACTTTCATAGGGATTTGCAACGACGTTTTGTACTCTTAAGCAGGGTACCAGATCAGTAGAGGAGTACTATGAAGAGTTCGAGAGGTTAAGGAACAGATTGGAGCTCAATGATGATGAAGAAGCATTGATGGCACAATTCTTGGATGGACTCCAAGAAAGGATCAGCTGCAAGGTGGAAAGGCAAATCTACAACGACTTCAAGACTTGTTCCACCTATCTGTGCAAGCTGAACAGCACATCAAACGTAAGAGCCAAGACATCCGCAGCAAGCCTAAGACACCTTGGGCACCAAGCAACATGCCTAAGACAGTGGACAAAGGCAAAAGCATAGAGATCGAGTCAAGGTTCAAGAGCAAGCCTCCTGAACCCACCCGTGACCAGAGAGAGCCTGGTAAGTCTTCTAACCCTCAAAGATCACGTGACATAACTTGTTTCAAGTGCAGGGGACGTGGACACATCTCAAGGAGTGCCCAAACAACCGAGTCATGCTGATTACGGAGGCAGGAGAATATGAGTCCCAAGATGAAGAGGACTATGAACCAGAAGGAGAATATGGTGACATTGAGTACCCTGATGTGGGGGAAGTGCTGGTCACTAGACGATCCTCAGTGCAATGGTGGATCCTTCAGAGACCATCCAAAGGGAGAACATCTTCCACAGCCGTTGCACCATCAAGGGAAAGGTATGTAACCTCATCATAGATGGTGGTTCTTGCACTAACGTTGCTAGTGCATATATGGTTGATAAGCTAGGTCTAGAGGACACGGCATCCTCGACCATATAGACTGAGATGGCTTGATGACAAAGTGGAGCTCAAGATTCATGAGCAAGTCACTGTGCCATTCAGTGTGGGCAAAGTACCAAGACCAGGTCGTGCGACGTGGTGCCCATGCAAGCTGGCCATCTTCTACTAGGAAGACCATGGCAGTTTGACAAAGAGACCAGGCATGATGGCGAACCAATCTTACACCTTTGTGCATGACAAGAGAAAGGTCAGCCTAGCTCCTCTTACACCTGCCCAAGTACATGAGCTACAACTCCAAATGAGTAAGGAAAAGAAACTTGTCAAGTCTAACTTTCTTATTCAACCTAGTCATGTCCGGAGAGCTTTAGCCTCAAGGACTTAATGTTACTAATGGTTTTCAAGGAAGTGTTGAGTATAGAACAGGGACAGGTAGAGCTACCTCATGAAGTAGCAACACTCCTCAACAAATTCCAGGATGTATTTCCAGAGGAGATACCAGCAGGCTTGCCTCCTTTACGTGGCATAGAACACCAGATTGATCTAGTGCCCGGAGCAGCCCTGCCCAACCGGCCAGCCTACCGGATGAGTCCAGAGGAGTCCAAGGAGCTTGAGAAGCAAGTCAAGGAGCTCCTGGAGAAAGGATATGTTCGAGAGAGCCTCAGTCCATGTGCTGTACCAGTGCTACTAGTGCCCAAGAAGGATGGGACTTGGCGATGTGTGGACTGCCGAGCAATCAACAACATCACAGTCAAGTATAGGCATCCAATACCACGACTGGATGACATGCTAGATGAGCTGAGTGGAGCCACGGTCTTCTCCAAGATAGACCTCAAAAGTGGATACCACCAGGTAAGAATGAAGGAAGGTGATGAGTGGAAGACTGCTTTCAAGACAAAGCAAGGGCTCTCGAGTGGACAGTCATGCCATTTGGCTTGACTAATGCCCCAAGCACCTTCATGCGCCTTATGAACCAAGTTCTTAGGGCGTACATCAGTAAGTTTAGTAGTTTACTTTGATGACATATTGTTTATAGTAAGTGCCTACGGAACACCTCACACATCTTGAGATGGTACTTAAAACCCTTCGACAAGAAGAGCTTTATGCCAATCTCAAGAAGTGCACCTTTTTACTGATAAGCTTGTCTTTTAGGTTTTGTTGTGAGTTCACAGGGCCTACAGGTTGATGAAGAGAAGATTCGAGCCATACAAGAATGGCCAACACCAGGAAACATCAGCCAAGTAAGGAGCTTCCACGGACTGGCCAGCTTCTATAGGAGATTCGTGCCCAACTTCAGCAGTATTGCCTCACCACTGACGGCAGTAGTGAAGAAGAACGTGGGATTCAGCTGGGGAGAAGCTCAGGAGAAGGCATTCCAGGCCTTGAAGGACAGCCTTACACACGCACCAGTGCTAGTCCTTCCCGACTTCAACAAGACGTTTGAAGTGGAGTGTGATGCCTCTGGAATAGGCATAGGAGCAGTGCTAACCCAAGGAGGGAGACCAGTGGCATACTTCAGTGAGAAGCTAGGTGGTGCCTCACTGAACTACCCCACTTATGACAAGGAGCTCTATGCCCTTGTCCGAGCATTGGAGACTTGGCAGCATTACTTGCTGTCCAAGGAGTTTGTGATCCACACTGATCACGAGACTCTCAAACACCTCAGAGGGCAAACCAATCTCAAGAGGAGACATGCCAGGTGGATGGAGTTCATAGAGACCTTCCGTACATCATCAAGTACAAGAAGGGCAAAGACAATGTGGTAGCCGATGCACTATCAAGGAGGTTTGCCTTGATATCAACCATGGAGGCAAAGGTCCTAGGATTCGAGCACATCAAGGATCTATACAAGGATGATCCTGACCTTGCTGAGAGCTACAAGGAGTGTAGCACAGGGAGTCATGGCAAATTCTACATCCATGAGGGATTCTTGTTCCGAGAAAGAAGGCTGTGCATACCACAAGGATCACTAAGGGAGCTTATCATCCGAGAAGCTCATGGAGGAGGACTCATGGGCCACTTTGGTGTCGACAAGACTCTAGCAGTGGTCAAGGAGCACTTCTACTGGCCACACATCAAGAGGACAGTAGAAGCACATTGTGCAAGATGCATCACTTGCAAGAAGGCAAAGTCCCGAGTGCAACCTCACGGGTTGTATCTCCCACTGCCCATACCAACACATCCATGGGTGGACATCTCGATGGATTTTGTTCTAGGTCTGCCAAGATCAACCACAAAGATGCAATCTTTGTAGTGGTGGACAGATTCTCCAAGATGGCACATTTCATCCCATGTGCCAATGTCAATGATGCCACACAAACAGCTGAGCTGTTCTTCAGGGAGATAGTACGGCTTCATGGAGTGCCAAGGACCATCGTATCAGATAGGGACACCAAGTTCCTCAGCCATTTCTGGAGGACCCTTTGGAGAAAGCTAGGCACGAAGCTACTCTTCTCAACCACTTGCCATCCTCAAACCGATGGCCAAACTGAAGTTGTCAACAGGACACTATCAACTCTTCTCAGAACAACACTAGGGAAGAACCTAAAGACTTGGGTGGAGTGCCTGCCATTCATTGAGTTCGCCTACAACCGAGCCGTGCACTCAGCAACCAAGAAGACACCATTTGAAGTGGTATACGGCTTCAACCCTCTCACCCCATTGGAGCAAACACCACTGCCACCAGCTGAGATGACCAACCTCAACGGAGCATCCAAAGCAGAGTTCATAAGGAGGTTACACCAGAAGGTAGCAGAAACTTGGAGAAGAGGACCGGACAGTACGTGACTCATGCCAACAAAGGAAGAAAGGAGGTGATCTTTCAACCAGGCGATTGGGTGTGGCTACACCTACGGCAGGAGAGGTTCCCAAACCTAAGGAGTTCCAAGCTAGCACCAAGAGGAGATGGACCATTCAGAGTGCTCGAGAGGATCAACAACAACGCCACCGGATCGAGCTCCAGGTGAGTTTAATGTGTCCAATACGTTCAATGTTACTGACTTGGCCCCTTTCCATGCAGATGATCCAGTTTTGAGGACAAAACCTACTGAAGAGGGAGGGAATGATGAGGACATCAGGTCGTACATCCAGCCAGGAGACCAGACTGGCCGACCAGGAAGCTTGCCCGAGACAGCAGGACCATCTGGCGCCTGCCGGACCAGACAGTACCGGACCTCGACCTATAGGACCAGACCGGTCAACATCGCGGAGAGGCCCAAGCTTCCGGCACACTTGGTGGGACGTGAATGACCCCGCCGGTCCCCCTGATGACACCGCCGACTCCGGGATCAACTTGGCCGGTCCTGAAGTCATTCCGGCCAGTACCGCGCACAATCCAGCCGGTACAGGCCATCCAGCCGAGTACACGCACACTTCCACTTCTACACAAGAGGACTCGGACCAAATGAGCTACCAGCTCCAGGACATGCATTTAGAGGAAGTATCTACACCAGTGGTACCTCCAGGAGCAATGACAAGAAGCAGATCAAGGGCACTCTTCCACAAATTCAGCTTATGGGTCGACAAGCTCCTAGAGGAAGATCAGCTAAGGACAATGGGCCAGAAGAGCAAAGTAGAGTCCAAAGGCTTCTCAACAACACAAGGAACATCAGAGACTTGGGCTTTAGTGGCAAGAGAGGTCAGGGCCCAAAGATTTTAACCCTACTCCAAGTCGAAGACTAGGAGCAAGGCGCGTGCATGCCACAAGGACGGCCACCTTCCATTTCTTGGCCATGAGGTAAGTTAAGGTAAGTTTCAATTCGAATATATGCCTCTTTCTGTTTTGCAGGGTAGGATCTAGAATATTTACTTTATTGAGTCAAAGACATTTTAGGAATAGGTCCTTTTCGATTATACACTTTTGTATCTTTTCCTTTTGTGCACTTTTGTAAGTTTTCCTTTTCTTATTTGAGTCGACCCTAGAAGGTCAAGCTGTCGAGCATATTAATAAGGCTCCTTCCAGCATTGTAGTTCGACAACCTTTTTGCTAATTAATAAAGATCGAATTTTCTTTACAAGTTATTCTCTCAAAGAAGCTTGTGCGCTTAGAACCTAGTTGAGACCAGCCCTCCTAGCTCTAAGTTTGTGATTTATCACGAGGTTCATCACCCCTCGTGTGGTTCACTTCACCCTTCCATCTTTTACCAACCAGAAAACCCCCATCCAGAAGCCTAAGGTTGAGTTTCTCACCTAATCTTCTACAAACAGCCCACGCGCATACATCCTTGAATCAAGGCTTGTATCAGACCTCCACGGCAACCAGAAGCAGAGGGCAATGGCTACGAGCCCTATGGTCATCACCAGAGACCAAGGATGCCCCCTAGACATCATGATGATGGAAATGACTATGCTTACAATTGGGTAAACAATCATGATGTTAAGCTAACACCTTCTAGTTTTGCAGGAAAAGTAGACCCCGAGGCCTATCTAGATTGGGAGAGGAGGATGGATCACATTTTCGATCATTACAACCAACCAGGCCCTAGGAGAGTCTCCATGGCAGTAGCACAACTCACGGATAATGCCATCATGTGGTGGGATCGTGAGGCTTCTGACCGAAGGAGGAGGAGGTTGAGACCCGTAGACTCTTGGGTCCACATGAAAGATCTCATGAGGCAAAGGTTTGTTCCAACTTATTTCCACAGAGATTTGCAATGACATTTTCGTACTCTTAAGCAGGTCACCAGATCAGTATAGGAGTACTACGAGGAGTTTGAAAGGCTAAGGAACAGGCTGGAGCTTAATGACGATGGAGAGGCATTGATGGCGCAATTCTTGGATGGACTGCAAGAGAGAATCAGCCGCAAAGTGGAGAGACAAATTTACAATGATTTTAAGGACTTGTTCCACCTATCTGTCCAGGCTTAGCAGCACATCAGGCTTAAGAGCCAAGACCTACGCAGCAAGCCTAAGATGCCTTGGGCACCAAGCAATAGCTCCAAGCCCATAGACAAAGGCAAGAGCATAGAGATCGAATCACGGTTCAAGAGCAAGCCTCCTGAGCAAACCCGTGACCAGAGAGAGCCTAGTAAGTCTTCTAACCCTCAAAGATCACGTGACATCACTTGTTTTAAGTGTAGAGGTCGCGGACACATCTAAAGGGAGTGTCCAAGCAACCGGGTCATGCTGATTACGAAAACTGGAGAGTATGAATCCCAAGATGAAGAGAACTATGAACAATAAGGAGAATACGGTGACATTGAGTACCCTGATGTGGGGGGAAGTGCTGGTCACTAGACGCATTCTCAGTGCGATGGTGGACCCCTCAAAGACCATTCAAATGGAGAACATCTTCCACAGCCGGTGCACCATCAAGGGCAAGGTATGTAACCTCATCATAAATGGTGGTTCTTGCACTAACATTGCTAGTGCATATATGGTGGATAAGCTAGGTCTTCTGGTTGGCCAATCGGTTGGGCCGATTCTTTTGGTCGGCCATTTAATTTGGAACATTCATCACCGCTTAACAAAGAGTAGTCAAAATTAGTCGAATCTTTAGTTAGAAACTAAATATTAGATACTCTCTCTTGGCTTGTTCAACAAGCTCATTTCTTAATATATATTATAAAATGGAATCATAAGAGATACAATAATATTTTTCAAATTGTTATGGTTCGAGATTGTTTCAGAGTTGGGTTGTGTAGCACGATCTTTGACCTAGTCGCATAATTGGTTTTAAACAGATCCATCGATTTGTAAAATCAATAACTTTATAGTATGAACTTGTTTTGAGGACCAAATCTTATTGATTCCCTGATGAATCAAAATTCTAGAATATGTCATTTTATGGCTTAAATACTCTTGGTTTATTCGAAAACCTCCAATTAAGGCGTGTATGTCCAAATCGGATAAGTTGGAAATCACTTGAATTGTATATTGAATAACTCTTTGCTCTGAACTCCAATTGGAATTATTCCACTTCGAGACGTGCTCTGGTTGAATTAAGAATGTATTACATACGGTCATTGGAATGGACTAGTTGATCTTGACTTTCATTTGGGCTGAATAAGGCTCATGGGCTGGTTCTGTATGTCTTTGATTGTTGATTGGTTTGATGATCACATCCTATCTCTCCTCTTAAAAAATTTCTAACATTGAAATTGTACAATCCTGAGTTAGGAAGTGTTGAAGTGAGTCTGATGGCTTCACCTTGTTTAGAATGTAATATATAACTCCATGTTGTTGATCATGGGGTTCACTTGCACTGTTTCTAGTGAAATTTCTTTGTTAACCATTTATTCCTTTATTGGTGGTAGTGCTAGCCATTGTAAAGCACCACTCATCAATGATCAAGTTTCACACTTTATTTTGAATGTTACATTTGATATGAAACAGTCTCTCCAATTGCATATTCTCTTCCATTGTGCTTGCATATTCAGAAACCTCTTTACTACCAACAACTCCCCTTTGGCAGCAAGTTTTTCACAAGCTTTATCATTAGAGGATGTAGAATAATATTCTACTTCTTTTCAATTTCAAGCTCGCCATTGTCCCTAAAGATGATCGCTCTCTCATTGAGGCATTCAATTGCATAATGATCTCTATCATGACACTCAAGGCCTAGCATACCATGATTACGTGTGTTAGAAGGTTCAGCTCTACCTCGAATTTCTTTAGTGAGAGTGGATGGAATGGTTTCAATACTCGGTTTAGGCGATGTCTTCTCCTCCTTAGAATTACTTGTTTTCATGGGACATGAATTAGGACTACATGTTTGACGTGTGTTATGCCTCCTCTTTAGCTGCTGCCCAACCAAAATAGCTTTATGCAACATATTCTGAAAATAATCCTCCACACTTTGATTGCCTTTATTTAGCCTTCGTATTTTGTAGCTTTTAGTAGTAATTGTTGGGTACAAACCGCCTCCGTATAACTGCCTTCATTTAAGTCCATTTAACTGCCTTCATTTAAGTCAGTGGAATATTCTTCATTTCTCCTATCGTGTCACCAATTGATCCCACTAAGTAAGAGTATATTCACAAAATTAAGTGGTTAATGGTTTTGGCAATGAAAAACAAGCTCCGTCTTTTTCTCCCACTCTATGTATGCATCCGGATCATTCTTTCCATGGAATGTAGGAATCTTCAACTTAATATTCTAGAAGTTACCATCAAGACGATCCCTGTCTTCTCTAGCACGTCATGGTCTCCTAGAACTCTCCATTGATGAATGTTCTACATGACTGTAAGAATTAGCATCTGCTCCATTGAAACTATCTCTTGCACATCTTGGTTGAATTCTTTTTCTTCTAGAAAGATTAGGCAAATTTTTCGCTGCCTTTGTTGTCTCTTGTTGAACTCGATCCAACCTTTTATGTACTGCTTCATACTTAACCCTTATCCATCACGGTATTTTTCCCAGTATGGCTTGTAATTGGAGATAGGAATAGCAGGCTGGTTGTTCTTCTCATTGTTGGACATGATTAAAATGAGAACTTCTTTGATCTTTTTGTTGTTGTTTCATTTTTTCTGGATGTTAGAGTGATAAATAATGAAAGTAGAACAGAAAATATGGAAGGAAACAAGATGAAAAGGTAGTATATAAAAGATAGAAGATGAATAGATAAGGAGATCACAGAAAGAAGATGAAAAGATAATAGAGTGATAAACCAAACTTAATAGTGTGCTCTAATACCATTTGATATGAGAATCAACACTCTTTAGTTTGTAAGAAGGGATAAACTTTGATTCAGAAAGCCGTGAGCCTCAAGGATCAAAGTAAAGTAATGAATGGTCACACAAAAGTTGCAGAAGACTTCTAATACTCCAGATGACTCTTTGGATATGCATATGGCACACCAAGACGAGCCAAGTTGTGACTGTTTGGATATGGCATACCAAGACAAGCCAAGTTGTGACTATTTGGATATGGCATACCAAGACGAGCCAAGTTGTGACTGTTTGGATATGACACAAAAAAACAGAAGAGAATCACTCTCAAAGAATAGTAAAAGTTGGATGAGTTTTACAAATAAAAGTGTATGAGTTATAAACAAGAAATAATGTAACTTAGGCAACCTAGGAACTAGAAAAAGACTAAAAACAAATGGAAGAGATAAAATGAAAGCAAATAACTCTTGGCCTCCAAATGACTTGAACCACCATTTTCGTCACTTTTCTTGGCTGGAGAAGTACACCACATATAAGACTGAAAGCTTCTAATCCAAGCGAGTCGAGAATTTTTCATGTATAGAACCAAGTTGACCCATTTTAAGAAATGGAGAGTATTTTTAGGATCCGATGGACATATCTTCACATCTCAGGCTTGTTGGAACCATAAGAGACCCAATAACATTATACAAGTGGTTATGATTCGAGAACATTGTTGAGTTGGGCTGTGTAACACTATCTTTGGACTAATCGCGTAAATGGGTTCGAAACAGATCTCTCAATTTTTCTAATCAATAACTTCCTTGTAGCTGAATCTAATTCTCTCTTATTTTCTAATGAATTAAAATTCTAAAACAGATCATTTTATGACTTAAGTTTTCTTGGTTTGGTCGGAAACCTCCAATCATGTATGTCCAAATTGCGTAGTTAGGAATCACCCAATTTGTATATTTAACAACTCATTCGTCTTAACTCCAATGCAAAGATTCCACTTCAAGGTGTACCCTGGTTGAGCTATGAATATATTCCAAGTAATCATTCGGGTGGACCATTTGATCCTTTTTTTTCTTCTGGGTTGAACAAGGTGCGTTAACTGATTCTATCTAACCTTGGTTGTTGCTTTGTTTGATGTTCACATCAGAAAGTATTGGTTCATTAGATTTATTTACAACAATCAGGCCCATGGCAAGTTGCTTTGACGTTCTTGGCTTAAGAACATTTCTACGAACAAGCTCAGTTTGTGCTAGAGTGTTTTGATCCTATTCTTTGTCATAGCTCTAGGAGGTAGAATAAGGGCTACAACCTCCTCATTTTCCATATCTTCATATCAGCCAGTTGTTTGGACCGTGTCTTGCAGCCCACCACTTGTTAGGGCCATGTGTTCCGTTTCTTATGGTCGGCCAAGTGGGGTGGCCGATTCTTTTGATCGAGCATTTAATCTGGAACCCTTCATCAACACATAACAAAGAGAAGTAAAATTATTTGAACCTTTCTTTAGAAACTAAATATTAGATACTTTCTCGTGGCTTGTTCAACAAGCTCATTTCTTCATGTATAATACAATGCGCTTTAAATGTAAATACAAAAAATGGAGAACCAGAAAAATAAAAAGTCTGATGTCGCCTAAGAACATGTTTAAAAAAGACAACAAGGCCAAATTTGCTATATTAGAATAAATGTAAATTTAAGACTTAACTCTTTGACCTTCGGCCATGAAAAATGAAAGTTTTGGTTGCGCCTTCGTCCTACACGCCTAAACCTTCATTCTTTAGCTGCAAGTATGTTGAAAATTTATTGGGCATTGACTTCGTTTGAAAGTAGAGCCCAAGCTTCAAACGTGGCTTGATAAGGAAGTGTTGGTCCATTAGATTGATTGGCGATTATCAAACCTATGGACAAGTTTCTTTCGGGCAAGTTTCTTTGGCCTTTTTGTTAAATAAAGCTCATTCAGTATTGTTGTTCAACAACTTTTTTGATATTAATAAAGATAAAACTTTTTCTTAACAGTTTTTCTCCTAAAGCTCTTTCGCTTAGAACCGTACTTGAGACCAGCCCTCCTAACTTCTAAGTTGAAAATTCAACATAGCCTCAAGCGCCTTGCCCGATCTATAGACTGTCGAGTCAGGTGAGTCGAACTCACGGACAGCAACAGAACGATCGTGTCACACACATGATCAACCAGGAAACAGAAGGATCATGACAAGCACATGATCAACCAGACAACAGACTATCAATCATAGCAAGGAACAACCCTAACTTAGGCCATAGTCACGCACTCACCTTAGATTTCTCGGAAATCCAATTTTATCGGAATTCTAGTTCCTTTCTACGTTTATCCGCATAACTCTTTTGCTGATCTTGTGCTTCTTTCATCTTAAGTTTCACCACTCTGATTCTTTTGGTTGTCTCTTCAATGAAATCTCAGCCAAAGATACTATGCTCCCCCACTTGGGTCCAGCATAGGGGCGTTCGACAAGGTCGCCCATACAAGGCTTCGAATGGCGACATCCCAATACTTGAGTGGTAACTATTGTTAGAGGAAAACTCGGCCAAAGGCAAGTAATCCTTGCACTTTCCACCCCAATCAAGAACACAAGCTCGCAACAAATCCTCAAGTGTTCTTATTGTTCTCTCAGACTGACCATCAGTTTGCGGATGATAGGCCGTACTCATATGCACCTTCGTTCCAAACGACTTTTGCAAAGCCTTCCAAAAGACTGATGCAAACCGGGAGTCTCGGTCCGAGACTATACACGCTGGTACTCCGTGGAGTTTAACTATTTCCTCCACGTATTTCTTTGCCAACACTTCTGCCTTGTCTTTCTTATTGACAGCAAGGAAGTGAGCAGACTTGGTGAGTCTATTCACTATGACCCAAATCGAATCCATCTTGCCACACATTGGCAAACCAGTCACGAAGTCCATCGTGATCATGTCCCACTTCCACTTGTAGAGCCCTAACCCGGATCTTCACACTTATCCGGATTAGACCCTACGAATTTACTTAGAATTTTTCGCGTTTGAGGTTCGGTTAGATCATTCTAACATGAGCAAGGGTTCAGTCAAACGGAAACTTCATTTCATTAATCGAATCTAGTACAATTGAAAGTTTGTCAATAATCTATTACAATTTACTACTCGAACTACCCAACCTACCATCCTTTCCTCCTTGCCTTGTCCCGCGGCCAGAATCACACATCTCGACCAACACCATGGTTAGTCTCAGAACCTGCATCCAAAAATGGAGGCATAAGCAACAAAATTGTTTAGTGAGAGCGGTCATCCCGTCTCACCAGGCTAGAAATCAGGAATCGATCCGCACATCGGATCTCAGTCTAAGTACTGATCTGCGGTCTTGGCCAGTCCGCGACTGCCTTGATCTTTTCTGGGTCAATGGACACTCCTTTATCCAAGACCACATGTCCTAGGAATCCAATTTCCCTTTGCCAAAAACTGCACTTGCTGAGCTTGGCGAACAATTTATGTTCCCTTAGCTTACCCATAACTATCCTTAGGTGTCTTTCATGTTCCTCTTGGTTTCTCGAGTAAACCAAGATATCATCTATAAAGATGGTCACAAACTCATCTAAATAGTCTCGAAAGATATTATTCATGAGTTTCTTGAAAGCCGCATGTGCATTTGTCAGCCCAAATGGCATGACTACAAACTCGAAATGACCATACCTTGTCCTAAAGGCGGTCTTTCGAATATCCGACTCTTCTATCAGGATTTGATGGTAATCCGAAGCCAAATCAATCTTTGAGAAGCAAGTAGTACCTCGGAGTTGGTCCAACAACTCATCAATCTTTGGAAGAGGGTACTTGTTCTTTACCGTTACCCGATTCAGTCCACGATAGTCGATGCAGAGTCTAAAACTCTCATCCTTTTTTTTAACAAACAATACCGGTGCAGCCCATGGTGAACTGCTCGGTCGCACAAACCCTTTTTCCATTAGCTCACCCAACTGCTTTTTTAATTCAGCCATCTCGGCCGGAGCCATCCGATATGGTGCCTTTGATATCAGAGTTGTACCCAGCTCAAGCTCGATGGTGAATGGGTCTGAACGAGTAGGCGGTAAGCCAGCCGGAGTTTGGAACACATCCTCAAACTCACTAGCTACCAGAATGCTACTCAACTGCACATCTGATCCAACTTCGGGGGTTGTGATGGTAGCCAAGTACGCCTCACACCCTTTCTCAATCAGTTGGCTAGCTTGAATTGCCAACACAATCAAGCTCCCTGAAGTCGGCCTAATTCCTTGATATTTAGCACTCCATCACTTTTCTCGAACCTAACTCTACCGCGATGACAGTCTAGATGTGCTTTATTCTTCCCAAGCCAATCCATTCCAAGGATCACATCATACGACTTCACCGGACAAATCTCCAAATCAGCCGGCATGTTCACAGTGTCAACCATCACTAAAACATTTCGGACCTTTCCAAGGGTCAACATGATTTGTCCCCCAGCCGCTTGGACCCAACCATGTTTATTCCCTGATTCCTTATGGAATTCACCCTTTCCAATCATGTTCGGATTCACGAAGCAATTGGTTGCTCCCGAATCAAACAAAACATGAGTTTCCACACCACCCATTAACAAGGTCCCTACACATTCACCTTAAGGTAAGATGGGTTCCTTCCCATATTTCCCTCATCCACTTCCACCACAGGTGGATTCACAGGCGGATTCACAGGTGGTGGCTCCACCGGTGCAGGTGCAACAACCGGCAATCTCGCCAATTATTGGGTCAGTAACCCAAATACGGCTTCAAGTCCGATTGGTGCAGCCGCATCACCATTCACTGCCTCGACAGGATTCACATTCTCGGCAATTCCAGCATTTGCCGCATTGTTCACATTCCGGTGAACCAGAACTTCTCTAGTTCCACCTTCGGCATTCCTTGCCGCATTTTTCACATTCCCGTGAACCGGAACTTTCCCAGTTCCACCTTCGGCATTCCTTGCCGCATTATTCCCAGAATTCTCACCAGTCACTTCTTCTTGTCTCCTACTACGATTAGTCCTTGCCATCTTGAAATGTTAATCACTACATTAACTGGCAAAGTAACCTCAAGGACCAAAGACAGAAACACAAACTTACCGCGAAACTTTGGCATTGAAAAGATGGATTTACCCACTAGCCTATTCTCACTAACCTATCCTAGAATCAACACGCTCTGATACCAACTTGTATCAGAAACTGAATTTGTGATAAAGAACTTCGGCCCTACTCCTTGTCATAGCTCTAGAAAGTACAATAGGGGTTGCAATCTCTTCAGTTTCCATGTCTTCGGTCGGCCAGTTATTTAGACCCTGTTTTCAGGCCAGCCAGTTGTTTGGGCCATGTTTTCTAGCCCACCACTTGATCGCACCATGTGTTTCTTGTCTTCTGGTCGGCCAAGCCATTGGGCCGATTCTTTTGGTTGGCCAGTTCATTTGGAACCTTCATCACCATGCAACAAAGAATAGTCAAAATTTAAGATTTTTTTAGAAGCTAAATATTAGATATTGTCTGGCTTATTCAACAAGTTCATTTCTTTCTATAAAATTGTGTGGTACAAGATGTAAAGAGATATGGCTAATAATACTAATATTATTCATATCACACTCTCTCCCTCAATCTTTTCCTCCCTCTTATCCACCTTTTATTCATGCTAAATCTCCTAAATTTTACATGGTATCATAGCAAATCACTCTTTGAGACTTTCATTTCCGCAAATCATCTTTTTCTTTGTTTGTTTCTAAGATGGAAAATCAGAAGTAACTTGTTCTTTCTGTCAGAATCAAAGGGAATAAACTATCTACTATGGTCAAGAACTACAAGAACGTGGGGGCACATTTTTAGCTCTAAATATGTGTCTATAGATAAAGGAAAAGCCGTACCAGATGATGAATCTATTAAGGTTCCTAATAGATATGAATCCAATGAAGTAGACTCTAAATGGCTCCAACAAGACTCGTCTGTTCTTGCTGTTCTTTAGAGCTCATTGGAGCAGTGAATCCTTGCATCTTACTCATATGGTGAAACTACAAAAGAATTATGGGACACTCTCATAAGTGCATATGGTAATACATCTAATATAAGTAGAATATTTGAGGTTAAGTAGGCATTGAATGATCTCCAACAAGAGGAGAAGGCATTGAATGATCTTTAACAAGAGGAGAAGTCATTTAAAGAGTTGTTTGGAGACTTCAAGGCATTGTGGGCAGAGCTAGAAATGTTGCATCCTCTAACCACCAATCTGAAGGAGCTGAATGAAAGACGTGAGCAGGATCAGGTCTTTGGACTCCACCTCACCCTTAATGGGTCATTCAAATGACTGATCCATCACATTTTATTATTTAAGAAAACGTCGACCTTAAATGAGGTGTGTATGGTGAGATCCAAAAAGAAAAGGATCAAGGCGTCTTTCAGGGGACTAGTGAAGCTGCTCATGTAAGCCACATTGCTTACCAACAGGGAGAAAGGAGATATTTGGTATGACCATTGCAGAATGAAGGAGCACACCAAAGACAAGTGTTCGACACTTTCCCCATTTGAAGCCAATGAAGCTAAAAAGAGTTGGTCACCCATCCAACGGTGTTGCTTCTGCTGCATTTGGTGATGATTAGTAAGAAAATCAGATTTGGATGCTCTCATTAAAAACATTGCAAAGCTGAACGAATCTGGTAAGATTTTATTTGCCTCTAAAACTCAAACTAAGAATTTGAAGCACGTATTCTTAGAAAGCATTACAGAATTATTTTTCTAGAATCATCTACTATCTATGATGATTTTTTGGTAGGGATGTTAAAATGGGTATACCCACCCCATTTAAACGGGTATATCCAACCCATATAAAACCCACCCTATTTAAACTCTAAATCATATAAAACCCAATTATTATAAAGGTTTAATAGGATTACTCATTTAAACCCATTTATAATTATACTAATTCATTTAAACTCATTCAAACTCATTTAACCCATTTAATCCATTTTATGTTATATTTTTTTCCTTCTTGTTTATATTTATTTATAACCATTATATTCTTGATAAAACAATATTGTAATTTTTATTTTAAAAATAGGTATTAACTTTATTTCTTTGTTAAAAATATTATTTTTTATAAATATATTAAAATATTTTTAATAAAATAAAATATTAAATTTTTGTCATATATTTCATATGAAATTTGAGTTTTCTAATATTTTTAAATATTATAATGGGTAAAGTTACTTCATTTAGAATCTACCCATTAAATTCATTTTTTATTAAGAAATTATTCTACATTTTTGTCAAAAATTAAGCATTTTTCATCCAAAACGTGATTTTATATTTTCCATCAAAAATACAATTCAACATTTTATACCAAAAACATAATTCAGATTTTTTTCGTCGAAAACGTAATTCCATATTTTTCCACCAAAAAATTAATTCAATATTTTTCCGTTAAAAACGTGATTCCGTATTTTTCTAAAAACGTGATTTCATATTTTTCCGTGAATTTTGTATTTTCTCGTCAAAAATGTAGTTTTACATTTTCTTGTCGAAAACGTGATTTCGCATTTTTCGGCAAAAACATAATTCATTATTTTTGCAGAAAAATATAATTCCGCATTTTTTCGCCAAAACGCAATTCCACATTTTCACGTTAAAAATATAATTTTGTATTTTTTACTAAAACATAATTTTTATTCTTTATTTTCTACAAAAAAAATTATTGATTACTTATTATAATATAATTTTTGAATTATTATTGATTAAAAAAATATATAAGTAGATTTAATAGGGTACTTATTTTTTAAAGTATAAATTCTTTTAATAAATGGATTATAAATGAATACTCATTTAAACCCATTAATGTTAATTCCAATAAATGAGTATAAATAGGTTTTTAAATTTTGTAAATACCCAGTAAAAATCCATTGATTATAAACTCATTTTAACATCCCTATTTCTCTGATTTGTTTTCTGTGATGTACCGATTGCACCTTGTGCTTTCCGTGATCAATATAAATGTTTTGTTTCATTCATTGATGAGAAGTCCAAATAAACATGGGTTACTCTTATGCCCTCCAAAAGTCATATATTTGAGGCGTTTATTAAATCCCACAACTATGTTTCTGAATAATTTAGAGTTAATATTAAGATCTTAAGATGTGATAATGGAGAATAGTACATGAGCAGTTAGTTTAAAGAGTTGTTGGGAAAGCAAGGGGTTGTTCATCACGTATATTGTGCATACATTCCTCAGTAAAATAGAGTTGTAGAATGCAAGAATAGGCATCTAATGGAGGTTTCTAGAGCAATGATGTTTGATAGAAATTTCCCAAAGCAGTACTGGCGACATTATAAGAAACAACCGTTTTAACAATCCATCTTGTGACTATATATGTAGTCGTAAAAAATGCGACTATTTTGCAACCTATTTGCGACTAATTTTTGACTAAAAATGCGTAGTTGCATATTAGTCACATTTGTGGGACTAAAGCTTGTAATCTATATTGGTCTCAAATTGCAACTAAACGAGCATGAAACAAAAGACGGAGAAATGAGTCATCCATCAGATGTTGCGGAGTGGAAATTTTTTTAACATTTACATCCAAGATCTATTGCTGAATCTCGAAATATTTTATCTTGGCTTATGTACCGATGGGTTCACTCCATTTAGGATGTCTCATAATCATTTTTTATGACTCGTGATTATCATTCCATATAACTTACCATCTAATATGTGTGTTTGAAGAAAGATTACTTGTTTCTTACACCTCTGAATTCGGGGCCAAATCATTTGTTGCAATCAAATTTCGACTACATACGTTTGCGACCAATTTACGATCCTCTTGTGGTCAAAAAAATTTTCTATAAGTATTTCACTTCTCCTTTCCTTATTTCACACTTCAAACATTATCCTAAACACTCAAACTTCCTCTAAACATTTCAACACTTAAATACTTTCTTATTGTATTCAAATGGAGAGTTCTCGTAGATCGATGAGTGGTCGAGGTGGAAGAAAAACACAATCTTCCTCCGCCCGAATGTCATCGGCCTCATCAAACCTTTCAACCACAACAACGAGCGCACCCTCCCACCTCCCCCCCCCTTAAAATACATATTCATTCCTCACACCATTTCTGAAACCAAACCTTCACACCAGTTCCACGAATCGTCGGAACCACAAGAAAAATATATAAGCCAAGCGAACGTAGCACGAGAATATATTTCAGTCTTATGTGATATTTACCTATATGCTACAGACTGAAGAGAACATATCAAAGTCAAAAAACTACACCAGCAACGAGGTGGCATGCTGAGCATGAAGCAGAATACGGAGAAAATAAGACATCCATCAGATGCTATGGAGTGGAAAAAATTTCAACATCTACATCCAAGATTTGCTGATTAATCTCAAAATATTTATCTTGGCTTATGTATTGATGGGTTCAATCCATTTAGGATGTCTCGTAATCATTCATTATGGCATGTGATTATAACTCCCAATAACTTACCACCTTATATATGTTTGAAGAAAGAGTATTTGTTTCTTAAAATTCTGAATTCGTGGTAAAATCATCTGTTACAACCAAATTGCAACTACAAGCGTTTGTGACCAATATGCGACCCCCATGTGGTCAAAAAAAATTTTCCATAAATACTTCACTTCCTCTTTCCTCATTTAATATTTCAAATATTTTCGTAAACACTCAAACTTTCTCTAAACATTTCTAACTTTTAAACACTTTCTTATTGCATTCAAATGGCAAGCTCCGGTGGAAGACAAACACAATCTTCATCCTGCCAAAATTATCAGCCTCGTCAAACCCATCAACCTGTGCAACGAGAATAGACTCCCGCGTCCCCCGGCTCCCCATAATACATGTTCATTTCCCGCACCATTCCTGAAACAGAATCTTTACACCGGCTCTAGAAAATGCCGGAACCACAAGATGAAGAAATTCCGCCCTCGAATACTCAAATGGGGGAACAAACTATCACGTTGGATGGTTTGGTGCAAACCCTCGGACGGAACAATATTTGTCCTTTTGTGTCCAATGTCATCGTCAAACACTACTTGGTAAAGTAAATTTATTTTAATTTATAAAATTAAAAATTAAAATTATGTTTTTAAAATTAAATATTTAGATTTTTTTTTTTTTATATATTATGTTTGATCGAGACAAAGGGGTTACATTCCATCAAAATTCAAAAAAATTTAAAATAAATTTGACCGTCCCTTTTATAGTTGTACGGTCGTGCTAACGTAATGGCAAGAAAAATACTTCATAAGCGGTAATTTTTTATCTTCAATTTTTAAAATATTTTAGTTATTCTTTGTTTAAAAATAAATTATTAATTGCAAAATTTATAATTATATAAAAAAAAATTAAACAATCATACACATGGGATCATGTGATCATTTCGGTTGTATAAAAAGAGTTTGAGACCGTCTGAATTCGATGGATGAAAGCAATATTGAGCATCGTTCACACAGCTGGAAAACATCTGAGAGGGATATCTTTGAGTTTGTGAAAAATCATGACATAATACTTTATCACAACAGAGGCAAATGAGAGGATTAGTGTTGCATCTAACAACCGTACTTTTCTCGGGATGATCTTGGTCCTCATAAAAATTTGTTGGAACAAAAAATCATATATATAAATTCAACAAGAAATGGTAAGTATTAATTTAGAATTAAAATTTTTAATTTTATCAAATATTTATTTATTTATCATATTTAAAAAAAATTTAAGAAAATGAGTTGGGATGACCAATATCTATTGGAGAAGTATTTATAAAGACGCATACACGGACAAACGGGATGTATATTGATATGAAGGCAAAACAAATTGGTGAAGCTTACAAAAAAATTTGGAAGTAAAGTGGTGATCGTTGAGGTGAATCCTTATGAGTCGTCCAATAGTGCTTCGCGCGGATTAGAGCTCACTGCCGATAAAATAAATGAAATATTCATTCAGGTATTAATCAAACCATTAATACGACGACACTTCCTGGAACATCAACTGCATCACCAATATTTTTTTCAAAATATTCAATTTTTGCCACCGAATAATTAGATTTTTTGTTTTTATTGTTCACATTTCATTTTCTTATTTGTAATCAAATTTTATAATTAAAATCAATATTTTGAAGTTTTTTGATAAATTAAAATTAAATTTCAATTAAATAAAAAGTTTTCAATTAATTAATAATATTTAATTAAATATTACTAAAAACTAATTAATTAATAATAGTTAAATAATTATAACAAAAATTATTAATTAATTAATCATAATTAAATAATTATTAATAAAAATTATTAATTAATAATAAATAATTAATTTTTAATAAAAAATTATTGAAAGTTTGGTTTATTTAAAAATATAATATAATTTCAAATTTTATAATTAAATTTCATTATTTTGTATTAAATTATTAAATTATAATCGTAAAATGATCACACTTTTGTGATCATTTTTTACTACATAACTTAAATTTTTAAATTAATTTTTCCGATTATGGTCCAAAATAGTCATAATTTTTGTGACCAATTTATGTTTACATAAATTAAATTAATTTTTTGTTATATTATTAAAATATGATTGTAAATTGATCACAAAAAGTGTGACCAATTTACAACTATATAAAATTAATTTTATTTTCATAATATTATAAATTATAAATGCATTTTGGTCACAAAATAGTAATCCTAGTTTGGTTATAAATATTTACGATTAAAGTGTGACTACATTATTTTTAAAAGAAAAATTTAAATAAATTTATTACTATGTAGTCGTAAAATTTGGGACAATGGCATAATGGCAAAATAATGACCTAAATGTGACTAATTTTTTGTGACCGATCGTGTTTTTTTTGTAGTGGAAGATGCCGTGATGATTGTTTATTATTTGATCAACCAGCTGCAAACCAAATGCCTTGGTGATGTGTGTCCATACGAGTTATTAACTACAACGAAACTTTTAGACATTGGTTTAGTGTGATTTAGTTTGGTTAACTTATTTCGGTTATCTCATCATGTATACGAGTATAAATACTGTAACATCTTCGTATTATACATGAATAATAGAGAAATCGTTTATTTAGTTTGTTGCTTCTAACATGGTATCAGAGCGATCAACAAACTTTGCGATTTCTTTTTCCTTTTCCGATCAACTTTCCGATTAACCTTCATCTTCGTTTTTCCTTTCTCTTCTTCCGATCAATCTTCAGCTCTTGCTTCACTGTTTCTAAATTTCTGTTTCCATGCCAAAACGAGGAAAAGCGCGAAACAAAACTGTTTCGCCGGAACCAGAAACACCGATTGTTCCCAGACAAAGTCCATCAGCTAATGCAGCTGATTTTTGACCTAGTTCTGTGAATCGTAGAGAATATGAAACTTATACAGCTCGAGGATCGTATGAAAAGGTACTTTCAGGACCTGAGTCTCTCGACAGTTCCCATAGTCCTTTCTTTTTACATGCGGCAGATCATCCCGGGTTGTTGTTAGTTACTAGTCTCTTAGATGGAACTAATTACAGTAATTGGCGAGTAGCTATTACCATTGCCCTGGAATCTAAGAATAAATGGAGTTTCATAGATGGATCATTGCCAAGACCGGATGAATCTGAATCTATATACAAAATCTGGAATCGCTGTAACAGCATGGTAAAATCGTGGTTGCTAAATGCCGTGAATCAAGAAATCTATGATAGCATATTATTTTATAATGATGCTTCTGAAATTTGGATTGATTTGATGAAACGCTTCAACATAAGCAACCTGCCTCGAAAATACCAGCTGGAACAGGACATTCAGAATTTGAGACAGGGTACGTTGGCTCTTTCAGCTTACTACACTAAGATGAAGACCTTATGGCAACGATTATCCAACATCAAATCTCAAAAAGTATGCACTTGTAAGTGTGGAAAGGTAGAAGAACTTCTTGAAGATGCTGAAGCTAGCAGGATCATTCAATTCTTGATGGGACTTAATGATTCCTATGCAAATATACGGGGTCAGATTATCAACAAGAAACATAGACCTTCCCTGAGCGAGATATATAATATGTTGGATCAGGATCAAAGCCAGAGGACTGTGAATTCATCATCAAAAGAACTGATATCACCTGTTGCTTTTCAAGTTACAGGGAAAGATTCGATAAGCTCAACTGACAATGGCGATATGAAACTAATGAATGTTGCAGTCAACAATCAGCAAAGACCTCGTCATGTTTGTAGCCATTGTGGAGCTTTGGGTCATCTGAAAGAACGGTGTTATAAACTTCATGGTTATCCACCTGGGTGGACAGGAAAGAAGAAGAATTCTCCTTATCAAAAACCTGTCACTACTCCAAACGTGAATGCCACTGTAATGAAAGGTGATCCAACTACTGAGAATTTGACAACAGAACAAGTTCAAGATATCATTTCTTACCTTAGCACAAGACTTCACACAACCAGTGTTGCACCTACACTAGCTGTTTCTCAAGCTTTGCCTTCATCTTCGGTACCTAATATCTCTCAGATATCTGGTACTTTTCTGAACCTTTTTCACTCTTCATATTATAATATACTTGCCTCCAAATCGCATGAAATCGATATCTCTCCTAGGTCATGGGTTATAGATTCAGGAGCTACACACCATGTGTCAAATTCTAAAACCGAGTTTCTTAGTTTTCAGGAGATAGGAAATACCTTTGTAAATCTGCCGAATGGAAACATAGTGAGCATTACTGGAATAGGCACTATTCAATTGAACAATACTATTCAGTTAAATGATGTATTGTTCATTCCTGATTTTCGTTTCAATCTCTTAAGTGTCAGTATGCTCACCAAGCATTTGCATTTGACAATAAAATTCACTTCTAAACACTGTTTCATTCAGGATCTTTCTCTGGAATTGATGCTTGGTCAGGGTAGTCAAGTTGGAAATCTCTACATCCTGGATTCTAGTAATCATTCTCTTGATTCGGAAAATCCAGGTAGTTGTTTTCCTTCTTGTTCTGCTGTTTCTGTTGATCCTCTTTTATGGCATACTCGTTTAGGCCATCCTTCTCAATCAAAAATCGACATTTTAAGTGATACATTGTCTTTACCTAAGAACTTTAAGAATAAAGACACTCACTGTCGTATTTGCCATTTAGCTAAACAGAAACATTTGTCTTTTCAATCAAATGCTCACATATGTAATAGTTCATTTGAATTGTTACATATAGACACTTGGGGTCCTTTCTCTCTTCCTACTCATGATGGTTTTAAATATTTCTTAACCATTGTTGATGATCATAGTAGAGCTACTTGGGTTTATCTTTTAAAATCTAAAGCCAATGTTCTCTCTGTTTTTCCTCTTTTTCTCACAATGATTGAGACACAATATGGTGTTAAAGTCAAAGGTGTTCGATCTGATAATGCTCATGAGTTGAAATTCACAGATTTATATCTAGAAAGAGGGATTATAGCTTATCATTCATGCCCTAAAACACCTCAACAGAATTCTGTTGTAGAACGCAAACATCAACATATTTTAAATGTTGCTAGATCCTTGATGTTTCAATCTCATATACCTTTACAGTATTGGGGTGATTGTATCATGACTGCTGTGTTCCTTATCAATAGATTACCCACCCCTGTTCTGAAGAATAAGTCTCCTTATCAAGTATTAACCCAAACCATTCCTGATTACCGTAGCTTAAAGACATTTGGTTGTCTTTGTTATGTGTCCACCTCCCAAAAACAAAGACATAAATTTCAGCCTAGAGCTAGAGCTTGTGTATTTTTGGGTTATCCTTCTGGGTATAAAGGGTACAAGTTGTTAGATTTGGAGAGTAATATCATTTCGATTTCGAGGCATGTTATTTTTCATGAGGATATTTTTCCATTTGCATCATCTGCTTTGACGGATGATGTTAGGAGCTTCTTTCCTCATCTTTCTTTCCCTGCTACCCATGATGATATGATGCAATCTGCACCTTCATCTTCTGATGCATTTCCACATTCTGAAATGTCATCATCTGAGAATTCCATGCCTTCTGCATTGCATTCTCGCAGACATACCAAACCTCCTCATTATTTGCAGGATTATTATTGTTATAATACTACTTTCTCTTCTACTCCTTATTCTATATCTGACTATATCTCTTATAGTAAACTGAACTTTCCATTTAGCTCTTTTATTTTTAATATTTCTCACTCTATTGAACCACGTACATATTCAGAAGCTAAGAAACATTTAGTGTGGTGTGATGCTATGAGTGAGGAGTTAAAGGCTATGGAGAGAACTGGTACTTGGACTATCTGTTCATTGCCTCCTGGGAAAAAGGCAATTGGTTGCAAGTATGTTTACAAAATTAAACATAAGGCAGATGGGAGTATTGAAAGGTATAAGGCTCGATTAGTTGCTAAAGGATATACTCAAGAGGAAGGATTTGATTTTAATGATACTTTCTCTCCAGTTGCAAAACTTGCAACTGTCAAAATCTTACTCTGTCTTGCAGCAAAATTGAACTGGAGTTTAACACAACTGGATGTGTCTAATGCTTTCCTCAATGGAAATTTGGATGAGGAGATTTACATGGATCTTCCTCCTGGTTATGACACATCTCAAGCTTCTCATCTTTCAGGACCATTGGTATGCAAACTGCACAGATCCATTTATGGACTTAAACAAGCATCACGTCAGTGGTATCTTAAGTTTTCTTCGGTTCTTCATGAATTGGGTTTTTCAAAATCCTATGGCGATCATACCTTATTCACCTGGACATCTAATGATGCTTTTGTGGCTATTCTTGTCTATGTGGATGACATTATTATAGCCAGTAATAATGACAGTGTGGTGCCTCCGTTGATTGATAAGTTGAAT
>CM032162.1:40677859-40789746 GCA_018901935.1 Pugionium cornutum | reverse complement strand
TTCGAGCACATCAAGGACCTATACAAAGATCATCCTGACTTTTCTGAGAGCTACAAGGATTGTGGCACAGGGAGTCATGGAAAATTTTACATCCATGAGGGATTCTTGTTCCGAGAGAGAAGGTTGTGCACACCACAAGGATGACTACGAGAGCTTATCATCCGAGAAGCTCATGGAGGAGGACTCATGGGCCACTTTGGTGTCGACAAGACTCTAGCAGTTGTCAAGGAGCACTTCTACTGGCCACACATCAAAAGGTCAGTGGAAGCACATTGTGCAAGGTGCATCACTTGCAAGAAGGCGAAGTCCCGAGTGCAACCTCACGGGTTGTATCTCCCACTGCCCATACCGACGCACCCATGGGTGGATATATCAATGGACTTCATTCTAGGACTGCCCAAGATCAACCACAAAGATGCAATCTTTGTAGTGGTGGACAGATTCTCCAAGATGGCACACTTCATTCTGTGTGCCAATGTCAATGATGCCATGCAAACAGCCGAGCTGTTTTTCAGGGAGATAGTACGGCTTCATGGAGTGCCAAGGACCATCGTGTCAGACAGTGATGAGGACATCAGGTCGTACATCCAGCCAGGAGACCAGACTGGCCGACCAGGAAGCTTGCCCGAGACAGCAGGACCATCTGGCACGTCTGCCGGACCAGGCAGTACCGCCGGACCCTCGACCTATAGGACCAGACCGGTCAGCATTGCCGGCGGAGAGGCCCTAGCTTCCGGCACACTTGGTGGCGACGTGGATGACACCGCCGGTCCCTCTGGTGATGCCGTCAACTCCGGGATCAACTCGGCCGGTCCTGAAGGCATTCCAGCCAGTACCGCGCACAATCCAGCTGGTACAGCCGATCCATCCGAGTACACGCGCATTTCCACTTCTACACAAGAGGACTCGGACCAAATGAGCTACCAGCTCCAGGACATGCACCTAGAGGAAGTATCTACACCAGTGGTACCTCAAGGAGCAATGACAAGAAGCAGATCAAGGGCACTCTTCCACAAATTCAGCTTATGGGTCGACAAGCTCCTAGAGAAAGATCGACTAAGGACAATGGGCCAGAAATGCAAGGAAGAGTCCAATGGCTTCTCAACAACACAAGGGACATCAGAGACTTGGGCTTTAGTGGCAAGAGAGGTCAGGGCCCAAAGATTCTTAACACTACTCCAAGTCGAAGACTAGGAGCAAGGCGCGTGCATGCCACAAGGACGGCCACCTTCCATTTCTTGGCCATGAGGTAAGTTAAGGTAAGTTTCAATTCGAATATATGCCTCTTTCTGTTTTGCAGGGTAGGATCTAGATGCTTTACATTTTTGAGTCAAGAACATTTTAGGAATAGGTCCTTTTTTGATTATACACTTTTGTATCTTTTCCTTTGTGCACTTTTGTAAGTTTTCCTTTTCTTATTTGGGTCGACCCTAGAAGGTCAAGCTGTCGAGCATATTAATAAGGCTCCTTCCAGCATTGTAGTCCGACAACCTTTTTGATTATTAATAAAGTAGAACTTTTTTCCTACAAGTTTTCTCTCTAAGAATCTTGTGCGCTTAGAACCTAGTTGAGACCAGCCCTCCTAGCTCTAAGTTTGTGATTTATCACGAGGTTCATCACCCTCGTGTGGTTCACTTCACCCTTCCATCTTTTACCAACCAGAAAACCCCCATCCAGAAGCCTAAGGTTGAGTTTCTCACCTAATCTTCTACAAACAGCCCACGCGCATCCAAGCCTTGAATCAAGGCTTGTATCATTTTGGTATCAGAGCTTAAAGCTCCTAAACCAGGTTGTTTCTATCCTTTTGCTTGTTTTTTTTTTAGTTCTTGCATTAGTTTAAGTCGCATTCAAGAAAAATCAAAAAAATAACCTCAAACTCCAAACCGAGTGCATCTAGCCTCCTACGTGTATCACTAGGGTTTAGATTCACTTTTTGCATTGCATTCACGTTTTCCTTTTTGTTTAAATCATATTTCCTTTATTTTTAAGTTTAATTAACAAGAAAAGAAAAAGAAAATAGAAAAGATACTAAAAGAATTCGAATTGGACAGGTAGCACAAGTTGTCAAGAAAGTTTCCTTTTTCTCAGATTTTCATATCTTTGAATTTCCAATTCTCAGATTTTCTTCCTTTTTGCATTTTTTCGAATCCTTATAAAAAGAAAACCCTCCTAATAATTTAGGAGCATCCTAACTTATCTTCTTTCTTTGTAGCACACATGGGAGAAGAGAATAGAGAAGCAGCTGAAGCCATGATGGCCATGTTCACCACACTCCAAACCAACTCGCATCCATAGGCGAGAGGTTGGAGCGCGTGGAGAGACCAGTGAGATTCCAGGCCATAAGGCACGTGAGAGCTGAGCAAGACCGTCCTGAGGTCCTGAGCACCTTAGGACACGGCACGAACAGGAGGAACCCCAACCAGATGGAGATGAGGACACACAACCTCATAACTATCACCATAGGCCGAGAGGACCTCCACGGCAACCAGAGGCAGAAGATGATGGCTTTGAGCCATATGGTCTTCACCAGAGACCAAGAATGCCTCCTAGACATCATGAGGATGGAGATGAACACACCTACAACCGGGTAATTCATCCTGATATTAAACTAACTCCTCCAAGTTTTGAAGGAAAAGTAGACCCCGAGGCTTACCTAGATTGGGAGAGAAGAATGGATCATATCTTTGATCATTACAACCAACCAGGACCTAGGGGAGTCTCAATGGCAGTAGCACAACTCACGGACAATGCCCTCATCTGGTGGGATCGTGAGGTATCTGACAGAAGGAGGAAGAGAATGAGGCCCGTAGACTCATGGGTCGACATGAAAGACCTCATGCGACAAAGGTTTGTTCCACCTTACTTTCATAGAGATTTGCAACGTCGTTTTCGTACTCTTAAGCAGGGTACCAGATCAGTAGAGGAGTACTATGAAGAGTTCGAGAAGCTAAGGAACATATTGGAGCTCAATGATGATGAAGAAGCATTGATGGCACAATTCTTGGATGGACTCCAAGAAAGGATCAGCCGCAAGGTGGAAAGGCAAATCTACAATGACTTCAAAGACTTGTTCCACCTATCTGTGCAAGCTGAGCAGCACATCAAACGTAAGAGCCAAGACATCCGCAGCAAGCCTAAGACACCTTGGGCACCAAGCAACATGTCCAAGACCGTAGACAAAGGCAAAAGCATAGAGATCGAGTCAAGGTTCAAGAGCAAGCCTCCTGAACCCACCCGTGACCAGAGAGAGCCTGGTAAGTCTTCTAACCCTCAAAGATCACGTGACATAACTTGTTTCAAGTGCAGGGGACGTGGACACATCTCAAGGGAGTGCCCAAACAACCGAGTCATGCTGATTACGGAGGCAGGAGAATATGAGTCCCAAGATGAAGAGGACTATGAACCAGAAGGAGAGTATGGTGACATTGAGTACCCTGATGTGGGGGAAGTGCTGGTCACTAGACGTATCCTCAGTGCAATGGTGGATCCTTCAGAGACCATCCAAAGGGAGAACATCTTCCACAGCCGTTGCACCATCAAGGGCAAGGTATGTAACCTCATCATAGATGGTGGTTCTTGCACTAACGTTGCTAGTGCGTACATGGTTGATAAGCTAGGTCTAGAGAAGACAAGGCACCCTCGACCGTATAGACTGAGATGGCTCGATGACAAAGTGGAGCTCAAGATCCATGAGCAAGTCACTGTGCCATTCAGTGTGGGCAAGTACCAAGACCAAGTCGTGTGCGACGTGGTGCCCATGCAAGCTGGCCATCTTCTGCTAGGAAGGCCATGGCAGTTTGACAAAGAGACCAGGCATGATGGCTGAACCAATCTCTACACTTTTGTGCATGACAAAAGAAAGGTCAACCTAGCTCCTCTTACACCTGCCCAGGTACACGAGCTACAATTCCAAATGAGTAAGGAAAAGAAACTTATCAAGTCTAATTTTCTTATTCAACCAAGCCATGTCCGGAGAGCTTTAGCCTTGAAAGATTTAATGTTACTAATGGTCTTCAAGGAAATTTTGAGTATAGAACAGGAACATGTAGAGCTACCTCCTGAAGTAGCAACTCTCCTCAACAAGTTCGAGGATGTGTTCCCAGAGGAGATACCACTAGGCTTGCCTCCTTTACATGGCATAGAGCACCAGATCAATCTCGTGCCCGGAGCAGCCCTGCCCAACCGGCCAGCCTACCGGATGAGTCCAGAGGAGTCAAAGGAGCTTGAGAAGCAAGTCAAGGAGCTCTTGAAAAAAGGCTATGTTCGAGAAAGCCTCAGTCCATGTGCCGTACTAGTGCTACTAGTGCCCAAGAAGGATGAGACCTGGCGTATGTGCGTGGACTGCCGAGCAATCAACAACATCACAGTCAAGTACCGGCATCCGATACCATGGCTGGATGACATACTAGATGAGCTGAGTGGAGCCACGGTATTCTCCAAGATAGACCTCAAGAGTGGATACCACCAGGTCAGAATGAAGGAAGGTGATGAATGGAAGACTGTTTTCAAGACAAAGCAAGGGCTCTACGAGTGGACAGTCATGCCATTCGGCTTGACTAATGCCCCAAGCACCTTCATGCGTCTTATGAACCAAGTTCTTAGGGCGTACATCAGTAAGTTCGTTGTAGTTTATTTCGATGACATATTAGTTTATAGTAAATGCTTAAGGGATCACCTCACACATCTTGAGTTAGTGCTTAAAACCCTTCGACAAGAAGAGCTTTATGCCAACCTCAAGAAGTGCATCTTTTGTACTGATAAACTTGTCTTCTTAGGTTTTGTTGTGAGTTCACAGGGCTTACAGGTTGATGAAGAGAAGATTCGAGCCATACAAGAATGGCCGACACCAAGCAACATCAGCCAAGTAAGGAGTTTCCACGGTCTGGCCAACTTCTATAGAAGATTCGTGCCCAACTTCAGCAGTATTGCCTCACTATTGACGGCACTAGTGAAGAAGAACGTGGGATTCAGCTAGGGAGAAGCTCAGGAGAAGGCATTCCAGGCCTTGAAGGACAGCCTCACACATGCACCCGTGCTAGTCCTGCCCGACTTCAACAAGATGTTTGAAGTGGAGTGTGACGCCTCTGGAATAGGCATAGGAGCAGTGCTAACACAAAGGGGGAGGCCAGTGGCATACATCAGTGAGAAGCTAGGTGGTGCCTCACTGAACTACCCCACTTATGAAAAGGTGATTTATGCCCTAGTCCGAGCATTGGAGACTTGGTAGCATTACTTGCTGTCCAAGGAGTTTGTGATCCACACTGATCACGAGACTCTCAAACACCTCAGAGGGCAGACCAATCTCAAGAGGAGACATGCAGGTGGATGGAATTCATAGAGACCTTCCCGTACGTCATCAAGTACAAGAAGGGCAAAGAAAATGTGGTAGCCGATACACTATCAAGGAGGCTTGCCTTGATATCGACCATGGAGGCAAAGTCCTAGGGTTCGAGCACATCAAGGACCTATACAAGGATGATCCTAACCTTGCTGAGAGCTACAAGGAGTGTGGCACAGGGAGTCATGACAAGTTTTACATCCATGAGGGATTCTTGTTCCGAGAAAGAAGGCTGTGCATACTACAAGGATCATTACGAGAGCTTATCATCCGAGAAGCTCATGGAAGAAGACTCATGGGCCACTTTGGTGTCGACAAGACTCTAGCAGTGGTCAAGGAGCACTTCTACTGGCCACACATCAAAAGGTCAGTAGAAGCCCATTGTGCAAGGTGCATCACTTCCAAAAAAGCGAAGTCCCGAGTACACCCTCACGGGTTGTATCTCCCACTACCCATACCTACACATCCATGGGTGGACATCTCAATGGACTTTGTTCTAGGTCTACCCAAGATCAACCACAAAGATGCAATCTTTGTAGTGGTGGACAGATTCTCCAAGATGGCACACTTCATTCTGTGTGCCAATGTCAATGATGCCATGCAAACAGCCGAGCTGTTTTTCAGGGAGATAGTACGGCTTCATGGAGTGCCAAGGACCATCGTGTCAGACAGTGATGAGGACATCAGGTCGTACATCCAGCCAGGAGACCAGACTGGCCGACCAGGAAGCTTGCCCGAGACAGCAGGACCATCTGGCACGTCTGCCGGACCAGGCAGTACCGCCGGACCCTCGACCTATAGGACCAGACCGGTCAGCATTGCCGGCGGAGAGGCCCTAGCTTCCGGCACACTTGGTGGCGACGTGGATGACACCGCCGGTCCCTCTGGTGATGCCGTCAACTCCGGGATCAACTCGGCCGGTCCTGAAGGCATTCCAGCCAGTACCGCGCACAATCCAGCTGGTACAGCCGATCCATCCGAGTACACGCGCATTTCCACTTCTACACAAGAGGACTCGGACCAAATGAGCTACCAGCTCCAGGACATGCACCTAGAGGAAGTATCTACACCAGTGGTACCTCAAGGAGCAATGACAAGAAGCAGACCAAGGGCACTCTTCCACAAATTCAGCTTATGGGTTGACAAGCTCCTAGAGGAAGATCGACTAAGGACAATGGGCCAAAAATGCAAGGAAGAGTCCAATGGCTTCTCAACAACACAAGGGACATCAGAGACTTGAGCTTTAGTGGCAAGAGAGGTCAGGGCCCAAAGATTCTTAACCCTACTCCAAGTCGAAGACTAGGAGCAAGGCGCGTGCATGCCACAAGGACGGCCACCTTCCATTTCTTGGCCATGAGGTAAGTTAAGGTAAGTTTCAATTCGAATATATGCCTCTTTATGTTTTGCAGGGTAGGATCTAGAATATTTACTTTATTGAGTCAAAGACATTTTAGGAATAGGTCCTTTTTTCGATTATACACTTTTGTATCTTTTCCTTTGTGCACTTTTGTAAGTTTTCCTTTTCTTATTTTGGTCGACCCTAGAAGGTCAAGCTGTCGAGCATATTAATAAGGCTCCTTCCAGCATTGTAGTTCGACAACCTTTTGATAATTAATAAAGATCGAATTTTCTTTCAACAAGTTATTCTCTCAAGAGACTTGTGCGCTTAGAACCTAGTTGAGACCAGCCCTCCTAGCTCTAAGTTTGTGATTTATCACGAGGTTCATCACCCCTCATGTGGTTCACTTCACCCTTCCATCTTTTACCAACCAGAAAACCCCCATCCAGAAGCCTAAGGTTGAGTTTCTCACCTAATCTTCTACAAACAGCTCACGCGCATCCAAGCCTTGAATCGAGGCTTGTATCAGACAGGGACATCAAGTTCCTCAGCCATTTCTGGAGAATCCTTTGGAGGAAGCTAGGCACGGAGCTGCTCTTCTCTACCACCTGCCATCCTCAAACCGATGGCCAAACGGAAGTTGTCAACCGGACACCATCAACTCTTCTCAGGACTACACTAGGGAAGAACCTCAAGACTTGGGTGGAGTGCCTGCCATTCATAGAGTTCGCTTACAACCAAGCCGTGCACTCAGCAACCAAGAAGACACCATTTGAACTAGTATACGGCTTCAACCCTCTCACCTTATTGGAGCAAACACCACTACCACCAGCAGAAATGACCAACCTCAATGGAGCATCCAAGGCAGAGTTCATAAGGAAGTTACACTAGAAGGTAGCAGAGAACTTGGAGAGAGGACCGGGCAGTACATGACTCATGCTAACAAGGGAAGAAAGGAGGTGATCTTTCAACCAGGCGATTGGGTGTGGCTACACCTACGGCAGGAGAGGTTCCCCAACCTAAGGAGTTCCAAGCTAGCACCAAGAGGAGATGGACCATTCAGAGTGCTGGAGAAGATCAACAACAACGCCTACCGGATCGAGCTCCCAGGTGAGTTTAATGTGTCCAACACGTTCAACGTAACTGACTTAGCCCCTTTCCATGCAGATGAACTAGTTTTGAGGTCAAAACCTACAGAAGAGGGAGGGGATGATGGGGACATCAGGTCGTATGTCTGGCCAGGAGACCAGACTGGCCGACCAGGAAGCTTGCCCAAGACAGTCGGGCCATTTGGCACGTCTGCCGGCCCAAGCGGTACCGCCAGACCCACGACCAACAGGACCAGAGCGATCAGCATTGCCGGCGGAGAGGCCCAAGCCTCCGGCACAATTGGTGGCGACGTGGATGATACCGCCGGTCCCCTTGGTGACGCCGCCAACTCTGGGATCAACTTGGCCAGTCTAGAAGGCATTGCGGCCAGTACCTCGCACAGTCCAGCCGGTACAGCCGATCCAGCCGAGTACACGAGCATTTCGACTTCTACATAAGGAGACTCGGACCAGATAAGATACCAGCTTCAGGACATGCATCTAGAGGAAGTCTCTACACCAGTAGTGCCACCAGGAGCAATGACAAGGAGCAGATCAAGAGCACTCTTCCACAAGTTCAGCTTATGGGTCGACAAGCTCCTAGAGGAAGATCGACTAAGGACAATGGGCCAGAAGTGCAAAGAAGAGTCCAAAGGCTTCTCAACAATGCAAGGGACTTCAGAGACTTGGGCTTTAGTGGCAAGAGAGGTCAGGGCCTAAAGATTCCTAACCCTACTCCAAGTCGAAGACTAGGAGCAAGGCGCGTGCATGCCACAAGGACGGCCACCTTCCATTTCTTGGCCGTGAGGTAAGTAAGGTAAGTTTCAATTCGAATATATGCCTCTTTCTGTTTTGCAGGGTAGGATCTAGATTGTTTACATTTTTTGAGTCAAAGACATTTTAGGAATAGGTCCTTTTTCGGTTATGCACTTTTGTATATTTTCCATTTGTGCACTTTTGTAAACTTTCCTTTTCTTTCTTTGAGTCGACCATAGAAGGTCAAGCTGTCGAGCATATTAATAAGGCTCCTTCCAGCATTGTAGTTCGACAACCTTTTTGATATTAATAAAGTAGAACTTTCTTCCAGCAAGTTTTCTCTGTAAGAATCTTGTGCGCTTAGAACCTAGTTGAGACCAGCCCTCCTAGCTCTAAGTTTGTGATTTATCATGAGGTTCATCATCCCTCGTGTGGTTCACTTCACCCCTCCATCGAATACCAACCTAAAAACCCCTATCCAAGAAATCTAAGGTCGAGTTTCTCACCTAACCTTCTCCAAACAGCCCACGCGCATATAAGCCTTGAATCGAGGCTTGTATCACAGTGGGTGCAATATTTTCGTTAACAGGATCACCAACATTTTGATCAACATTTTGTTCGTTAACAGGATCACCAACATCCTGTGTGACGAATATTAAATATTAGATATCCTCATTGTTAACATGTTATTTAAGAAATTAACCTTTTACGCATATAAATAACATGTTACCTGATAACCAGCCTCGTTTATAAAACCCAGAACAGCGTTTATTGCATCGGATGCATCAGAAATGGCTTCAACTTCTGGCCCACCCTTTGAAGCCGATCCTTCATTAGTAGGTGGGTCTTTGCTGGTACCTAAATCAGCATCAGGACAGCCCGATACGTTAGTATCTGCATGAAGGGGGTCCACGGATGAAATTTTTTCTAGACATTCACGTATGCCATTCATAACTTCATCTTGCATTTTTGACAGCTTTTTCTCCATGAAAATTTCCAAAGTTGTTTGTAGAACATTGAACGAATCCTCCATTTTCTTCAATCGGTCCACCGATTTGTTTATTTTTGACTCAAGAGCGGAAAAATCGCCCTTGAGCTTAACCGCAACCAAGTCAGCTAAAAGATGGTGATCAGCCATCGTACTCCCATCATTACCTGGAGTAGAACCTTGTGGATGCCTTGTTTCAGATGAACCTCCCTTCTCTTTCCGTTTGTCCCGCTTCTCTCTCTTCTCCAACTCTTCACACTTCATTCTACTCAACTCAGCCTCTGAAACCCCTCCAGTGAACAAATCCTTCTTGAACTCAAAATTCTCTGAAATCATCCTTACCATGTTGTTAACCTTCTCATCTTCTTCGTCATCCGACCAGCCATAAGTGTCCTCTGGACAGGAAGGACCCTCATCCTCTGTGATGATACACTTGACATCAACCTAAAAAAAGGATTATTATGTATTAATCATTTGTTTAAAGATAAATCACTGTCCCGTAACAGTGTTTTCTGTTTATAGCAAATATAATATCTTTGTGAGAAGTTAACAATTAAAATATACGCTATCATAAATAGAAAATAAACATTTCATGATTAACGTGTTACCTCCGCTTCTTCATCTAGTACTCTTGCATATGTGGGATTAAACCCGGTTTCTTTTTGTTGGTTCCACTTGCACTTTCTCGGTTTTTTTCAGCCTGGCCATCATTTTCACTGTCAGATTCTGTTTCAGATGATGATTTCGTTCAATTGCTTGAATTCCAGTATAGTTGGCACCGCTTCAACAATGACCAATTGAATAGCATGGAAAAATCCTTGAATTGCAATGGAGCTTTGTGACAGGGCTAGCACATCTCTTCTTTTCACACTTGACACCACCATGTCAAAAGCAAGTCGTCCCCATGGATAAGCGAAGAATGAACCAAGATCACGGATAAGTTCTACATGGGTCTTGTCGATTTTTGGAATATGCGAGGATGGTAACAATACCGAGGCGGTGATAGCTAGGCATGCGTACTTGATTCTCTCATACTTGTCTGTTACCGTACGCCTTTTAAGCATCTTAATAGCCAAATCAATTGGACATGATTCCAAGTTACCAAAGAGTGTTGGCCAATACGGCTTCTCTTTTATGGGATTCTTCTTTTTACCCCTTGCACGAGGAGGTAGTTTACCGCATGGTAGACCTGTAACGATTCCAAACTCTCTTAACGAGAACCTTATTGGCTTACCTGCAAACAAAAACCATAACTCGTGCTTTTTAGCTGTCTTCAATTGGCGGGTTAACAGAAAATGACCAAATCTACCGCAGTAGGCTGGCTTCTCCGGTGTGCTCAGCACCTTACGGAATATAGAATTCCGTATAAACTCCGCTTTTGATTCATCCAGAGCATTCATTATTGTGTGAAGTCGTTTTGTTTTGTAGTATGTATTCACTCTCTCTCCGGTGGGTTCTTCACTGGCATAGAACATTCTTTCCGGTAGGTCCATGCCGGAATCCTTTAAAATACACAAAAAAAAACAAATGCATGTTGATTCTTGGCAGCAATTTGCAGATAATAACATTTTTTTTTTGAAAAACTTACCATAGTCCCTTCTTGATTTCGAACATCGGTTTAGTGTAGGAGGTGTCTCTTCTTGATCTTTGTTGAATCGTTGTTTTCTTAGACCTATTTCAAGAATTTTTGGCAAAGACAAGTGCATTATGCTAGTACTAGAATTTTCAAATTGAAGCTCCTTCACTGCCTTAACACTTTTAGGCTTAATATTTTCGGGTTCTACTTATAAACTTGTTATCAGTTGTTTAGTTAGGCCTGTTTTAGCAAATTTTCCTCTTTCTTGACATCTATAGCATATAATTTCATCCATTTTCACATTGTTAGAGGACTTACCTGGCGTTTTCCTTTTGTGTAGTCCAAGCAATGGCTTTTATGGTTGCATGTGTGCTATGACTTGAGGCTTTTGAACTTGCTGGTCAATTTTGGGTTGGACCATCGGCTTAGCTACCTTTTTCCTTCTAAGGTGTTTCAAAAGCACGTTTTTATGCTCAGAGCAGTAGGAAAGCTTGGGCTTATAAAAAGACTGCAAGTTTGGTGTAGACATCTCACTCCTCGATGTTGTTGTGTACATAGGTTGTGTGATGATGTTTCTGCGTGTTTGGTGCTTCTTCACAAACTCCCTATACATTCATGCCTTGCGGTCTGCCAAATCAAATACAGGTTGGTTGTAGAAAGTCCGTGCATTTTCCTTCAACCACCAATTGTAGGCATCTCCTACGAGCATATCAACGGCATATGCGAGCTTCTCTTCTTTGGAGATTTTGTTTGAGCGCAGCTATTGTTTCATGTTGGTTTCTCATCGGAGGTATTCATGTGGGTCTTTGTTATACCTTAAAAAATTAGAGATTTGGAATTGTAAATACATACCTTCTAATTCCTTGATCTAGTTGGAGTGTCGTAGATTGGCACTCGGTTTGACACAATGAAGTGGTAAAATGTAATTGTCTTTGGGCAGCTTCTGTCAGTGGAATAGTGGTGTAGTGGCTCAGGTTCGAGTTTTTTAACTCCTGGTTCATTGTCAAAATCATATTCTCAACAGTTTTCATGTCATATCTCATCTACATCACACAAGTCTTGGTACCATTCATCACAATAATTTTCTTCAAAGAATTGGTAAAGATTTTCTTCCTCATAATATTCTATTTTAAATTTTTACCTTACACAAGGAGGAAGAGATATTTTTAAGTCAAAAGACACAATTAAGGAAATTACAATTGAGCGAATATTTGATATTAAAACACAGTAGCAAAAAAATCAACACAAGAAAATATTTGTATGGTTTTTCTTTTTGGTTTCTTTTGGCAACTAATTTAAAAACAAACTAAAAGATAATATTTTTTTGGTTTTTGATATTTTAAATTAATTTAGTACAAAAAATAATATTATATGAATCTCCTTTTTTCTTTAAAACATAACTAACAACTAAATTACACAAATAAAAATAACAAAATGAATGATGTTTATATTTTTTTTATCTTTTCTCTTAATATTAACGAAATAAAGTACACATGAAATGCAATTTTTTTTTGGTTTTACATTTAAATGAGAAGAACAACAAAAACCAATGCAAATGAAGAATTAAGAACAAAGTTGTTTTTTTTTGTTTTTAGATAAGATGTAAATAAGAAAGTTCAAAACAAAAGCATAAAAGATAAAAGATTTAGGTTGGATGAACACAACATGAGATATGAGTTTTTAACTCTGATACCAAATGATGTAAGATTGAGTATCAATCTCACAAGCGGTACGGCCGTGACTCGAAAGACCAAGAATCTCTCTTGGCCTAAGTAGGTAAGGGAACTAAAAGGAAAGGATTTTGATCGAATTACATGATCAAAGATGAACAAAGGGAGTTTTGATCTCTCAAACTAACCTGGTTGTGGCTTCAATAGAAAGAAAGTGAATCACACACTTAGATTTTAAAGAACAAGAACAAGATTCAAAGACAAGACTTTGGATAAAATACTTTGTATTCATTCAACTTTTATTTCAGTGGTGGTCTTTCTTTACAATTAGGTCGTGCTGAGCTTATCTAATGCTCAAAGCAATGGTCATAAGGTCTAAAAAGAGAAAAGGAAACCATATATTTAAAATATATAGTTGTTGGCATTAATGTCTAGTTTGGCCAACAAGAAAAGTGTAGATGTTTGTATCTTGAGAGCTTAGGGGCAAATTTAAGGTGCTTAGGTACATCCTGGACGCTTTGTAAAGTCTTTAATACGTGTCCAAGTTGCAAGGAATAGAGATGTTGCAATCCGAACACATTAAGTGCATTTCGGTCCATATATGGCAAGTGTTGGAGAAAAGGGATCTGCCTCATCCTATGGTGGCTAGTGCATGGTAAGTTGATTTTAGGATTCCTTAGGGCCTTAATAATATCTGCTGGATACCATGTCTTCGTTTGCAAGGGATTAAATCAGTTGGTCATCTCACTTACCATAAACAGGTCCAATCGGTTCATTTGAATGTACAGATGGACCCGCTTGGTCCAAGGCGTTTTTGGGCTTCTAGAAGTGCTTAAGAGAGCTCCTACAAGTACCAAAAAGTCTCATGGTCGCTAAAGAAATGTTTGGAGACTTTCATATAAGGAAAGTTCCAAATATGGTAAGTTTCGCCAACTCCAACTTGATCAATGATGCATGACTTGATCTCGCCTGGTTTGCGGTGAGCTCCATGTCGCCGCGTGTCCTCTATGAGTTAGGATTATAGGCCAGGTTTGTTCTTGGCTGGCCTCTTTTTAGTTAGGCTTGAATTCATGAAGATACATCCATGTATCCTTTTGCGCGTATTTGGCCGCCTTTGTGTGTCTTGGGCCGGCCGGGGTTGGGCCGATGACCTCATCACAACCAGTCCGTACCGGATCTGTTCCAGAACACATAGATGGCATCATGGAGGAGATCAAGGAGGTTCTAGAAGTTTTTAATCGAACCAAAACAAAGAGCTTAGAATTCCATCGACCAAAATCACCTCCTGAAGCTAACTGCCCGAGAAGAATGCACATTGGCCGCACCAATTCTTCAACAGCACACAACGCCCTTAGCAGGCCAACCCGCACACTTGGACAATGCTCCAACATCAAGGCATTTCAGTCCAGTCTCAAAGTTCATCGATAAACCAGCCATAATACGACTTATGGCCGTGAAAAAACACCCATGTACCAAACCCCATTTGGAGATGGTCGAGACTCTCTGTTTTGATTGTACCGCGAGATTTGTCTTGCAATTCAGCTTGGTAGCAATGGACCAATTCAAGTTTCATGCTTTGAGCCTATTCTAAGCTGCAAAAGTAGATTAAAAAGGAGAAAATCCAGTTCATACACGACTTGGAGTACTCACATTAAATAAATAACACCTAAGCATCAAATTGCCAAAATGGATTATATCCCACTTGTCAGCACATTAAGCATAAATCGTGTGGTCCTACATGGAAGAAACGTCAACCAAGTTTCCTTACTTATCCAAGGCGTTTAAACCCCAACGGACACCTTCCTCTTTACTTACGCAATATTGTTGTTTCCTTTTATATAGCTCCTGGTTCTTGACCTTGTCTTTGGCGCTTGTATCAGGTTCAGTATGTTAATAATTTCTTTCTTGGATCCGGTTATGCTAATCTTGATGTCCTCATCAGTTCTTGACCACAGTAGATAGTTATATCCTTTCAAAATGACAAGAAGAACAAGTTGCTTTTGATCTTCCCTCTTAGAAAACAAACAAAGAAAGAGATGATATGTGGAAATGAAGTTCTTTGTGAGCGATCTGCTCTGATACCATGTGAGATTTAAAAGATTTAGTATGAATAATAAGAAGAAAGAGAGTAAGAGAGAGCGAGAGATATCAGACTACTAGAGAAAAAACTTATGTACGAAATGGTCCACGTGAAGCTGTGTCATAGGAAGATGTATTAAGACAAATGGAAAGTTTAAGTGCTAAAAATAGAGGCAAGGAAGAGGGCAAGGAAAATGTAAGGGAAAGAAATGCCAAGGAGCTAATGATACCTAAGAACTCTTCGATATATGTCTTCACTATCCGTCCTTCAGGCCCTGTGCCTTTAAGGAAAACGGAAATAATTAAGAACATGGAGATTAAGCACAAGAGCTTTATTAGTATGTTTTCGAAACTAAGACTATTATCCTCAGTCAACTTTCTTGCAAGTGGACTAGTAAAAATACGATGTTCTGAAGAAGCTGAGCTTGATTGGAATTCTTGGCTTCAAGAGCACTAGCAGGCTTCTCGACCTTCTCTAGTTTCTCTTTCTTTGGTGGGGAAGGAGCTGGTTTTGCTTCAGGAGTAGCGAGACCAGTATTAGATAAAGGGGTGTAATCTTTAAACTTTTGAATATCCTCTTTATCATCAACTGTGATAGCAATTACCTAGTTGGAAAAAAACAAGACGATTCATAAAATGATTCTCGAAAGGAAGATGAAGATTTTTGAGTTCATTTCCCTCGACTATACAAATTTATCTGATTATTAACGAAATTCTTATAATTATAATAATTATTTCAATAATTTTGTAATTATAATAATTATTTCAATCTAGAATATGCCGGTATATTTTGTAATTATATTCAATCTAGGTTAAGAACAGTTTCAACCACAAATCACTTCACCAGGAGCAACTTTATCACCTTATTTCTTCAGCCACATGGCAATGTTGCCCTGATGTTTGGACAGATAGCTTTAGCACAAAGATAAAATAATAAGGGTAATTAATCAGAATAACCCACATTCATCCCGTAATTATTAAAATAATCCCATGTTATACACGATTATTCAAATGACCTGAAACTTTGGTTAAAAGTCATATAAAACATGATAACACAATTTATTTACAATTATGTCATTATATTTTGAAAAAAAAATAATTTACTTACCTTGCAGACGTGGTGTATTTTCACTTCATTAATATTTTTTCAACTTTTCATAAATATTTTCGAAACCGTAAACTTTTTCACCATTTGCGACTTACTTCTGATTTTCGAAATCTAACTTTTTAGCCACTTTCTGCGATATTTTTGTGTTTTTCCGTATTTCTTCGTTTTTCTGGATTTAATCGACCAAAACGAAACGACGTCATTTTGCTATTCAAATGATTTCCTCTTGACTCCTTCTTCTTCTCAATCTCGATTAGGGTTTGTTCTTCTTTGTTTCCCTCTTTCTTTGTCAGAAATCTTACTACCCTGAATCTCTCACATGATTTAGCTAACTAAATGTTGATAAAAAATCATTTTTGGCTATATTCATCTTCATGTTTTTCAATGTTATTTTGAGCAGATTTATCCTTTGTAAAAGCCACATTTAGAAAAACTGTAATTGAGTCTCGATGTTGATGGAGTTTCATCAGTGTATTGTATTTTAAAATAAAGCTACAACATATTAAAATGGATAAATAAACAATCAGAATCAGACATGAACGTGAGCCACATTACTTTTGGTGGATACACAAACAAAAACCCAATAAGATTTAGGATCCGATCGCGATGACCTCGTTGGCAAAATCGAATCGTCTTTCTTAATTCTCTGCCACTTAAGATGGATTCTACACGGCTGAGGAGTGGCCACGGGAGGAGATTAACCAATAAGTGTAAGCAAAAATATATATTAATAATTATATAATAGTATTTTATTAACAATAAACTAATTACCATCTTTTATGTACCACACTCCCGGCTAATAAGGGGCATCATTTTGGGTTGGAAAGTTTTGGGCTCGCGACGATACTAGTTTGGAATTTATTGTTCGTATCAGCGTGGCTTCTATAATGGCGATTTTAGGGAAAGAATGAGTAACAAACCCTAAAAGGAAGAAACTCTAAAAGGAAGAAGGACACAAGGAGAAATGGTTTGAGTAGCAAAACGACGTCGTTTCGTTTTGGTCGATTAAATTAACCAAAAGGACATCGTTTTGGTTAAGTTGACTTATCTGCATTGCCACGTTAGCTAAGGCGTTCATGTTTTATGATACGTTATCCCGTATTAATATAAACCGTACTTCATTAACGAAAATGTAGAAAATGGTAATGTTTGGTTAGATTTTATATAAAATTTGAATTATTCAATGTTATTTGTTGAAATCCGTATTTTATCCTTATAATTGTATAAAACAGCATGATCGAAATTATATAGGTTGAAATTAACCATTTCCCAACACTTTCATTATAGTTACACAATCATGTTATGCAGCACAGAAAACTCTGTAGAATAAATTCTCCGATAAACCCCTTATAGGCTGTTATTTAGCTACATTGTTAACATATACAAGACATGATATTTTTCTAGTAATGGTATGAAATATGATCTTTCAAAAATAAAATAAAAAAATGGTTTCTCTACAGAGTCACAAGTTATCATTCAAATAAAAAAGATGTACATAAGAGCAAGCTGGAAGTTACAAGAGTAAACAATAAACTTGATATCAATAACTAACTGCCTGAACTGGATGAAAATCCTCTTCATGATCGCATTTGGGAGCTGATATGCAATAAAAGAAGCTTACAATTACGATATAAGTATCTATACAAGAAGGCAGAAAGACGCATGTACATAAGGAAATGGATAAGAGATATATGTACATTAGATATTCTTTACAAAAATTTGGTCCTATCATTGTGCTGCCTAGTCTTGTGCTTATTGTTGAAATACCACTGTGCATTGGTACCTATATAATGCAGTTAACGACACTGAGACTAGAAAACACAAAAGATTATGCTATTAGACATGATTTAATGACACAAATGAGACAGGAGAGGCTTAAATTGCCAATATTAGACTTGGAAGTTCTGTCTACTGAGGAATCATCCAGGCGGATCTTGAAAATATCTGAATATAAAATAGTAATCTATTATCTTGATGAATAACTTCAATGTTACAAGATTAGTTATACACATCAAAATAATTATTTATATTCCATAATAATTCATAAATAATAATAACAATGTAGTCAATAGTTTTAAAAAGTGATGATAAAATGTAGTCAATGGTTTTGATAGCTGATAATAACAATATAGTCAATGGTATTAATTCGCCCTCTCAATATGGATGGGTCGGAGTGAGATCAATCTTGGAACAAAACGGAGCGAAGCGAGCACAAGGATATGGTTTAGTAACTCCATCGCAGATGCGACATGGGACACTCGAAGATCACCAGATTGACCAAGACCACAAATGTAATGATAATCAACGACACCATGTTTCATACAAGAATGGAAGACAGGATTAGCACAAAGATAGGTCGCTCTACATTGTCACAGTAAATAACCGGAGCAGTAGAGAGAGAAACACCTAGCTCAGTAAGGAGAGAACAAATCCACTAAACCTCAGAGGCTATCGTTGTAACAGACTTGTACTCAGTGTCCGTCGAGGATCAAACAATGGTAGGTTGTTTCTTAGCAGACCTTGAAATGAGATTATGTCGAAGATACACAAGATAAGCCCCATAGAGGAATAATTGCTTTATCACCAGCCTATTCAACATCTGAGAAAGTATGAAGGATAAGAAGATTAGATGTCGAGAAGAAAAGTCCACGATCTCCAGTACCAAAAAGATAACGCAAAATGCGTTTTGCGGCAACCCAATGTTCTGAAGTCGGCTGATGCATGTATTGAGACAACTTGTTAACCGCAAAGGCAATATCCAGATGAGTAAATAACAAGTATTGAAGACTACCAATAACCATACAATATTCGGTTGGATCGGAAAGAACAAAACCACACAGTTTCATTAGAGCTGGGTTGTCGGCCATCGGAGTGAGAACGGGTTTGGAATCTAGCATGTTAACACGGCGAAGTAAGTCATTGGTATACGTAGTTTGTGTAAGTATGAGGCCAGAAGTAGTGCGAGCAACTTTGATCCCAAGAAAGTAGTTGAGAGGACCCATATCCCTAAGAGTAAAACGAAGACCAAGAACATGAATGAACCGTTGGACATAAATTTCCGAACTGTCAGTGATCACAATATCATCAACATATACAAGAGCAAAGATAATCGTATCAGAAGACTAAAGAATAAACAAAGATGCATCCGCCAATGAATTGACAAAATCTTATTCGAGAAAAAATGAGCGAAAGTCATTGTACCAAGCACGTGGTGCTTGCTTCAAGCCATTAATAACTTTCTTAAGGTGACACACATGAGTAGGCTGATCACAATCAATGAAACCCGGAGGTTGTTCCATGAAAACAACTTCATCAAGGCGACCTTGTAAGAAGGCACTGCTGATATCAAGTTTTCGAAGAGTCTACTTGCGCGAGGTTTCAAGGGTAAGTACTAGAAGAACATATGCCCTCTTGACCAAAATACTAAAGCTATCAAAGTAGTTTATTCCTGGATGTTGATTGTAACCTTTGGCAACTAATTTTTCCTTGTATCGCTCAATAGAATCATCCGGAAGACGTTTTATGCGAAACACCCAATGACAACCAACAAGATTTTCCACAAAATCAGGAGGAACCAAATCCCATGTCTCATTCCGTATCTGGGAGTTAATTTCATCACTCATGGCATGACGCTAATTAGGATCTACAAGAGCTTGATGATAAGTGCCAAGTTCAGTCTCGTGGTAAAGTTCAGCTACAGCAATGACAGTGAACTTAATCTTTGGCATGGAGATTTGATTTTTAGCCCTTGTGATCATATAATGAGTGTCAACAAGCGGATTAACTAACAAGGCAGGCTCAACAATTGTTGATGTAATAGGAAGTGCATTAGTAGAAACCGTATAATCAGAAGCACATGATGCAGGAACATGAGATGAGTCAGACGGTACCTCCTTTAACACCTCCAAAGTCTGCGGTGATGAATCTAACTCAGGAGCATGCATAACTTTGGAATGAAAGAGTGGCGTAACAGAGAGAGAGGACATGGAGAAGTCTCCAATGGTTAGAGACGACTGAGAAGAAGTGGATAACTATGAGCAAGGAAATATATCCTCATAAATCTCCACATGTCGTGCCACATACAACCGTGAACTTTTTGGATCAAAGCAAAAATAACCACTTTGTACTAAGGAATACCCAAGAAAAAGACATGGAGAGGAATGAAGCTCAAGTTTATTTGAAGTATATGGTCGTAACCAAGAAAAAGCAAAGACAACCAAAGACTTTAAGCTTTTTAATAATTAGGGAAAGTTCCAAAAAGCATAGTATAGAGAACTTTAAAATGGAGATCAGAATAGGGAAGACAAATGATAAGATAAACGATTGTGGCAAAGGCAAATGACCAAAATGTTACGGAAAGAGAAGCATGTGAAAGAAGAGACAATCCAGTTTCAACAATATGTCTATACTTTCTTTCAGAAATCCTATTATGTTATGGGGTATGAGAAGGAGTTGTTAAATGAAAAATGCAATGAGTGGAAAGAAAATTTTTCATTGCCATAAATTCACCACCATTGTATAAAATGTGATAATGCGGGCTTGAAATTTGTTTTCAACCAAAGTCTTGAATTTGACAAAGGTTTCAAACACTTGAGACTTTTTCTTCAGTAGATAAAACCAAGTGTAACGAGTAAAATGGTCCACAAGGACTAAGTAATACTTGTACCTATCAAAGGAAAAAGTCAGAGAAGTCCACAAATCAGAGTAGAGAAGCTCAAGTGGTTCAAATGATTGAATAGTGTTGACACCAAAAGGAATTTTGTTGCTTTTATTAAGGGAACATGATTTGAAAAACAAAGAACAAGAAGCTTTATTGGATAAAAGAAGTTCAAAACTGATAATTGTTTTATTTAAAAGATCGACTTGGGGATAACCCAAACGAGAGTGCCAATTCGAAAACAAACTTTTGAAACTAGTACGATATGGGGTTGAAACAGATGACAATAACGGCCACTCATACATCCCATCTTTAGCTTTGCTCTATCTGACTACTACTCCCGACTTTAGATCCATCATTTGAAACTCCAAAGGATTAAACATAACAGATACATTTACAAAAATAAGATTCTTTTCATAGTGAGAAAATGAGGAACATTAAATAATTTCATATCATGAGATCGAGTAGAGAGAGTAGTCGAGCATGTATTCTTAATTGAAAGACCATGGCCATCGCCAATCATAACATTATAAATCCCAACATACGGATCATAGAGAGAAAGATTCTGAACGTCCGAGGTGATGTGGTGAAAAGCACCACTATAAAAAAAGCCAAGATGGAGTCCCATGAGCTAGAGCTAAGGCAACATTTTTTCACGAAGTTTCCAATTGTTGTGTGGTGAAGACGGTTGTTGGATGAGTTTGTATTGATAGCAGCGTTGAGCACTATGGCCTTGTTTCCCACACGCTTGGCATCGTCCTAGGTGTGGATGACTTTGATCAGAAGAGTTGTTGTCATAAGCAAGACGAAAATTATTTTTCTAACAATAAGGAGAACTCCAATTATTGTTGCGAGCACGTGCAGTAGCAGCATAAACAATGACAAGGAACAATGCTAAAATAGGAGCATTGCAAATTATGAAAGCTTCACGATTTCTTAGTTTCTCATGAAATTATTCAAAAAAAGACAACAATTTCACGATTCTGAATAGCGTCACACAAGGCACGCTAATATTCAGGGAGACCATCAATGATGAATTCAATAAAATATTTACGATCGGCAAGTTTGCTGAGAAGAGATAATTGATCAGGCTTGGATTTCATCAATTGCATGTATTCAACGATGGTTTTGGTACCCTTTATGGTTTTTTTCAACTCATCTTTGAGTTGTTTAATATGTCCACGAGATGGAGTTCCATAGGTCTTTGCAAGAATCTGCCCCGCTTCAAGAGAGGTGGTGGTGTTGGTTAGAAGAGATTTCAAGAGCGTAGAAATTGAACCGAGAAGGTAGCAAAGATGAGTTGATCTTTTTGAACCCAAGATGTGAATTTTGGATTGACAGAAATAGAGGCGTCAATAGTAATCTTTGGGGTTGGAACACGATTGATTTGTCGATCTATGCAGAAAGCCCATGACCACTAAGAAATAAACGAAGCTGAAGACACCATGACATATAGTTCATGGTGGTGAGCTTGGAACATTGGTCATATTAACAGAGAGAATTGTTGTTATAGTATCCACCGGATTGGCTACGGTTGTAGCTGTGGATTCTGATAAAACAGATATGATAAGCAAATATTAGGCGACAATAAAGCAATATCCAATAACATAAAACGTGAGCCAAAGAATAATTTTTTTTTGATCGATATGGCTCTAATACTATATAAAATGGTAATGTTTTAACTTTATGAATAACTTCAATGTTACAAGATTATTTATACACATCAAAATAACTACTTGAATTCCACAGTAATTAAGAGATGATGATAACAATGTAGACAATGGTTTTAAGAAGTGATGATAACAATATAGTCAATGATTTTGAGAGGTGATGATAACAATGTAGTCAATGATTTTAAGAGGTGATGATAATAATGTAGTCATTGGTCTTAATACTGAAAACCAAGGAAAATTTTCTAACGCGATCGACAAGCATACATAATGACATGTAATTAAAACATCTTTGCATGTAGTAAACCTTACGAAGAAAAAATGCACATGTCGCATATTTGACTTGGAAAAACTACCATGTGTACATACAATTGCAGCAACGGAGGTACGAAAAATATGTCGTATATCACTTTGTCATCCTTATTACTTTACGAACTATTTGTATAATGCGAATGCGATATCAGTTGTACCCAGAGATGTCACATTACCTGCTCATGTGCATATCACAGAGAAGGTGTGTTTGCCACTTTTGGTTCGCCAGCAACCAAGGCGTCCCAAAAATTTAAGGATGAAATCCGCGTTAGAGAAAGCGGTAGGGAAGAAACGGCCCCAGAAAGAACATGTATGTTCCAAATGCAATACAACTAGACATAATTATAAAACGTGTAAGGCTCCGGAGCCATTTTTGTGATTTCCAACATTTGATTGCACTTGTAATGTTAAACTTGTAATATTAAACATGTAATGTTAAACTTTGTGATATAAATTTGTCATCTCTACCAATAAGTCTGCAATCGTAAGCAAGAAATCTACCATAGTAACAAATAAGTCTCCCATGAGTAACATATAAGTCTACCGTCGTTAATTAATAAGTATGCCATCGTAAACTATAAATCTGCCACTATTAACAAATAAGTCTACAACGTTAATAAGTCTGGCATCATGAACTAATAAGTTTGCCATCTCTACTTAAACAAGTATAAAAATATAGCATCAATCAAGATTAAACCTACCACTATCACTTTCAACTTCGCAATCTCATCGGCAATGTTCTGAATCTTAACACGCATAATCTCTAAATTGGTATCACAAGGACATCTCCTTGTGTGCTCTTCATTCCGCAGCCTTAAGATAGTTAATTCCTCTACAATAGCTTCATCCCACCGTTTGTGAATGTGATATTCAGGATCCTCATGCAGTCGACACGTAAAGAATCTTCACCCTGGATCAGTTGTTGTATAAGATGCCAAAACATCTACTTCTCCACCACACGAACACCTAGTTGGGATTCCAAATTCAGCATCAGCTCTGCAACATCCACTGCTAATGGTTTCTTCGGAGAAAGAATTTTGGTTGTAGCTATATCTTCCCATACCACTGTAAATACGTAAATACATAACGCGAGTAAATCAAATCAAAACCTCGAGTAAATTGAATCCAAAACGCGAGTAAATCAAACTTACCCTATGGAAATCAAATCCAAGGAACAAAACAAACTTGGGACCCAAGAGGAGGAGATGAGCTAACCCTAGAATTTGGGTGAAAATAAATAGGGACCCACCTTGTTTATATAAAACCCGATAAGTTTAGATTTCATGGTATAGAATAAAAGATACAATATGTAAATCTATCATTATGATTGAGATGTTAGGGATTACATATTGTAATTAATTATAGATTTTATAGTTTAGATAGAATATTTTTAGATTTAAAGATCGTAATTGCTACTTTACAATAATATTTAGGGTATAGCAAGTTACAAATAAGTGTGCTATTGAAATATTTTTTAGGGTATATCAAATAATCAATAAGTATGTCATCACAAACTATCAAATTATAAATAAATCTGTCATCGAAATAATGTTTAGGGTATCACTATACCATAAATAATCAATAAGTCTACCATGAAATCTAATAATTCTACCATGAAAGTATTGTTATACCCTAAATCCCATAATACTATCGATGATAAATTACAAATATAAGTTTATAGCCAAACAAATAAGTCTGTCATCATTAACTAATAAGTATGTGATCATAAATTAATTAAGTCTCCCACCAAACTTGTAAAAAGTCTATCATTGTGAATCTGTCAGAAACGAAATTCTGAACTCGTAAGCACGCGGTAAGGGGTTAGATAAATGAAACGAGGGTTCCACAACCTCGTCAAGTATTTCAGCCGCAACTTCTCACGTAATGCGTGGATGTTCTGGTCATTCAAACTATCAAATGTACACCCAAGAGCAAGACACTCAATGTATTTGATAGCATAGACACCACAATCTCCTAGAACAAAGTTTCGAGGAACATTTTTCAATCTTGTAACCCTAAATTGCTTCTCGGTCTTCTTCCAAATGTTAAACAAAACTCATTTGTTCAACATAATGGGAATCATTCTTATGAAGGGCCTACAATACTGAAGAATGTTTTTGTCATCTGGCACCACGTGAGGTATGCTGTCTTATACATGGATTGTTTCCTTCTACAGGTTAATGTCCACAACTATCCAATGGTTGGAGTTATCAAAAGCATATGCGAACAAATGGTCCACATCGATGTACCATTTCTTATTCGTCCCTGAATCATGAGGTATTGCACCATTAACCATCTGTCTGTAGCTATCTTCGAAAACAAATTTCTTAGGATTTTCACTTCACGTAGTCATGTACCCAAGAATTCACGAACCAAGGGTCTAAGAAATCAATACTTGAAGACCGATGATGGACTACACATGGATCACTTACGGAACATAGCAAAACATAGATGTTGTAATAAAAAAACAAACAAATTACTATAGTTAAACAAATCTACTATCACAATAAAACATATCCTAAACAAAACTGTCATGATAAAATAAACTGCTAGTAAAATAAAACATATCCTAAACAAAACTGTCACTCAAAAAACAAAATTGTCTTGACAAAATAAATCTGCTAGCAAAATACAACAAACCTACTAGCAAAATACAACAAATCTACCCTCAAAATAAAACAAATCTACCATCAAAATAAAACAAATATGCCATATAATAAATCATCGAAATAAAATAAATCTACTATTAACATAATACAAACTATCATCATAATATAACAAATCGGCCATTTAATAAATTTTCCATCTAAACAAAACTGCCATCAAATAAACCAAGTAATAACGTACTGTATCAGCCAACCAGCCATAATCAATTTTAGGCCATTTATCCTTTGGAGTAATAATTATTCTGTAGAATTCAACTCCTAAATCCCATGATCCAATTGGTTCGTTCCTATAGTTCCTATATAAGTTAAGAAATTTTATATGTGAAGAGATTAATAATAAGCAATTAATAATATAAGAATAATATACTCATCACGTTCTATGAATTCTATTTTCAAATTATGCTCTTCAACTGGGGCAAATGGATCATGTTATGTTGGTCACGGGGTTATGATACAAGCCTCGATTCAAGGCTTATATGTGTGTGGACTGTGTGGAGAAGGTTAGGTGAGAAACTCGACCTTAGACTTCTTGGATATGGGTTTTTGGGTTGGTATTGGGCGGAAGAGTGAAGTGAACCACACAAAGGGTGATGAACCTCGTGATAAATCACAAACTTAGAGTTAGGAGAGCTGGTCTCGACTAGGTTCTAAGCGCACAAGATTCTTTTTTATTAATATCAAAAAGGTTGTCAAACTACAATGCTGGAAGGAGCCTTATTAATATGCTCGACAGCTTGACCTTCTAGAGTCGACTCAAAGAAATAAAAGGAAAATTTACAAAAGTGCACAAATGGAAAACGTACAAAAGTGCATAACCGAAAAAAGACATATTTCTAAAATGTCTTTGACTCAAAAATGTAAAAATCTAAATCCTACCCTGCAAAACAGAAAGAGGCAAATATTCGAATTGAAAACTTACCTTTCTTACCTCACGGCCAAGAAACGGAAGGTGGCCGTCCTTGTGGCATGCACGCGCCTTGCTCCTAGTCTTCGACATGGAGTAGGGTTAGGAGTCTTTGGGCCCTGACCTCTCTTGCCACTAAAGCCCAAGTCTCTGAAGTCCCTTGCATTGTTGAGAAGGCTTTGGACTCTTCTTTGCACTTCTGGCCCACTATCCTTTGTCGATCATCCTCTAGGAGCTTGTCGACCCATAAGCTGAATTTGTGGAAGAGTGCTCTTGATCTGCTCCTTGTCTTTGCTCCTGGTGGCACCACTGGTGTAGAGACTTCCTCTAGATGCATGTCCTGAAGCTCGTAGCTTATCTGGTCCGAGACTCCTTGTGTAGATATTGAAATGTCCGTGTACTCGGCTGGATCGACTGTACTGGCTGGATCGGCTGTACCGGCTGTACTAGCTGGACTGTGCGAGGTACTGGCCGGAATATCTTTTGGGTCGGCCAAGTTGATCCCAGAGCCAGCGGCGTTACCAAGGGGACCGGCGGTGTCATCCACGTTGCCACCAGTTGGGCCGGAGGTTTGGGCCTCTCCGCCGGTAATGTTGATCGGTCTGGTCCTGTTGGTCGAGGGTCCGACGGTACCGCTTGGGCCAGCAAATGTGCCAAATGGCCCGGCTGTCTCGGGTAAGCTCCCTGGTCGGCCAGTCTGATCTCCTGGCCGGCCATATGACCTGATGTCCCCATCATCCTCTCCCTCTTCAGTAGGTTTTGACCTCAAAACTGGTTCATTTGCATGGAAAGGGGCTAAGTCAGTTACGTTGAACGTGTTGGACACATTAAACTCACCTGGGAGCTCGATCCGGTAGGCGTTGTTGTTGATTCTCTCCAGTACTCTGAATGGTCAATCTCCTCTTGGTGCTAGCTTGGAACTCTTTAGGTTGGGGAACCTCTCCTGCCGTAGGTGTAGCCACACCCAATCGCCTGGTTGAAAGATCACCTCTTTTCTTCCCTTGTTGGCATGAGTCACGTACTGCCCGGTCCTCTTCTCCAAGTTCTCTGCTACCTTTTGGTGTAACTTCCTTATGAACTCTGCCTTGGATGCTCCGTTGAAGTTGGTCATCTCTGCTGGTGGCAGTGACGTTTGCTCTAATGGTGTGAGAGGGTTGAAGCCGTATACCACTTCAAAAGGTGTCTTCTTGGTTGTTGAATTCACGGCTCGGTTGTAAACGAACTCTATGAATGGCAGGCACTCCACCCAAGTCTTGAGGTTCTTCCCTAGTGTAGTCCTGAGAAGAGTTGATAGTGTCCGGTTGACAACTTCAGTTTGGCCATCGGTTTGAGGATGGCAGGTGGTAGAGAAGAGTAGCTTCGTGCCTAGCTTCCTCCAAAGGGTCCTCCAGAAATGGCTGAGGAACTTGGTGTCCCTGTCTGATACAATGGTCTTTGACACTCCATGAAGCCATACTATCTCCCTAAAGAAAAGCTCGGCTGTTTGCGTGGCATCAGTGACATTGGCACATAGAATGAAATGTGCCATCTTGGAGAATCTGTCCACCACTACAAAGATTGCATCTTTGTGGTTGATCTTGGGTAGACCTAGAACAAAGTCCATTGAGATGTCCACCCATGGATGTGTAGGTATGGGTAGTGGGAGATACAACCCGTGAGGGTGTACTCGGGACTTCGCTTTTTTGGAAGTGATGCACCTTGCACAATGGGCTTCTACTGACCTTTTGATGTGTGGCCAGTAGAAGTGCTCCTTGACCACTGCTAGAGTCTTGTCGACACCAAAGTGGCCCATGAGTCTTCTTCCATGAGCTTCTCGGATGATAAGCTCTCGTAATGATCCTTGTAGTATGCACAGCCTTCTTTCTCGGAACAAGAATCCCTCATGGATGTAAAACTTGTCATGACTCCCTGTGCCACACTCCTTGTAGCTCTCAGCAAGGTTAGGATCATCCTTGTATAGGTCCTTGATGTGCTCGAACCCTAGGACTTTGCCTCCATGGTCGATATCAAGGCAAGCCTCCTTGATAGTGTATCGGCTACCACATTTTCTTTGCCCTTCTTGTACTTGATGACGTACGGGAAGGTCTCTATGAATTCCATCCACCTGCATGTCTCCTCTTGAGATTGGTCTGCCCTCTGAGGTGTTTGAGAGTCTCGTGATCAGTGTGGATCACAAACTCCTTGGACAGCAAGTAATGCTACCAAGTCTCCAATGCTCGGACTAGGGCATAAATCACCTTTTCATAAGTGGGGTAGTTCAGTGAGGCACCACCTAGCTTCTCACTGATGTATGCCACTGGCCTCCCCCTTTGTGTTAGCACTGCTCCTATGCCTATTCCAGAGGCGTCACACTCCACTTCAAACATCTTGTTGAAGTCGGGCAGGACTAGCACGGGTGCATGTGTGAGGCTGTCCTTCAAGGCCTGGAATGCCTTCTCCTGAGCTTCTCCCTAGCTGAATCCCACGTTCTTCTTCACTAGTGCCGTCAATAGTGAGGCAATACTGCTGAAGTTGGGCACGAATCTTCTATAGAAGTTGGCCAGACCGTGGAAACTCCTTACTTGGCTGATGTTGCTTGGTGTCGGCCATTCTTGTATGGCTCGAATCTTCTCTTCATCAACCTGTAAGCCCTGTGAACTCACAACAAAACCTAAGAAGACAAGTTTATCAGTACAAAAGATGCACTTCTTGAGGTTGGCATAAAGCTCTTCTTGTCGAAGGGTTTTAAGCACTAACTCAAGATGTGTGAGGTGATCCCTTAAGCATTTACTATAAACTAATATGTCATCGAAATAAACTACAACGAACTTACTGATGTACGCCCTAAGAACTTGGTTCATAAGACGCATGAAGGTGCTTGGGGCATTAGTCAAGCCGAATGGCATGACTGTCCACTCGTAGAGCCCTTGCTTTGTCTTGAAAACAGTCTTCCATTCATCACCTTCCTTCATTCTGACCTGGTGGTATCCACTCTTGAGGTCTATCTTGGAGAATACCGTGGCTCCACTCAGCTCATCTAGTATGTCATCCAGCCATGGTATCGGATGCCGGTACTTGACTGTGATGTTGTTGATTGCTCGGCAGTCCACGCACATACGCCAGGTCTCATCCTTCTTGGGCACTAGTAGCACTAGTACGGCACATGGACTGAGGCTTTCTCGAACATAGCCTTTTTTCAAGAGCTCCTTGACTTGCTTCTCAAGCTCCTTTGACTCCTCTGGACTCATCCGGTAGGCTGGCCGGTTGGGCAGGGCTGCTCCGGGCACGAGATTGATCTGGTGCTCTATGCCATGTAAAGGAGGCAAGCCTAGTGGTATCTCCTCTGGGAACACATCCTCGAACTTGTTGAGGAGAGTTGCTACTTCAGGAGGTAGCTCTACATGTTCCTGTTCTATACTCAAAATTTCCTTGAAGACCATTAGTAACATTAAATCTTTCAAGGCTAAAGCTCTCCGGACATGGCTTGGTTGAATAAGAAAATTAGACTTGATAAGTTTCTTTTCCTTACTCATTTGGAATTGTAGCTCGTGTACCTGGGCAGGTGTAAGAGGAGCTAGGTTGACCTTTCTTTTGTCATGCACAAAAGTGTAGAGATTGGTTCAGCCATCATGCCTGGTCTCTTTGTCAAACTGCCATGGCCTTCCTAGCAGAAGATGGCCAGCTTGCATGGGCACCACGTCGCACACGACTTGGTCTTGGTACTTGCCCACACTGAATGGCACAGTGACTTGTTCATGGATCTTGAGCTCCACTTTGTCATCGAGCCATCTCAGTCTATACGGTCGAGGGTGCCTTGTCTTCTCTAGACCTAGCTTATCAACCATGTACGCACTAGCAACGTTAGTGCAAGAACCACCATCTATGATGAGGTTACATACCTTGCCCTTGATGGTGCAACGGCTGTGGAAGATGTTCTCCCTTTGGATGGTCTCTGAAGGATCCACCATTGCACTGAGAATGCGTCTTGTGACCAGTACTTCCCCCACATCAGGGTGCTCAATGTCACTATATTCTCCTTCTGGTTCATTGTCCTCTTCATCTTGGAACTCATACTCTCCAGCTTCCCTAATCAGCATTAACCGGTTATTTGGGCACTCCCTTGAGATGTGTCCGCGACCCCTACACTTGAAACAAGTAATGTCATGTGATCTTTGAGAATTAGAGGACTTACTAGGCTCTCTCCGGTCACGGGTTGGCTCAGGAGGCTTGCTCTTGAACCGTGACTCAATCTCTATGCTTTTGCCTTTGTCTACGGGCTTGGGAATGTTGCTTGGTGCCCAAGGCGTTTTAGGCTTGCTGCGGATGTCTTGGCTCTTACGTTTGATGTGCTGCTCAGTCCGGACAGATAGGTGGAATAAGTCCTTGAAGTCATTGTAGATTTGCCTTTCCACCTTACGGCTGATTCTTTCTTGCAGTCCATCCAAGAACTGTGCCATCAAAGCTTCCTCATCGTCATTGAGCTCCAGCCTGTTCCTTAGTCTCTCAAACTCTTCATAGTACTCCTCTACTGATCTGGTACCCTGCTTAAGAATACGAAAACATCGTTGCAAATCTCTATGAAAATAAGGTGGAACAAACCTTTGTCTCATGAGGTCTTTCATATCGACCCATGAGTGTACGGACCTTAGTCTCTTCCTCCTCCGGTCAGAAACCTCACGATCCCACCAAATGAGAGTGTTGTCCGTGAGTTGTGCTACTGCCATGGAGACTCTCCTAGGGCCTGGTTGGTTGTAGTGATCGAAGATGTGATCCATCCTTCTCTCCCAATCTAGGTAGGCCTCGGGGTCTACTTTTCCTGCAAAACTCGAAGGTGTTAGCTTAACATCAGGATGAGTTACCCGGTTGTAGGCGTGTTCATCTCCATCCTCATGATGTTTAGGAGGCATCCTTGGTCTCTGATGATGTCCATATGGCTCGAAGCCATCACCTTTTGCCTATGGTTGCCGTGGAGGTCCTCTCGGCCTATGGTGATAGTTATGAGGGGGTGCGTCCTCATCTCCATCTGGTTGGGGCTGCTGCTATTCGTGTTGTGTCCTAAGGTGCTCAGGACCCTCAGCACAGTCTTGCTCAGCTCTCACGTGCCTTATGGCCTGGAATCTCATAGGCCTCTCCACGCACTCCAAGCCTATTGATGCGAGTTGCGTTTGGAGGGTGGTGAACATGGCCATAATGGCTTCGGCTGCTTCTCTATTCTCTTCTGCCATTGCGTACTACAAAGAAAGAAGACAAGTTATTCTGCTCCTAAATCGATTAGGAGGGTTTTCTTTTATAGGAAATTCGAAAAAATGCAAAAATGAAAATATGAAAATATGAAAAACTTGAAAAAATGGAAGATTTGAAAAATGGAAACTTTCTTGACAACTAGTGCTAGTTGTCCTAGTCGAATTCTTTTGGTATTTTTCCTATTTTCTTTTTCTCTTCTTTTTAATTTAAGTTAAAAATAATGGAAATATGATTTAAGCAAAAAGGAAAACGTAAATGGCAATGCAAAAATGAATCTAAGCCCTAGTGATACACGTAGAAGGTAGATGCACTCGTTTGGAGTTTAATGTTATTATTTTTTTGATTTTTCTTGAATGCAACTTAAACTAATGCAAGAACAAGAAACAGAACTAACTAAAGGATAGAAACAACCTGGTTTAGGAGCTTTAAGCTCTGATACCAAAATGATACAAGCCTCGATTCAAGGCTTATATGCGCGTGGGCTATGTGGAGAAGGTTAGGTGAGAAACTCGACTTTAGACTTCTTGGATATGGGGTTTTATGTTGGTATTGGGCGGAAGGGTGAAGTAAATCACACGAAGGGTGATGAACCTTGTGATAAATCACAAACTTAGAGCTAGGAGAGCTGGTCTCGACTAGGTTCTAAGCGCACAAGATTCTTAGAGAGAAAACTTGTAAGAAAATTCGCACTTTATTAATATCAAAAAGGTTGTCAAACTACAATGCTGTAAGGAGCCTTATTAATATGCTCGACAGCTTGACCTTCTTGGGTCAACTCAAAGAAAGAAAAGGAAAATTTACAAAAGTGCACAAATGGAAAACATACAAAAGTGCATAACCAAAAAAGGACCTATTCCTAAAATGTCTTTGACTCAAAAATGTAAACAATCTAAATCCTACCCTGAAAAACAGAAAGAGACAAATATTCGAATTGAAAACTTACCTTTCTTACCTCACGGCCAAGAAATGGAAGGTGGCCATCCTTTTGGCATGCACGCGCCTTGCTCCTAGTCTTCGACTTGGAGTAGGGTTAGGAATCTTTGGGCCCTGACCTCTCTTACCACTAAAGCCCAAATCTCTGAAGTCCCTTGCATTGTTGAGAAGCCTTTGGACTCTTCTTTGCATTTCTGGCCCACTGTTCTTTGTCGATCATCCTCTAGGAGCTTGTCGACCCATAAGCTGAATTTATGGAAGAGTGCTCTTGATCTGCTCCTTGTCATTGCTCCTGGTGGCACCACTGGTGTAGAGACTTCCTCTAGATGCATGTCCTGAAGCTGGTAGCTTATCTAGTCCGAGTCTCCTTGTGTAGATATTGAAATATTCGTGTACTTGGCTGGATCGGCTGTACCGGCTGGACTGTACGAGGTGCTGGCCGGAATGTCTTCTGGGTCGGCCAAGTTGATCCTGGAGCCAGCGGCGTCACCAAGGGGACCGGCGGTATCATCCACGTCGCCACCAGTTGGGCCGGAGGTTTGGGCCTCTCCGAAGGCAATGTTGATCGGTCCGGTCTTGTTGGTCGAGGGTCCGGTGGTACCGCTTGGGCCGGTAGACGTGCCAAATGGCCCAGCTGTACAGAGAACTTAGAAGTAGAATTGATTGTATTTAATTTCAACTCCTATGTTGTTGAGATCTGTCACTAGATTTAGAAAGTCGTCTACATTAGCATCAATATTTTTAGAGTCATCTATCTTGAAAGTGTAAAACTTCAATTGTAGGTAAATCTAATTTGGGAGAGATGTCTCCATGTATAACTTGTTTATGGTAGACCACATACCTGCCGCTGTCTCACAACTTGAGATTTTTCTCAATACTTGATTACCCACGTTCAAAACAATCAGATCTTTAGTCTTTTTTATTTTTCAAACTTTACTAGATCAACTTGTGAGCTGCTAGTGCCTTATATGCCTCCTTTTGCCTCTTCACCAAATTTAGTTTTTGTAACCGGTGAATTCTTGAGCAACTTTTCATCTATTAGGATGTCTTTCAACCCTAGGACCCCCAAGTGAGCCATCATTCTCACTTTCCATAGAGAAAAGTCTCTTGTTCCATCAAACCTGTCAATCTCAATCCGTGAACTCATCATTATGTATTCAAATCTGTCGTGTTTTTGAATTTTCTAGCAAGTCCAAACCTCCTATTTCCTAACACACGTTTTGCAATCAGCTTGGATGATCATTTATGATTGTCTGGGGGTGTTGCTTTGTATTGCTTAGATTAAGAATACACGATTTGATTATCGAGTTCCCACTTAAAATACCTTTCGGATATGATCTATATTTTACAAACTTCTACTATCAATCGAATGAAACTTTTAGAATGATCTGTTGTTTTAGAAAGAAGAATACAACAACCCTATGTGTGTAATCTTTCTCTCACGTTTTTGCAGGCGCTCTCTCACAGCTGAAATTTCGGATGAACCCTAACGACCTAACAGAAAGATATTTATACCCTTCTGGTCGATTTGTAGTTGGAAAGAAGGTATTAAGATTTTGCCTCCACGTTTCGGCTTTACTGCCCCAACAAAATTAAAGAAAATAGAAACTATGTTGAATATGATATATTAGCTTTAACAAATGGCAATGTAACAATAGAAATAAATAATATTCAAGTGAATAAATAATCAGTATTTTTATAACCATATATATATATAATTAAATTTAAGTCATATTTAAAATTAAAGATTAAATGGTAATGGTAATAAATGTGATAATATATAATAATATAATATTAATTTTATAATTTATAATTTATTGATTTAAAGTTGTTTTGTCTTATTGACACAGAAATATAAAAGAGAAAGAAATTAGAAACTACGTTGAATATGATATATTAGCTCTATTTCACTATTATGAATATTATGCAAAATTTTTTTGCAAAATTCCAAATATTTTTTTTTGTTTTTAAGTTATCAACAATTTGAAAACTGTTGTGGATAATTATATATAACATGATCATGTCATTAAATTTTACCGACATGATTAGGCGGTTTTACTTCTTATAAATAAGAGAAGTAGTAAAGAGAAGTGAAGATATAAGAAACATAAATATCAAAGATATTAAAGATAAAAACTTCATTTCCTTTATTCATTTCCTATATATATATATATATATTGTTTTAACACGTTATCAGCATCGTTTTTTGCCAAATATCTTTTTAATACTGTATTATTATTTCGTCCGTCTAATTCTATACAAGGTAAAATTTAGTTATATTGAATTTATGTTAATATTATTTTAATTTAGTTTTTATAAAGTGTAAGATTATATCACCTTTTTAATCGAGTGGTAAACATTAGCTCCTCGTGATAATATAGTTGGCGATCCCATCTCAAAGTAATATGGATGGTGTTGCCTGCTCAATCACATAGATATTCTTGCCTCATAAGATAATTTTTTAAACTATTTTATCATATTTACATGCTTTTATTATCATTATAATTTTAACGATGATATTTAAAACGATATAACAATTTGTTGAATTATTTACATAAATATCATGTCAAACCTTTCAAAATAAGATATTTTGCAAAATAAGATATCATTGCCCTTGATGTATCTACAAACAATTATATGACATGCACATTGGATGCAAAAATGCATCTGAGATCGAATTAACTTCTCAAAACCATCGATCCATTGGAAGTGTATGTCAAGTTAGAATAAGGCTAAGTCTATGGTGTTTTACACCACCATCTCCACGATACGTTAAAAATGAATACATCACGAAAAAAGATTTTGTAGATCTCTAGCAGTCATTAAAAATATATTTGATCATCAGAAACTTATGGTCTTATCTTAATGGCGGTTTTAGTAGTTTCTGTAATATGCTTAATGGCAGTTTTAGTAGTTTTTGTAATATGCTTAATGGCGGTTTTAGTATTTTTTATAATATACTTTTTGTCTTAAAAATTAGATTTTTTAATTATAAATAAAGTATCTTTTACAACTTTGCTTTAAATTATTAATGCATCTGTACAAATTGTGGCATAGAAAATATCACAAATTGGAATTCATGAAAGAGATATATGTCTAGCAGATAATATCACAACACACTCCCCAAATTAGTGATATGTTTACGGCAAATTTTGATGATTGTCATTTTAATGAAGATGAATTTCTTGCGATAGTGGAAGGAATTAAAGAAATATCAAAAGATGTTATATGGTGTACACAAAATTTGGTGCATCTTAATCCCACCTACAAATCAACTTGAATTAGAAGTTCAAAAAATTATACATTTGTAAAATATGGCAAATCAATTACTAGATATGTTCATAAATACTAAAAAGGTGACAAAATCATATATACCAATTGCGAATGTTCCATCACAAATTGAAATTCCAAAAGGACAAATTGATGAAAGTAAAATAAATAAACTCAAGATTCAATTAAAAAGGGGAGAGCGATGGGCTCTAAAGATAAAAATTCCAAAAAGAAAAGAAGTTGAGTAAAAGCAGTGAAAATATCACAAAAGAATCACATCATGGAGATATTCGAGAAGACATACTTGAGAAGATTTTTGAAAAACCAGATGAAGAAAGTTTTCTGTAGGAACCACATGATACAGAAAAATGTGAAATTTCTATTAATTACGCTTAAAATAGAAAAATTTGTTCGGCCAAATTACAACGATCACTTTATGGATTTAAACAATTAGGCACATGTGGTATAATCACTCAAGTGAATATTTGTTAAAAAAAAGGATATATCAACAATGCGATATGCCCTTGCATGTTTATCAAGAAATCCTCATTATGATTTGTTATTATTGTTGTATATGTGGATGATTTGAACATAATTGGAACTCAAAAGGAAGATAATGATACAAGAACCCATATGAGAGAAGTTTTAAATAAAAGATTTTGGAAAGAAATTTTTTTGTCTCGAGCTTTAAATAGAGCATCTCTAAAATAGAATATTTATGCATCAATCAAATTATACCAAAAGGGTATTAAAACCCATTAGTATAGATAAAAAAATCGTTTGATTACTCTAATGGTTAATAAATAACTTAATATTGATAAAGATCCATTCCAACCTTGTGAAGATAACGAAAAAATATTAGGTCATGAAATACCTTATATGAATGCTATCGGTGCACTGATGTATATTGCTAATTGTACTAGACCGACATTGCTTTTGTTACTAACTTACTTGCAAGATATAATTCATCTCTTACGCGCAGACATTGGTACGAGATAAACCAAATATTTTGTTATCTTCAAGTTACAATTGACTTAGGATTATTCTATCCTAGAAACTATTTATTTGGTTTAGTTGGTTTTGCATATGCATGATATTTATCACACCCACATAAAGTTCGATCGCAAACCAGATACGTTTTCACATTGGGATATACTGCGATCTCATGGTGTTCACAAAAGCAGATATTGGTTGTCACTTCCTCAAATCATACGGAAATTATCGCACTTAATTAGGCATATAAAAGAATTTGTATGTGTCAGTCACATGACTCATGACATACAATAAATTAGCGGGATAATTAACAAACAAAGAATCAACAAAAAATTTCGAGAATAATGTTTCATGTGTCATCCAACTCAAAGAAGGTTATATCAAGAGCGATAGGACACAACATATTCCACCGAGATTTTTTTTCTATACTCAAGAGCTCGTGAAAAATCAAGAAGTAAACATCGAGTATATTCGCTCAAGTGACAATGCAGCAGATATGTTCAAAAAGGTGCTTCCCAATATTACGCTACAAGAAACAGTTTGCTACTCTAATTTGTGACTATATATGTGGTCGCAAATTTAGCGACTCTGTTGGGACTGTTTTGCCACTAATTTGTGACTACAAGCTTGTAGTCACAAATGGATCACACTTTTGAAACTAAAATCCATAGTCGCAAATTGGTTGCATTTTTGGTACTAAAATCCTGTAGTCACAAATTGGTCGCAATTCACAACCAAACTACGACCAATATACGACCAGTTTGCGACCAAGTTTTGTAGTCACTACTCAGTCGCATTTTTGCGACCAAACAACGACTACGTATGTTGCACTCTTATAGTGGTCGTATTTTGGTCGTAAAATATGCGACCAATATGTGACCACTGTTGGTGTGACACTTTAGTCACAAAATGGTGGCTAAACAACAACGTGGAAAATATGTGCGTTGTAGGTATACTTAAAAATAAGCGACCACACTACTATGGTCGCAAAATAGTCACAAAGTAGTGCCAATATAGTTTCAAAATCTTATTTATATATATATATCACTACATAAAAATATTAGGATTTCCGACGGCAATTCCGACAGAAAAAATATCGTTGGAATCTACTGACGGATAACCAATGACATACCAACAAAAAGAGATCCATCGAGAATTAATCGGAAATCCATCGGTAATTCCCGACGACAAAAACGTTGTCGAGAACTCAACGGGAAAAGCCGTTAGCTTTCCGACATATTACCTATGACTAATTATCTGTCGGCTTGTCGTTGGTAACCAATCGAAAATTTCCGACGATGTCACTCTCGTCGGAAATTACCGACTACTTACTGATGGAACTGAAATTTTCATTTCCATCGATATTTCGTCGGTAATCTGTTGGTTGACCAATTCCACATAAATATATAGTTCATTGAATAAATCTTTAAATTCGTCGGAAATCCATCAGAATTTCCGATGAATTTCCGACGATAACCTGTTTTTCGCATTCTGTTGGAATACCATCGGTAATCCGTCGGGAAATGGTTGGTTGACCGATTCAATTAATCTAGACCGTCTTTGGTAATCCGTCGGTGACATTCGGAATTAGATGAGAAACCATTGGTAATCCATCGGTAAAATCATCAAAAATCAGTTTCATATCCAATTAATAATCTTAAATTTTTTTAAAAAATTCGTGATAATCTTTATAATTTGCATTATAAATACACTCTGCTCACTTCATAATTTCACCAAAACAATTTTTTTAGCAAATGTTTTCTTCAAGTTCTTATGATTATTTTCGATCGTGAATGCATAACCTCGGTATGATTCAACGACGGAGGAATTGACAGATGAATTTGAGGTAGGTGTGGAGGAGTGTATGATATTTGTGTCAAATAATAGCATGACATCAGAATACGATAAAATATATTGTCCATGTATTAAATATCGAAATAATAGATTAATCTTTATTAGAGAAGTATGTATTATTTGTATAGGACTGAATTGATGCCGGATTACAAATTTTGGTATTCACATGGAGAAATTGATGCAACGATGCAATATTATGGTATTACTTCAAAAACGTTAGATAGTATTAATGTTAGAATAAAAGTGCCGACATCAGAAGTTGATATAAATGCAAGTACTATGCAGATGGTGAATGATACATTTCGTGAACAAAGAGCATCGTACATTGAGGATAGGAGTAGAATAGAAGAACTTAATTTGGAAGCTCGGAAATATTTTGATATGTTAGATGCATCGAAACAATCTATGTATAAAGGATGTAGAAATGGATTATCACCTTTACCGGCTGCAAGCAGGTTGATGACGATAAAGGCGTATTTCAACTTGGTTGAAGATTGTGTGAATGTGATAGCTAATTTTGTCAATGATATATTATCTAAAGATAATATTGCACCTACTTCATATTACGAAGTTCAAAAGCTTGTACCTGGTCTTGTATTGTTGTATCACATGATCGATGTGTGCATTGAAAATTGCATGATTTATTGGAAAAGTGATAAGAACCACATGAAGTGCCGATTTTGTCACAAACCATATAGAAGTTTCTTCTCTCATTTGTAGGATCAAAAATAAAAAAACTTCAAACATGTGGGAGAATATAGAAGAACCTAATTCGTGAAATGGTGACGGATGCATTTCGTGATACTACGACTGAGGAGTACTACTATAATCATCACGACTAAGACTTTAAGAATATAGAAGAACCTAATTCAAAAGCACAAAAATTTTACAACATGTTACGAAAAATCCATTGTATGATGGTTGTCATGAAGGGCACTCACAATTTTATTCACTACTGAATCTCAAAATATTTATCTTAGCTTATGTACTGATGGGTTCAATCCATTTGGGATGTACCGTAACCATTCATTAGGGCTGGTGATTATCATTCTATATAACTTACCACTTGATATGTGTATGAATAAAAAGTATATGTTTTTTATAATTCTGAATTCGGGGCTAAATCATCCGTGCGCTAGTCTGGATATATTCATATGACCTTTGATTGATGAGCTGAAAGAATTGTGGTTTACGAGAATTGAGGCATACGATGTTTCTTTGAATCAAAATTTCCATTTAAAATTTGTGTTACTATGGACGGTAAGCGATTTTCAAATGTATGGAATGTTGTCAGTATGGACAAAGCATGGTAGACTGTCTTTTCTAATTTGTATGGATGATAATAAGGCATTTCAATTACCAAATGGTAGAAAGAGATGTTGGTTTGATTGTCAGAGAAGGTTTCGTTCTAAGGGTCATCCATTATGGAAAAATAAAATAATTTTTTTAAAAGACAAACACGCTTTGAATGACTATCCACCACAATCATTGACCAGCGAATAAGTTTTATACAAGCGAAAAACATCTGACTATGGTAGAAACGGTCATGAATCAAAACAGGAAGGGTATCGAAAGTTGGCATAACTGGCACAAAGAAAGCATATTTTGAGAGTTTCCATACTGGACGGATCTTAACCTACGACATAATCTTGATGTGAAGAATACAAAGAAGAATTTATTGGATAACATCATAAATATTATTATGGATGTCAAAGATAAATCAAAAGATACAGTTAAGTCAAGGTCGGACATTGCAAAGTTTTTCTCTCGAAAAGAGCTGCACGTGGATAGTCGAGGTAATACTTCATTCCCTATATTTAGATTGGCCAAAAAAAGCCAAAGAATACTTATTGGAATGTGTTAAAATGAGGTTCAATTTCCAGATGGTTACACGGAAGATTTAGCGAATTATGTGGATATGGATAGATTAAAGTTTTCGGGTATGAAAAGTCATGATTGCCATATTTTTATGGAGCCTCTTGCCTTTTATATTTGTAGAACTTTTTACCATGAAACTTTTATCTCGCATTATCAGGTATATACAATTAAACATTTATTTTGTACATATATAATAATAATTATATGTACTATTTAATTACTTGGTTCAAATTTGAGTAATACAAGGATTGGAAGATTTTTGTGTGATATATGCTCCAAATTGTTGCAACAAGGTCATGTCTCAATTATATCATTGCAATATAGGTGTATGTATCCATTTGAAAGGTATTTTAAAAAATTGAAAAACAAGGCGAAAAATAAACGATATGATGCAGGTCGATTGTTGAATCATATGTAAATGATGAGATATCTTAGTACTCTGAGCACTACTTTGTTGTTCATATATGCACAAAACCAAGTATTTACTGTAAATTATTGTGTATATTAATTATTTTATTTTTACATTTAATTTACTTTTCGTGTTGGATTTTATATATATATATTTATATATATATATATATGTCTATTGGGAAAACAGCCGATTTCATCATAAACTTCACTCGATTGGATTATATATACACGAAGTATATCACAATGCTAATCACTACATAAATTTGGGTAAATTTTAAAAATAGCTACACGAAATATAAAAATTTGGTTGATACCATCGTTTTAATGGTAACTGTGTATTGTACCGTTAATAATAATGACAAAAAATATTTATTTATTTATTTAATAGAATATGTGTCATGTTTATTTAGGAGAAATTTGTTTAATGGGCTGAATTTTTAAAATATTTATTTTAGTTGGGCTTAGTTAAAAAAAATAACCTATTTCATAGGAAAACCTAAGCCATCCCTCATTTTCCTTTCTCATCGCCGTCACTCTCTCCATCTCCATCGCCATTTTCAAAATTTCTCCAAGTACCAAGTATTCTCTCTGACTCTCTCTCTATCTCACGGCTCTATATCTCTCTCTGTCTCTCTCTCGTTGTCACTCTCACGATCTCCTTCTCTCTACGCCTCTGTCTCTCGATCTCTCTCTCTCCTTCTCTCTATCCTTTTTAAACAATATGCCGGTAAATGCTCAGATAATCCTTTAGTTAGCCAAAAATTGTCAATATAATATATATATATATATATATTTCGACAAATAAATATATTTTTATTAAACACAAAACTTAGCAAATATGGAATTATTCTTAAAAAATTTCATAATTTACTAACTCATCAAAACCAAATAAAAAAAACAAATCCAATTATGCCAAAAAAACCAAATCCAATTATGCCAAGAAAAATTGCGATTTCAGAGACATCGTCAGTTTGTGATTTCCAGGAGTAAGAATAAAATGCCACCTCCTTCACAATCGGCCACCAAACCTGTTTTTAATCCTATTTAGGTGGTTGTCCGGTCAACATTAATAACGGTGCAATATAACAGATTCCGTTTAATTGATGTTTTTACCCGGATTCCATAATTTCATGTAGTGTATTCAAAATTATTCAAAATTTATATTGCTATTAGCATTAGAATGTAATTCATGTATATATAATCCAATCGAATGAAATTCATAGTGAAATCGACCGTTTTCCCATAGGTCTATTAGATTCAATGAAGGTGAAATCTTTGTGTATCTGGATCCTACAGTGCCAAATATATTTATTCACATGGATCATCTAAATGGTAAAAATAAATAAATCTCACTATCTGAAAAAGAATAAAATATACAAATGCATATGTTTTACGAAATTATGAATATTTTCGTCCACTTGGAAGTATAAGTTTTTATGAAAAATATTTTCTTAAGCAATGATAATTGGTTTTCCTTGAATTTTAAGCAATATCCATTTTCCCTATTATAATTTAATTTAATTTTGTATTATGTTTGAAAATCAAATTCATGGTACATATCCATATCTTTCTAAATATGACATTTCATCGAAAATAGAGAAATAGTTCCATATATGGGTTCGAGATTATGTATCTATATAATTAATATGTATATATATGTCGTTTATAATTTTAATAATTTTGGAATATTAATTACGTAATATATATATATATATATGATAGGTCAATGCAAGTACTTAAACATATGCATGCGTCCTTCCTATATAGGTTCAAGAATTAGTGCAAGACTCCATGAATAAAGTGAGAACTGAGAACTTGGCCGATATATTTTACAAGAGGTTATATGTTCCACACGAAAAAATATGGACAAAAAAAACATGTAACTACGACATTTGTGACGAAGGAGACAATTACTCAGATGCATTTGATGAAGCTGATTTTTATGGGAATTTAACAGATATCATTCAACTTAAGTATGTTGGACTCGTAAATTTGAAGATGACGCTTTTTAAATGTGAATGGTACGATCTTACACTTTCCCAACACACTCGAAAGTCAGAAAATGGCGTTGTTGATGTCTTATCATCAACAAAATACTACAAATACGAATAATTTATTTTAAGTATGTACTAATTATTAAGTATATATATTGCGTAAATTTTTATAAATTTGTTTATATAATTAACTAATTTACGTTTTATTATATGATGTACTACAATCTCTCAAGCAGATCAAGTTTGTTATACCTTATTTGCACACCAAATTATCATCAAAACAAACATGGCTTAGTGTTCTCAAAGTTAATCCAAGAGCTAATATTGTGGGAAAGTACAAAAATAAAAACAAGATCCTTTTGCAACAAAAAAAATGATGAAGAGGTAAAGTTGGTTGACGAGATAGAATTCAATCGTTTGGTTGATAGAGTTAATCAAAGCGAAGAAATCGATTTCGATGTTGGAGATGCCGAAGTAGAAGTTGAATTTCGTTGTAATATTTCATCTTCAAATGACGATGAAGACGAAGATATGTAATATATTTTTTTCTCAGTGACTTTCTACAAATTAAGTATGTCAAATTTGTGCAAATGTGAAAATATATCTTTTCTCTAAACCATTTTAATTATATATAATTATATATTAATATTTTTATATACATATCGAAAAAGGCCTTAGCCTAGTGGCTACACGAAACACAGAAGTGTTAAGAGTCCCTAGTTCTATTCCCAAAAATAGTGACTAATTTGCCACCACGTAATAAAAATTACCTTGTAATCGCAAATTAGTTATTATATTTGCGACTAATTTACGACTATAATATGAAATTCTTTATGTGGTCGCAAATTGGTCGTTAGTTTGCCATCATTTGCGACAACAGATGTATTTTTACATGTTTTTCAAGTATTTTACACATTTCAATACCATAGATGTACATCATTATAAGTCCAAATATACAATTACAAAGCACAAATATGTTGTACAAAAATTATGAAACATATAAGATTTATAATGTGTAGTATAATGTTAAGCAAATTTGTTTTAGAAAAATGATTTATAAATTTGAGTAATATTAATTGTTGTTGTGTACTTACTAATTTAAGTTTATACAATTTATAATATTATAATTAGTCTCATATAATTTATAATTTTTAAAAATTCATTATATTTAGAGTTAAGGTATTATTTGTGATTATTTTGCCACCACATTACCACTATATTTGGAGTGTGGTTGCAAATTAGTTACAAAAATAAGTTGTAGTCGCAAATTGGTCAAAAAAGAGCCACCAATTTGCGACTATACTATAAATTTTCTATTGTGGTCGCAAATTAGTCGCTATTTTGTGATCAATTTGCGACCAAGTGTGTATTTTTACATGTTTTTCATGTATTTTACACATTTCAAACTTATAATTTCAATACCATATATGTACAAATCATTATAAGTCCAAATATACAATTGCCAACCACAAATATGTTGTACAAAAGTTAAGAAACATATAAAGTTTGTAATGTATAGTATAAGGTTAAAAAAATTGTGTAAAGTGTTTTACAAAAATTATTTACAAATTTGATAAATATGTTAATTATGAAACATATAAGGTTTATAATATGTAGTATACGGTTAAAGAAATAAGTAAAGTGTTTTAGAAAAATGATTTACAAATTTGATAAATGTGTTAATTGTTGTTATGTATTTGCTAATTTAGATTTATACAATTCATAATATTAGAATTAATCTCATATAATTTATCATTTCAAAAATTCATTATATTTAAGGTTTTGGATATTATTTGTTATTATTTTGCCACCACATTGCCACTACATTTGGAGTGTAGTTGTAAATTGGTCATAAAATAAGTTGTAATCCCAAAGTGGTCACAAAAAGCCACTAATTTGCGACTATGGTATGAAATTCCTTATTTGGTCGCAAATTGGTCGCTATTTTGCGGCCAATTTGCGATCACGGGTGTATTTTTACATAATTTTCATGTATTTTACACATCTCAAACTTCTTGTTTCAATACTATGTATGTACAAATCATTATAAGTTCAAATAGACAATTATAAACCACAAACATGTTGTACAAAAGTTAAGAAACATATAAGGTTTGTAATGTATAGTATAAGGTTAAAAAAATTGTGTAAAGTGTTTTACAAAAATTATTTACAAAGTTGATAAATATGTTAATTATTGTTGTGTACTTACTAAATTTTTTTTGTTACGGTGTACTTACTAATTAAGTTTATACAATTTATAATGTTATAATTAGTCTTATATAATTTATAATTTCTAAAAATTTATTATATTTAAGGTTTAGAGTATACAAAAAAATAGTTAACCTATATACTAATTTTCTCGTATACAAATATTGAATGATATTAGTAGCCCAATGGTTACCACCATAACTAATCAACCCCAGTGTTCAAACCACCATAACACAACATTTTAAAAATCAACAACTGTGGTTGCAAATTTTTGGAGGAGTTAAAATTTTCGGAATTTATCAACTCTCCCTATTTAATTGGTGGTCACACTACATAGTTTGTCGGTGCCAAACTCGACATGGTAAGTAAATCTATTGTAATTAATAAAATTAATTATTTAAATATATAATAAATATAAAGTAATAAATATAAATAAATATATTATAATTACTATAAATATTTATTTAAAAAACTTTAATTTAATAAATTTAATATATTATATTTGATCGAGACAAAATGGATATAACCCATCAAATTTCAAAAATTAAAAAAAATAATTTGACGGCCCGTATTATAGTTGGATGGTCGTGCCACCATAACGACATGAGAAATATTTTATTGGTTTTGTGGTAAGTATTTATCTTTATTTTTAATACTTTTAATTATTATTTTTTTATAAATAAATTATTAATTACTTAATTTACAAAAAATAAAATTTTCAAACAATTCATACACCTGGGATCTTCTGATCACTTCGGTTGTACGAAAAAAATTTGAATCCGTCTATATTCGACGTATGAAAAGAATGGTGAGCACTGTTCATACAACTGGTAAACGTCCAAAGTAGATATCACTTAGTCTGTATAAAACAATGCCAGACTACTAGGATATTGAAACGACGAATAATAGTAGTAGCAAATCATCTAACAACCGTAACTCCTCTCGTGATGGCTTTGGTACGCACAAAAATTTGTCGAACCAGAAATCATATATTCATATTCAACAAGAAATGGTAAGTATTTTAAAATAAAAATTTAAATTCTAATTTAATTGTTTATTTATTTACTATATTTAAAAAAATTAGGAAAATGACTTAGGACGACCGGTCTCTATTGGAAAAATCTTTATAAAGATGCACACATGGGAAGATGGGATGTATGTCGATTTGAAGGCCAAACAAATCGGTGAAGCATACGAAAAAAATTTGGAAGAAAAAATGGCGATCGTTGAGGTGGATTCTTGGGAAACGATTGATGGTTCTTCGCGCTGACTTCACACCTGCAAACGCATAGAAGGCTTCAGGATAAGTTCTTCTAATTTTGTCGGGCTTCAAAAACAATTACTTGCCGTGCAGCGTCAAATTGAAGAACAAATTGCGGCAAATACTCGTATGGAACAACGAGTTTTTGAACTTGATGTTGAACGAAGACAACGTGAATTCTGGGACCAGGATCAACAAAACTGCATACAAAGCTTGGAGATGCTTGTGAGCTACATTGACGGATAAATTTGCGATGTTTATGAGAGACAAAGTTGCACCGAACATGAGGACACCTCCCGCACCATCAACTGCGTTGCCATCTTTTTTTCTGAGAGATTTTCAATTTTTGCATCCCGATAATAATTAATTTCTTAGTTTTTATTTTATTGTAATTATAATTATTAATTAAATTGTAAATTTTATTTTATAATTACTATGGCAATTTACAAAGCAGCACTCTTTTGAGTTTTTCTTCTAAATGTAGCATCAATAGTTTAAATTCCTAAAATTAACACAAAATTTAATATTAAAGTACCTTAAAAATTATTTCTAATAATAAAAATTAAATCTTAAATTGAAAAAAAATTCAAATATAATATTTTAATTATATTTGTAATTTATTTATGATAAATATATATTTTTATAAAATAATTTGTGTTATTTTTGGAATTTTAAGTTTAAAGTGTTAAATTTGGAACAAAAACTTTAAAAAATTCTATTTTAGGATATTACTTTAATTAATATATTAAAAAATTTCTTTTAATAATTTTATTTATATATTAATTTAATAAAATTAATAATTAATTAATTACTTGATAAATATATAAATAAATAATTAATTGTAAACATTAAATTAATATATTAAATAACAAATAACAAATAATTAATAAATTATATATTAATAACTAATAAATATTAGAAATAATTATCAACTAGTATATTACAAATAATATTATTAATAAATATTAAAAATAATTAATTAATAATATTCATAAAATTTTAGATATTTTATTAAATTATTCTATTATTTTTAATTTTTTCTAATTTTTAATTTTTAAATATTTTAATTTTATAGTTTTTTTTGTTAAAATACTAAACCATTGTCGTAAATTGTTCACACTTTTTGAGACCAATTTGCGAGCATAGTATTTACTGATTTAATGTGGTCGCAATTGACCACAAAAATTTATCACCAATTTGTGACTACACTGTTTATTTAAATAAAATAGTCGTAAATTGATCATAATTTTTTGTGACCAATTTGTGACCACTTTGTTTAGCAAAACAATCGTGGTCGTAAATTGGTCACAATTTTAGTGACCAATTTGCGATCATATTTAAAAAATATATTTTTTAAAATAAAAATTATTTGTATTATTTTTAACATGTAATCGTAAATTGGTACCAAAATTTTGTAACCAATTTTCCACAATGGTTTTTGTGACCAACTCCTATTAGCAAGTTGGCCAAAATATTTGTTACTCTGTAGGAGTGACAAATTATTCGCATTTTCTATGATGACATTGTAGTCGATAATTAGTTATAAAATATACAACTATTAGATTAGTTGCAAAATAACTATAAATTTACGATCAATAAAGATTTGCGACCACAAGGCGTGGTTGTAAATCGCCTATTTTCTTGTAGTAAGAACATTCAAAAAAATATATTCAGAATCTTATAATACGTCATTTACGAGATTTATGGAGAGAATTATATCCATCTTTGCTGGAAAGTGACTGTGTAGCTGTACTCTTTTTCATTTGTCATGAATTTTGTTCTATTAAATTTTTTTCATGATAAAGTTTTGACGAAAAATACATATTATTTTAATAATGATAAATAATTAAGGAACAGTGTTGTGGATAGTTATCTATTGTAAAAATAAAATATATAATAAAATCAAATTATATATATAAAAATTTAAAATTATCTATCTTTTGCATATACAATATTATTAAATAATTAAAAAGTTGTAATATTGCAAGAATTCTAAATTCATGACTTGTAGGGAGGGATCTCTCCGTACCGCAAGAGATAGTTGCCCATCATACGACTCACCTAATATGATAAATATTCAATTAATTTAAACATCTGTTTTATATTTTGTTTAATTATTTTTTAAAATTTCTAAAATTTTATTTTATATTTTATTGATTTTTTATTTCAAAATATTTGAAATATCCTATTAAATATTTGTTTAATATTATTTTCATAAATATTTAAATAAATAAGATCATATATAATATTTATTTTAAAATGCTAACATCACATATTTATAAATCACATAAATGTTTTTGTTAAAATATTTTTTTAATTAATATATAAGGATATAATTCACTTATATTAATTATAAGGACAATTGACTAAAATAGCAATATTTAAAGTTTTTATTCCAAATATAACATTAATAATTTAAATTTCCAAAAATATCACAAATTTAATATTAAAATAATTAAAAATTTATTTATAATAAAAAATTAAATCATAAATTAGAAAATATGAACTCAAACATTATGTTTTAATTTTATATATAATTTATTTTAAATAAATAATTATTTTTATATAATAATTTGTGTTATTTCTGAAATTTTATTTTTATTGTGATAAATTTGTAAGATATTTAGTAAAATACTAGTATTTTATTGTATTATTGTAATTGTAAAACTGAGTGAAGACTTTAGTCTTCGGAAAGTATTAAGGGTAAAACTGGAATTACGTTAGAATATAGAAAATTTCCGATCGAGAAAAAAAACCCTAACACGACTCATGTGAACAATAAAAAGGAGTATATAAAGTAGCAACGTGTTCTCTCTCCCTCTTTTGGATATCTTCTTCAGCCTCCTCAATCTTCGTTCTCTCTCTATTTCTCTCCTTACACGGTTCAGATCCGAGTTTGGGAGATTCAAGCTCCCTAAAAAAGCCTACTTTCGTTTCTCCAGCTACCATCTCTTTCGACTTTTCTCCAGGTTTGCATATCTACTTTCTCATTCGATGCGATTTTTAACCTTTTTTTCGTTGAATGATTGCAAGACTTTTGGGTTCTGATTCGGTTTTCTCGGATAGATATGGTTTGAATTTTTCTGTTTTCTGTGTTGATTTGAAAGTTCTAAGAATTTTGTTGATCTAAGTATTTGTTAACTCTTTTGCTGATACTCACCTATGCATGTGTTCCCGTGGAAGTAAATCTAACACCTTTTCTCTCTTTGTTTGATTCTTAACTAAGGTTTATTTTAGGATCTATCCATCTTATATCCGTGTATCCCATAATGATAGCTTTTGTGTTTGTAATTTTTGTAACCCATAGGGTGTTCTTTCAGAGATTCAAGTTTCTGTATTGTCTTTACAGTGGGGGATGGAACCTCTTCAAGCTCAGATGCATTTTTTGGCCTTAGGCTTTTTTTTTTTATCTCAAAACTCAGTGTGTTTGTCTTACTTAAAAGTCTTTAGTTTGGAGAAATAGGTTGAATGGTTTCTATAATATTGGATATCCATATGTGCCTTTAAACATTCTCTCCGCACAGCATCAGAGACAGATATTAATGCTTGTTTCCTCTCTTTATAGATTGCGAGTTTGGCTATTCTGTCACATTCTTCCTTGGCAATAATCTTGCTATCGATATAAATTAGCCTTGCCTCTCACTTTCATTCATTAGTTCTATTCACACTAACTACTGTTGTTCTGTGAATGTAGTCATGGCAGGATCTGCACCAGAAGGAACACAGTTTGATGCCCGCCAGTTTGACCAAAAGCTGAATGAAGTGTGAGTCTTTTGTTCTTTCTTTTCTTTAATTTGCTGTTTCCGCGAGTGTTATGCTCTACTTGCCAATTGTAATGTATGGATACAGACTTGATGGACAAGATGAGTTCTTCACATCTTATGATGAGGTTCACGAGAGCTTCGATGCAATGGGTCTGCAAGAGAACCTTCTCAGGGGTATTTATGCTTATGGTACGTGTAGTGGTCCTTGTGATTACATACACAGAACAACAATAGTTAGTGTGAAAATGACTGAAAGGCAATGCTATCTTATTTATGCTTTGCCTTTTTTCCTCAGGGGTATTTATGCTTATGGTATTGTTGTTATGTCTCTATCTCTCTCTTTTAAACCTCATGTAAAATGTGCTATTGTGTTACTAGGTTTTGAGAAGCCTTCTGCTATTCAGCAAAGAGGAATTGTCCCCTTTTGCAAAGGCCTCGATGTGATACAACAGGCTCAGTCTGGTACTGGGAAAACTGCAACTTTCTGCTCTGGCGTCTTGCAGCAGCTGGACTACGGTCTTGTCCAGTGCCAAGCTTTGGTTCTAGCTCCAACCAGAGAGCTTGCCCAGCAAATTGAGAAGGTCATGAGGGCCCTTGGTGATTACCTTGGTGTCAAGGTTCACGCCTGTGTTGGTGGAACTAGTGTCCGTGAGGATCAGCGCATTCTTCAAGCTGGAGTCCATGTAGTTGTTGGAACTCCAGGCCGTGTCTTTGACATGTTGAGGAGGCAGTCTCTTCGTGCTGACTGCATCAAGATGTTTGTTCTTGATGAAGCTGATGAAATGCTCTCCCGTGGCTTCAAGGACCAGGTTTGTTGATATTTTCAAGTGTTTTTAATCCGTCCTCACTGTTGTTGAACTCATCTTGTTTCTGCCAATTTTCAGATCTATGACATCTTCCAGCTTCTGCCACCAAAGATCCAAGTTGGTGTGTTCTCAGCAACAATGCCACCAGAGGCTCTTGAGATCACAAGGAAGTTCATGAGCAAGCCAGTGAGAATCTTGGTGAAGCGTGATGAGCTAACCCTTGAAGGTATTAAGCAGTTCTATGTCAACGTCGAGAAAGAAGAATGGAAGCTCGAGACACTGTGTGATCTCTACGAGACTCTAGCTATCACTCAGAGTGTCATCTTCGTGAACACTAGGCGAAAGGTGGATTGGCTCACAGACAAAATGAGAGGGCGTGACCACACAGTCTCAGCAACTCACGGAGACATGGACCAGAACACAAGAGACATTATCATGAGAGAGTTCAGGTCTGGCTCGTCCCGTGTGCTCATCACAACTGATCTCTTGGCACGTGGTATAGATGTCCAGCAAGTCTCCCTGGTTATCAACTACGATCTGCCGACCCAGCCGGAGAATTATCTCCACCGTATCGGAAGAAGTGGAAGGTTTGGGAGAAAAGGTGTGGCGATCAATTTCATGACTCGTGATGATGAGAGAATGCTGTTTGATATTCAGAAGTTCTATAACGTGGTTGTTGAAGAGCTGCCTTCGAACGTTGCCGATCTACTGTGAAGGAGAAAAGAGTCCCGTCCCTCGCCGTGTGCTAGCGCCGGAGAAGAAAGCTTTTGTTGTTTAAAAGGGCACTCTTTGATCTGATTTTGACCCTTCGTCTCTCTATCATCAGAGATTTTACGTGTTCTCTCCACTCTCTTCGAATATATTCTGACCATTTTTATTATATGGAGTATTTATTTCTTCTCAATTTTATATATTCTGGTTTGTTGTCTTGTCTTTTTCTTTTGTATCAATCATATCTTTTCGTGAAAAGTTTGTTTTTAAACCTTTTTCGTATCTTTTGTATTGAAGCAGGAATGATTGAACCAGAGTTATAAAGGTGAAATTCGAAATGAACATTCAACCTATTATAAAATCAGCAGTTCAATAACTTTGGATTCTAAAAGATGACTACAAATGTTATACCATGTGTTAAGTGTAGTGATTCGATAATTTAAAATTTGTCACTTAGATTCAAATTATTCGAAGATTTTTTGGATATATAAGCTTAATCGATGAATTTCAAAATTGGAAGAAGGGGCTGGGGTTTAGATTGCAGAGAAAGAGAGAGACCAAACGTATGACCATTTTGTTGCTGTTGGAGGTTGCCCGGTTAAACTTCTTTCTCAACTATTTGTTCTTTGACCGTATCATCGGGTTTCTCGTATCGTGGAAAATAGGATCAATTTTTGGTCAGTACTAAAGTTTTCATCATTCTCTCCGGTTTCTAAAGATTCATAAGGAGATAGTTCAACTAAATTAAAAATGTGAGAAATGTTTACCGCTTTGAGAACTTCTAGACAATAGGTGTTCTCATTGATATTTTGTAGGATATTGAACATCCCATCTTTTCTTGGTGCTAGTTTGGAGACTCTCTTTTGGGGGGGGAATCTGTCATGTGTCATGTGCAATCAAACCCGCTTTCTTGACTCAAAAGTTAGTTGCCTCTGATTTTTATCAGCTCTCTTCATGTACTTCTCGTTTTTGTTCTTTACACTCTCTTTGGCCTTCATGTGCAACTTTTTTGGATCATTTCTGATTGGTTAAAGCCATCTTAGTTGATGTGATCATCAAACTAAGTAATAACCAAAGACAAACGGAACCAGTGCACAAGTCTTGTTCAGTTCAGATGAAAAGCAAGAACAACCGGTCCACTCTAACGACTTAGAATACATTCTTAACTCAATCAGAGCACGCTTTGAAGTGGAATCAGACCAATTGGTATTTATAAGAAAGAGTTATTCAATATAGAAATCAGGTGATCTTCAACTTATCTAATTTGGGCATACATGCCTTAACTAGAGGTTTTAGACCTAACCAAGAGGAATTAAGTCATAAAACGACTTGTTTTGGAATGTTGATTCATCAGAGAATCATGAAGAATTAGATTTACCTCAAAAACGGTTCAGACTTTCAAGTTATTGATTTTACAAATCGTTGGACTTGTTTTAAACCCAATTACACGACTAGACCAAAGATCGTGCTCAAAGCCAAACTCAAAAATGACCTCGACCCATAACCATTTCAAGAATATTATTGAGTCTCTTATGGTTCCAACATGCTCAAAATTAGAAGAAATTTTCATTGGATCCTAAAGATACTCCCAATTTTTCAAAATGGGTCGACATGGTTCTATACATAAAAAATTCTAGATCTACTTGGTTTAGGAGCATCCATTCTTATGTGTGGCGACCAGGAGAGATCATTAGAAACTGATAAACCATGAAAAAGCTATCAAAATATAGAATCCCAATAAAAGAGATAAAGGATGCACTTAACGGACTTTGTACCACTCTAGAACAAAAACAAAATATGAATTCCATTAGGTTTGATCCAACATAAAAGCAACCCACTCTCTCTATGATTCATTCAAGCTCTAGAAGACCCACTTGAAGTCTAATGGATGTTGCAACAAAAGCATACAAAATTAGTGGTGAATTCTATGCAAGTAAGTCAATGAGTCAATTCAACACATTTATTTTCTATAGTTTTTCAACAATTTAACATCTCTTTTGACCACACTGTAGTCAAATTCTACTGTAAATATGTAGTCTCATTTTGTGAAAAATCATTCAACAAACATTTCAGAAATAAATTTCTTCATTTTAAGAAATTTTATGTCTTGTTCCTTGTGAACGATTTGATCTTTTGGTGTGTAATATCCAAAGATCAATTCGGTAAATCAAGAAGTTATTCACCCTCTTGTGTGACCATTTATCATCCAAAGATTGTAGTTGTTCTGTAAGATAGTCTTAGACATAGCGTGATACCTTTTCATCTTCTTTCGTGCCATATGTTTTGGTCTATTTTTAATATTTATCACTTTAACATCTAAAAAAATAATTAAAAATGAAAAAGAGAAACAAAAACAAAAAAGATCAAAGAAGTTCTGGTTTTAATCATGTCCAACAATGAAGATAACAACCAGTCTGCTATTTCCAATCTCCAATTACCTCTTGAGTTGGAAGCAGTACATAAAAGTTTGGATGAGTTCAAGAAGAGGCACAAAAATACAGTTACAAAATTTGCCTAATTTTCCTAGAAAAGAAAGAATTAAACCAAGATGTGCAATGATTGATTTCAGTGGAGCAAAAATTGATTCTTACAGTCCTGAATATTCATCAATGGAGAACTCTAGAAGATCACGATGTGCTAGAGATGCTAGCAATCGTCTTGATGATAAATTGAAGAATATTAAGTTGAAGATTCCTACATTCCATGAAAAGAATGATCCTGAGGCATATCTAGCATGGAAAAAAAGGCTGAGCTCGTTTTTGATTGCCAAAAATATTATAAATTGAAGAAGCTACAAGCTGTAGTGGATTTTGTGAATATACTCTTACTTGGTGAGGTCATTTGGTGACAAGCATGAGGAGAAATGAAGAATATCCCATTGAATCATGGGCTGAGATGAAGGCTGTGATTAGGAGGCGATTTGTGCCCAGCCACTACAATCGAAAGTTACAACACAAGATAAGAAGGCTAAGTCAAGGCAATCGAAAATGTTGAGGATTATTTTCAGGATTTTTTTCCTAAGACTGTCTTGGTTGAGCAGCAGCTCAAGAAGAAGGATAACACATGTCAAACATCTGGTTCTAATTCATTTCCCACGAAACCAAGTTATTTTAAGGAGGAGAAGATAACCCTTTAACCGAGTATTGAAACAAAACCATCCACTGCCACTAAAGAAATCCAAGGTAAATCTGAACATTCTAACACACGTCATGATTTGCAATGCTTTGAATGTCATGATAGAGGTCATTATACAATCGAATGTCCCAATAGGAGAGCGATAGTGCTTAGGAGCAATAGCGAGCTTTAAACTGAAAAAAGAAGAGTCTTATTCTACATCACTGATAAAGATAGCAAAGAACTTACTGATAAAAGTGAGTTGTTGGTAGTAAAGAAGTCTCAGAATGTGCAAGCCCAAATGAAAGAGAATGTGCATCGGGGGAAGCCGTTTCATACAAGATGTAACATTAAAGATAAAATAGGCAGTTTGATCATTGAGTACTGTAGCTGTATACCTTGGTGGAGAAACCAGATTTGAATTCCGATTAAAGAAAAAGGGTGAACAAGGAGACTTCACTAAAGCGGTGCAATTCGGCCCCATGGTCAACAACATGGAGTCATATATTCCATTCTGATCAAGGAGAAGCCACCAGACTCACTTCAAAACTTCCCAACCCAGGATTGTATAGTTTTGAGGTCGAAATTGTTTTCAGGAGGAGTGGTATGATGTGATTATCAAACCTAGCAATAACCAAGGACAAACAGAACCCGTCCACGAGTCTTGTTCAGTTCAGATGAAAAGTAAGATAACTTGGTCCAGGCCAACTACCACTTGTAATACACTCTTAACTCAATCGGAGCACGCCTCGAAGTGGAATCAGTGCAATTGGAATTTAGACGAAGGAGTTATTCAATATGAAAATCAGGTGATTCTCAACTTACTTGATTTTGGCATACATGTCTTAAATGGAGGTTTCAGACGAATTAAGCCATAAAACGACTTTTTCTAGAATTTTGATTCATAAGAGAATCAGGAAGAATATGATTCACCTAAAAAATGGTTGAGACTTGGAAGTTATTGATTTTACAAATTGATGGACACTATTTTGAACCCAATTACGCGACTAGGCTAAAGATTGTGCTAGAAATCCAAACTCAGAAACGATCTCGACCCATAACCATTTCAAGAATATTATTGAGTCTCTTATGGTTCCAAATGCTCAAGATCAGAATAAATTTCCATCGGATCCTCAAGATACTCCCAATTTTCCAAAATAGATCGAAATGGTTCTATACATCAAAAATTCTAGAACCGCTTGGTTTAGGAGCTTTCAGTCTTATGTGTGGCAACCAGGAGAGATTATTAGGAGGCTGATAAACCATAGGATCATTCAAAATCTGTCAAGATACAAGAGCCCAATAAAAGAGATAAAGGATGCACTTAATGGACTGATTTGCACCACTATAGACCAAGAACAAAATCTGAATTTTATTGGATTTGATCTAACAAAAAAGTAGCCCATTCTCTCTGTGATTCATGCTTTATAAGACTCAGTTGAAACCCAATGAATGCTGCGGTAAAAAGCACACGAAATTAGCTATAGGGGTAGTCAACGCACACCTAAAGAGGAGTGATCATTGGTGAATTCTACAGAAGTCAAGTCAAAGAGTCAATTCAACATATTTATTTTCTCTAGTTCCTAAACAATTTAGTGTCTTTTTGACCACATTGTAGCCAAATTTTACTATAAATATGTAATCTCACTTTGTGAGAAATCATTCAACAAATATTTTAGAAATAAATTTTTTCTTTTAAGAAAGTTTCTCTCTTGTTCCTTATGAACACTTCGATCTTTTGGTGTGTAATATCCAAATATCAATTTGGTAAATCAAGAGGTTCTTCATCCCTTTTGTGTGATCATTCACTATCCAAGAATTGTAATTATATTGTTTGATAGTCTCGGGCATAGGGAGATACACCCTGTGTTGGAGCTACGTGCAACTCCTCTCTAAAAATTCTACCTCTTATTTTGTTTATTTCGTTTTAAGATAATTCAGTCATTGGGAGTTACACCCATTTTTGGTGCTACACGAACTTAGAAAAGTTTAGGATTATCCAAATTCATACTTAGAGTGTGATCTCGGGAAACATACGATCCAATATCATATAATTGGTTTACCTACTTAACTTGTGGAACTGGTACAAAGTTTATTGGAGACAAGGGGTTAAAGCCATATATTATCTCAAATAGTGATAGTTTAGTGGTTGAGTGAGTAGCATGGTTGCATGAAAACTCTAGGAAAAGTATGCAATCTAAGAAAGTGTTCATATTGTTACCACTTATGGCCCTTAATAGGATTGAGAATGTCCCATTGGCCACCTCAGTTTTCCATCAGTTTGAGAATGGCACGTTGTTGAAACAATAACTTGGTCCCAAACTTCTTGCATAGTATTCTCCAAAAGTGATTGAAGAACTTGGTGTCTCGGTCTGACACTATGGTTTTTGGTATGCCTAAATGGCATACCACTTCCTAGAAGAAGAGGTCAGTCGCTGGGTGTCATCACAGGTCTTCTCACACGGTATGAAATGTACCATCATAGAGAACCGGTCTACCACCATAAAAATTGCATCTTTGTGTCGGTTTTTGGGAAACCCTAAGACAAAGTCCATGAAAATATCTAGCCAAGGGGCGTTAGTTATAAATAGAGGTTAATATAAACCGTGAGGAAGTATCTTGGATTGCTTTGTGGCATGTGATGCACCAAGCACAAAATCTCTCTACATCTTTCTTGAGATGAGAAACAGAATGATCTTGAAGTAAGGGGATTTTGTGATTTTGATTACGCTGCAGATCTTGATAAAAAGAGGTCAGTCACTGGTTTTGTTTTTACTGCAGGAGGGAATGCAATTAGTTGGAAATCAAGGTTGCAGAAAATTGTGGCTATTTCTACGACAGAATCTGAGTATATGGTATTGACAGAAGCAGTTAAAGAGGGTGTTTGGTTGAAAGGCTTGGCAAGTGAACTGGGTTTTGTGCAAGAACAAGTGGAAATCATGAGTGATTCACAAAGTGCAATCTCTTTGTCCAAACACTCTGTCCATCATGAGAGGACCAAGCACATTGATGTGCGATTACATTTTATAAGGGACAAGATTGCAGAAGGTGAAATCAAGATCTTAAAGATATCAACACAAAGAAATCCGGCTGATATCTTCACTAAGACAGTTCCTATGAGTAAACTCCATAAGGCTTTGGAGTTACTCAGAATCTCTAGGATATAGAGAAACAAAAGAAATCCGGAAAAGGGGGAAACATCTAAACTAAGAAGAAGTCACTGATGATGAGGATATTGAAACTAAGGTGAAGTTTTGTGGAGGTTAGTTTAAATCTCTGTTAAATGTTGCAGACACAAGTTGAAACCGTAAGAAGAAGGATTGACTAGAGTAAGTGAAAGACTCTATCAAAAGGAGAAGGTTTCAACTGAAGTTTAAAAGAATGTCAACGTATTCTTTTGTCTGCAACAATCTCCTCAGAATCAGTGCAAGAAACAAATTGTCTCATGTACTTCATAAAAGACAAGACTGGAAGAAATGCTGTAGAGGAAACAAAACAGCAGGGTGCTTTCACGGATTGCAGGAGAATTTAAAAAGGAAAAAGAAAACTGTTTTTTCTTCTTCTTATGTTTTCAAGGCTCTTCCTTCTTATGTGTGTAAACTCCTCTGTTCTCTAGTATATAAAGAGATAGAGAGAGACTAATACGAGTTTGAGAGCGAGAGAAAGAGTCTAAGGAAGTATAGAGATAAAACAGTAAAAAAACATCACTGTAACGAGTGGTTTTTTGCTCAAGTTTGAGCAAGAGTTTAGTGAATCCCCCGGAAGATTTTCCGGCGAGAAGTAAGACCTTGAAAAAGGTCTGAATTCGTAAATCTGTGTGTGCATTCTTTACTTTCAAAATCTCTAAAACCAAGTCACCTAAACCTTACATTCATTCATCTCAACACAAGCCAAGTTTCTAAATCTTACTAAACACATTTGCAGTCTGAAGTTCTTGTTAAGATCAGTCTGAAATCATAGTTTAGGAAGTACCTTTTCTCTACACAATTGCTGAAGGGGTAGAAACTTAAATAGATGGTTCATGATGAGGATTTCAGTACCGACCAATGGAAATCCTATTACCCGCAGCATGAAAGGTTTTGGTGACATGATCAAGAAACAAAAAAATTGAGAAAGAAATTTAATTTGGTCATTACGAATTACTTCAAAATTCTTGGCATGGTGAACTAGTATGGCTAGAGACCTCCTAGAACTTTGCCAACACCGGCACCACTGGTCTAGATGGCCTACCAGTCACTCTATACGGGCCAACTGATGATTTTGTTCAGGCTTTCAACAACATTGCTATCAACCATGGCAATGATCATCTAAATCCATATAAATCTTCTATCTCTACTTGCAATTCAGGTGCCCTAATCCATTTTGTAGGACTAGACTGTCTAAAGACTCAAGACAATTACATTGGGTAAGGAAAGGATAGAACAACGCCCATGGACCAAGAGTTTTAAACAAGAGCAATACAAGTGTAAGGGTTTCAAGACCAAGATCTTGAGGCATCAACAGAAATTTTAAAAGAGTTTAGATCTCAAGTACAAGATCCGAGACATACCACGTACCTAGCACAAGCGAAAGCAACTGGTGCGTCTACACGGCATTTCTTGCAGGTAAAAAGGCCCTAACAACAACCCAACATGAATTCAAATTCAAATTTAGGCATCTTTCATGATGGATCAACACATGGCACAATTTTCTTTTTCTAGATTTATGAACTTTTCCTTTTCCTTGTAATGTTACAATTTTCTTTTTTTTTATTTTGTTTATTTGTTGCATTCTTTTACAGCTAATTCGACTAATAGGTTTACGCTGAAAAACCATCATATAAAGTTTCCATGAAGCCTTGTAACATTCAACGTTTTTGATATTAATAAAGATAAAACTTTCTTTTCTACAAAGAAATCCTACGAGTTCAACCTTGAGTGCGTAGCCGCTTCAATGGTTGAGCTTCTTGTGCTGTATCAAATACCTTACACTCTATTTTTGGTGCACCTCACATACCCCATCATTGTCCCTAGCTTGATACCATGAGAGAGAACCATCGCCAACTCATTAGATCTGCACACTTATCCAACCGGCTGTACCAAGAGAGAGTGACCACCAACTAGTGTTTCGGCCAACCTCTTATCACTTTTCGAAGATAGATCAAAATTTATGTTATCAAGAAATAATGAGAGAAGGAGACTAATGGAAAACTGCCTTCAAAACCAAGCAAAGTATTTATGAATGGCTAGTGATGCCATTCGGTCTAACCAATGCCCCAAGCACATTCATTCGACTCATGAACCAAGTTCTAATATTTTTTGTTGTTTATTTTGATGAATTCTTAATTTTTATAGTAGAAGTTTCGTCAAGTATGTTGCTCATCTAGAGCAAGTGACAAACAAACTTTGAAATGAAGGCTTTTATACCAACTTTAAGAAATGCATCTTTTGTACTAGCAAACTAGTATTCTTAGTGTTTGTAGCAAGTTAATAGGGGCTACAAGTATATGAAGAAAACATCAAAGCCATTAAGAATTGGCATATCCCTACCTCTAAAACTCATGTTCGGATTTTTCATGGGATGACTAGTTTTTATAGGAGTTTTGTAAGGGATTTGAGCACCTTAGTAGCATCCCTTACTGTGGTGATCAAGAAAATATGGCATTTATATGGGGACATGCCCAAAAAATGCCTTTAATGCCTTGAAGGACCGGCTGACCAAGCCATGGTCCTACCACTTTTAGATTTTGATGAGGTATTCGAGGTGGAGTGTGATGCTTCTAGATACGACATTAGTGTTTTCCTACTTCAAAGGAAAAGGAAAGTGGCTTATTGAGAAGTTGAGTGGGATCATACTCAACTATCCGATCTATGAAAAGGAGCTATATGCCTTGGTGAAGGCCTTTGAAATGTGGCAGCATTATCTCTTATCAAAAGAGTTCATCATACACACAAATCACGAGACTCTAAAGCACCTTCGAGGGCGTACATCACTCAAGAGGAAATATGCCAAGTGGTTGGAGTTCATTGAGACATTCTCTACTACGTGATCAGGTACAAGAAAGGCAAGTAAAATATAGCGGTCGATACTTTACTAAGGAGGAATACTTTAACTCCCACCATGGAAGACAAAGTTTTGAGGTTTGAGCACATCAAGGAGCTCTACCCAACTAATACAGAGCTTAAAGAATGCTACAAGGAGTGTGGCAAAGGAGCATATGGATCACTCTACATTCAAAATGGCCATTTTTCAAAGAGAAGAGGTTGTGTTTGTCCCAAATATAATTGAGCGATTTAGTGCTTAGTGAAGCACATGGAGGAGACCTAATGGGATACTTCGGTGTTGACAAGAAATTTTGTGCTTGAAGTAGTTTAAGGTCGCTTTGATGTACCGAAGAACCCACTTAACAGCAGTCCAGTGATCTTTGGTAGGCTTACTCATGTACCTACTAATGACACACATAAGGTGAGCCAAATCTGGTCTTGTCCCAATCATCGAATACATAATGTTGATCACAGCGTTTGAGTATGGAACTGACTTCATGTAATCTGCTTGAGCAAGCAATTCAGTCTTAGTTGCTGCTTTAAGCCTGAAGTGAATTCCAAGAGGAGTCTGTACCTCTTTAGAATGTTCCATACCATACATCTGCAGTACCTTATTCAAATAATCTTCCTGAGAGATTTCCAGCTTTCCATTTCTCCAGTCCCTTCTGATTTCCATTCCAAGGATTTTCTTGGCTTCACCTAAATCCTTCATGTCGAATTCAGCTTTCAGTTGATCTTTTAGCTCTTTGATTTTTCCCTAATCTTTTGCAGCTATGAGCATGTCATCAACATAGAGAAGTAGATATATGTAGGAGTTATCTTTGAGCTTCTGAAAGTATATACAATTATCATATATGCTCCTCATATAACCTAAAGTCTTCATGAACGTGTCAAACCTTTGATTCCACTGTCTTGGGGCTTGTTTGAGTCCATATAAACACTTCCTTAGCAGACATACTTCATCCTTTGAGTCTGTTTTCACTGAGTATCTTTCAGGTTGTTCCATCAGAATGTGTTCTTCCAAGTTTCCATGCAAAAAAAGCTGTCTTCACATCTAGTTGCTCCAGTTCTAAGTCCAAATTTACTACATAAGATAATAGTAGTCGTATGGACACATGTTTGACAACTGGAGAGAAGATCTCTTGGTAATCCACTCCTTCTTTCTGTAGATACCCCTTAGCTACTAGCCTAGCTTTGAATCTTGGCAATTCCACTCCTGAAATTCCTGATTTCCTCTTGTATACCCATTTGCACCCAATGACTTTGCTGTTTGCAGGTCTTTTAACCAGTGTATACGTTTGATTCTGATGTAACGAATACATCTCTTCATCCATGATTTTCTTCCCACTACAAGAAAACAGTACATTTCCAACGGCCATATTCATCGGAAATACGTCGGTAAAATAGATTTTCATCTAATTTCCGATGAAAATAGTCCGTCATGACTATTTTGTCGGAAATTAAATTCCATCGGGAATTGATCGGGAATTTCTGACGGCTTGGCGATTAACTATTCCGTCGGAAACTTCCGACGGTTCTTCGATGGAAGTGGTCCGTCGGAAAATACCGACGGATATTCGATGGTCCGCAGCCATCAAGAATTACCGATGAATTATCGAGGGACTTTGTCCGATGACCTCTTCCATCAGAAATTTGGTCCGATGATATTTCCCGAGGGTTTATAACCGTCGGGAGATATGCAACACTTTTCCGACGGGAGCGTCCGTCGAAAATTTCTGACGACATAATTCGTCAGAAAAAACTAATTAATTGAAAAAATAAAAAATTTATTTTTTTAATATTTATATTTTAAAAATATTTAATTCAATATTTTTTAAAATATAAATATTAAAAAAATAAATTAATAAATTTTTTATTTTATTAAATTAAATTAATATTTGTAAATATTAAAAAAATAATCATACAATTAATAAAAATAATATTATAATTATAAATATAATATTAAATAATTGTTTTAAATTACAAATTACAAAGGAGGGGCACGAGGAGAAGAAGGAGAAAAAAAGTCATCAGACAATTTATTTTTTATCATTTCTACAAAGTTTTTGAGATTATTCATCTCTATTGTCATAGACGCCATTTCTTCTTTTAGCTGCTCATTTTCCTCGTTTCTAGTTGTAGATGTTGCACCACCGGTATCTGCAACTCTCCCGAGTCCTGGATGACGACCTTTTGAAAATAGTACTTCCTGTAAAAATAAAAAATATTATTAGAAAATTTAATGAAAATTATTATAATATTAATTATATATTTTAAAAAAAAACTTACATCAAGAACGAGATGGTTAATCTCAAAACGAGGTAATTCGGCGACCGAAAATGAAGAACCAACTTGAGACTGCTGGATTAGAATATCACTTTTTTTCATTTTTACTTTTTCGATGATCTCACTAACGAGACCATCTTGGATATGACCAGTCTTTTTGTTCGTGTGGACGGCCTCGAGAAGTTGCAAGTGATCTGGAGGCGCTCTAATTTCTTGTGTCTAAAAATAAAAAAAATTCTAAATTAATAATTTTAAAATTTTAAATAATAATAAATAATTAATATAATAATTAATTTACCAATTGATCGACTCGTCTCAGAAAACTAGTCGATCCGGCATTATGAATATAAATGCCTTTGCCTCCTCGGCCGCTCTTCTGGTTTCCCGAATTAGTTTTCGAGATGACCTCAACGCTGGAAGATTCCCAATAACGAATAAATTCGTTCCAAACCGACTCATTCAACCCTCTTGGTTTATCTTTTCCCTTTTTCTATTTTTGTTTCCATTCATTCATGTGGCGGGAAAATTGTACTGCATCTTTTTTTTCGAAAGCTTCTTCCACCAATTTTGTGTTCATGGGATCCCATGTAAATTCTTGCTGCGAAATTTTAGTATATATTACTAAAAAATATTATTAAAAATTATTTAAAATAATTATATATTTAAAATTTAAATAACGTACCGCAAACGTCCTGAACCAAATCTAGCGTTCTTCGTACGGAATATCTCGAAATTTGGTATATGGTTTATTCAAAAGAGAATGAAGCATCTTTAATATAGATTTCTTTATTCCATTGTTTGAAATACCAAACCTACGAATTTTTATTACAATAGCGTTTAAATAATTATTTTAAATATAATTATAGAATAGAATTAAAATAATTATTTTAAATATAATTATAGAAAATTTAATTTACCATATCGAGTTTCCTTAACGTCTCGGATCGAGAAATATAAGAAGTTCACGACCAGGCTGCTGAACCAATTCTTTAATTGTCATTGGTCGGAAAGAATCATTTGTAGATTCTGGAATTTGAGTCGGTATAAAAATCGGAGTCGATGACTCACCACGTCTTTGGTAATCTTGATTCGACCTATAATTGGGTCATTTTATCAATCTATTTATATTTACTATTTACCATTTTTTTTGAAATATTAAATTATTTAAAATAATATTCAAATATTTTTATTTTTATTTTTTGAAAAAATCATGGTTTATTATTTGGAACTTTTTCAAATATAACAAAACCGAAACCAAACTAATATCATCAATAAACATATAAACTTTATTTTGAAAGTAAAGAATGCACATACAGATTTACGAGTTCAGACATTTTTCAAGGTCCTACGTCTTGCCGGAAAATCTTCCAGGGGATTCACTAAACTCTTTCTCAAACTTGAGCAAAAAACCACTCGTTAAAGTGATGTTCTTTTACTATTTTATCTCTATACTTCCTTAGACTCTTTCTCTCGCTCTCACACTCGTATTAGTCTCTCTCCATCTCTTTATATACTAGAGAACAGAGGAGTTTACACACATACGAAGGAAGAGCCTTGAAAATATAAGAAAAAGAAAAAACAGTTTTCTTTTTCCTTCTTTAATTCTCGTGCAATCCGTGAAAGCACCCTGTAGTTTTGTTTTCTCTGCAACATTTCTTCCAGTCTTGTCTTTTATGAAGTACATGAGACAATTTGTTTCTTGCACTAATTTTGAGGAGATTGTTGCAGACAAAAGAATACGTTGACATTCTTTTAAACTTCAGCTGAAACCTTCTCTTTTTGATAGAGTCTTCACTTACTCTAGTCAATCCTTCTTCTTACGGTTTCAGCTTGTGTCTGCAACATTTAACAGAGATTTAAACTAACCTCCACAAATTGTATCTGATTCTGGAGTGTACTATTCATTGGTGTTATTCACACGTTTATTAACTTGGTTGCTTCTTTAGTGCTCAGTTGGAGGTGCTTCATTCTTCCCTACTATTCCATTTAGACCGTGGAGTACAATCCTCAGAGTAGAGGCATGATCAAGTTCAGAGGATACCATATCCTTAAGGTTGTCTCAATTATTCTCATTGAAATGCCTTGTTTCTTCATTAAACTTGATATCCCAATAGACATATATTCGATTGGTTTCTAAGTTGTAGCATTTGTACCCTTTTTCCGAGTAGAGGAGTAGAGAACAAACATACATTTGGTGCTTTTGGACTCCAACTTGCTCCTTTGAGCTTTTCGTACAAACACGGTCAATACTCGGTTTCGTTGTAGTTAATAACTCGTATGGAGACACATCACCAAGGCATTTGGTTTGCAGCTGGTTGATCAAATAATAAACAATCATCACGGCATCTTCCACTACAAAAAAAAACACGATCGGTCATAAAAAATTAGTCACATTTAGGTCATTATTTTGCGATTATGCCATTGTCCCAAATTTTACGACTACATAGTAATAAATTTATTTAAATTTTTTTTTAAAAATAATGTAGTCACACTTTAATCGTAAATATTTATAACCAAACTAGGATTACTATTTTGTGACCAAAATGCATTTATAATTTATAATATTATGAAAATAAAATTAATTTTATATAGTTGTAAATTGGTCACACTTTTGTGATCAATTTACAATCATATTTTAATAATATAACAAAAAATTAATTTAATTTATGTAAACATAAATTGGTCACAAAAATTATGACCATTTTGGACCATAATCGGAAAAATTAATTTAAAAATTTAAGTTATGTAGTAAAAAATGATCACAAAAAGTGTGATCATTTTACGATTATAATTTAATAATTTAATACAAAATAATGAAATTTAATTATAAAATTTGAAATTATATTATATTTTTAAATAAACCAAACTTTCAATAATTTTTATTAAAAATTAATTAGTTATTATTAATTAATAATTTTTATTAATAATTATTTAATTATGATTAATTAATTAATAATTTTTGTTATAATTATTTAACTATTATTAATTAATTAGTTTTTAGTAATATTTAATTAAATATTATTAATTAATTAAAAACTTTTTATTTAATTGAAATTTAATTTTAATTTATCAAAAAACTTCAAAATATTGATTTTAATTATAAAATTTGATTACAAATAAGAAAATGAAATGTGAGCAACAATAGAAACAAAAAAATCTAATTATCCGGTGGCGAAAATTGAATATTTTGAAAAAAAATATTGGTGATGCAGTTGATGTTCCGGGAAGTGTCTTCGTATTAATGGTTTGATTAATATCTGAATGAATACTTCATTTATTTTATCGGCAGTGAGCTCTAATCCGCACGAAGCACTATTGGACGACTCATAAAGATTCACCTCAACGATCACCACTTTACTACCAAATTTTTTTGTAAGCTTCACCAATTTGTTTTGCCTTCATATCAATATACGTCCCGTTTGTCCGTGTATGCGTCTTTATAAATACTTCTCCAATAGATACTGGTCATCCCAACTCATTTTCTTAATTTTTTTAAATATGATAAATAAATAAATATTTGATAAAAATTAAAAATTTTAATTCTAAATTAATACTTACCATTTCTTGTTGAATTTATATATATGATTTTTTGTTCCAAAAAATGTTTATGAGGACCAAGATCATCCCGAGAAAAGTACGGTTGTTAGATGCAACACTAATCCTCTCATTTGCCTCTGTTGTGATAAAGTATTATGTCATGATTTTTCACAAACTCAGAGATATCCCTCTCAGATGTTTTCCAGTTGTGTGAACGATGCTCAACATTGCTTTCATCCATCGAATACGGACGGTCTCAAACTCTTTTTATACAACCGAAATGATCACATGATCCCAGATGTATGATTGTTTAATTTTTTTATATAATTATAAATTATGCAATTAATAATTTATTTTTTAAACAAAGAATAACTAAAATATTTTTAAAAATTAAAGATAAAAAATTACCGCTTATGAAATATTTTTCTTGCCATTACGTTAGCACGACCGTACAACTATAAAAGGGACGGTCAAATTTATTTAATTTTTTTTTGAATTCTGATGGATTGTAACCCCTTTGTCTCGATCAAACATAATATATGAAATAAAAAATCTAAATATTTATTTTTAAATACATAATTTTAATTTTTAATTTTATAAATTAAAATAAATTTACTCTACCAAGTAGTGTTTGACGATGACATTGGACACAAAAGGACAAATATTGTTCCGTCCGAGGGTTTGTACCAAACCATCCAACGTGATAGTTTGTTCCCTCATTTGAGTATTCGAGGGCGGAATTTCTTCATCTTGTGGTTCCGGCATTTTCTAGAGCCGGTGTAAAGATTCTGTTTCAGGAATGGTGTGGGAAATGAACATGTATTATGGGGAGCCGGGGGACGCGGGAGTCTGTTCTCGTTGCACAGGTTGATGGGTTTGACGAGGCTGATAATTTTGGCCGGATGAAGATTGTGTTTGTCTTCCACCGGAGCTTGCCATTTGAATGCAATAAGAAAGTGTTTAAAGGTTAGAAATGTTTAGAGAAAGTATGAGTGTTTACGAAAATGTTTGAAATGTTAAATGAGGAAAGAAGAAGTGAAGTATTTATGGAAAATTTTTTTTGACCACATGGGGGTCGCATATTGGTCACAAACGCTTGTAGTCACAATTTGGTTGTAACAGATGATTTGACCACGAATTCAGAATTTTAAGAAACAAATACTCTTTTTTCAAACATATATAAGGTGGTAAGTTATTGGGAGTTATAATCACATGCCATAATGAATGATTACGAGACATCCTAAATGGATTGAACCCATCAATACATAAGCCAAGATAAATATTTCGAGATTAATCAGCAAATCTTGGATGTAGATGTTGAAATTTTTTTCCACTCCATAGCATCTAATGGATGTCTTATTTTCTCCGTATTCTGCTTCATGCTCAGCATGCCACCTCGTTGCTGCTGTAGTTTTCTGACTTTGATATGTTCTCTTCAGTCTGTAGCATATAGGTAAATATGACATAAGACTGAAATATATTCTCATGCTACGTTCGCTTGGCTTATATATTTTTCTTGTGGTTCCGACGATTCGTGGAACTGGTGTGGAGGTTTGGTTTCAGAAATGGTGTGAGGAATGAATATGTATTTTAAGGGGGGGGGGGAGGTGGGAGGGTGCGCTCGTTGTTGTGGTTGAAAGGTTTGATGAGGCCGATGACACTCGGGCGGAGGAAGATTGTTTTCTTCCACCTCGACCACTCATCGATCTACGAGAACTCTCCATTTGAATACAATAAGAAAGTATTTAAGTGTTGAAATGTTTAGAGGAAGTTTGAGTGTTTAGGATAATGTTTGAAGTGTGAAATGAGGAAAGGAGAAGTGAAATATTTATAGAAAATTTTTTTGACCACAAGAGGATCGTAAATTGGTCGCAAACGTATGTTGTCGAAATTTGATCGCAACAAATGATTTGGCCCCGAATTCAGAGGTGTAAGAAACAAGTAATCTTTCTTCAAACACACATATTAGGTGGTAAGTTATATGGAATGATAATCACGAGTCATAAAAAATGATTATGAGACATCCTAAATGGAGTGAACCCATCGGTACATAAGCGAAGATAAAATATTTCGAAATTCAGCAATAGATCTTGGATGTAAATGTTAAAAAATTTTCCACTCCGCAACATCTGATGGATGACTCATTTCTCCGTCTTCTGTTTCATGCTTGTTTAGTTGCAATTTGAGACCAATATAGATTACAAGCTTTAGTCCCACAAATGTGACTAATATGCAACTACCCATTTTTAGTCGAAAATTAGTCGTAAATAGGTTGCAAAATAGTCGCATTTTTTACGACTACATATATAGTCGCAAGATGGATTGTTAAAACGGCTGTTTCTTATAATGTCGTCAGTACTGCTTTGGGAAATTTCTATCAAACATCATTGCTCTAGAAACCTCCATTAGATGCCTATTCTTGCATTCTACAACTCTATTTTACTGAGGAATGTATGCACAATATACGTGATGAACAACCCCTTGCTTTCCCAACAACTCTTTAAACTAACTGCTCATGTACTATTCTCCATTATCACATCTTAAGATCTTAATATTAACTCTAAATTATTCAGGAACATAGTTGTGGGATTTAATAAACGCCTCAAATATATGACTTTTGGAGGGCATAAGAGTAACCCATGTTTATTTGGACTTCTCATCAATGAATGAAACAAAACATTTATATTGATCACGGAAAGCACAAGGTGCAATCGGTACATCACAGTGAACAAGTCAGAGAAATAGGGATGTTAAAATGAGTTTATAATCAATGGATTTTTACTGGGTATTTACAAAATTTAAAAACCCATATATACCCATTTATTGGAATTAACATTAATGGGTTTAAATGAGTATTCATTTAAAATCCATTTATTAAAAGAATTTATACTTTAAAAAATGGATACCCTATTAAATCTATTTATATATTTTTTAATCAATAATAATTTAAAAATTATTTTATAATAAGTAATCAATAATTTTTTTTATAGAAAATAAAGAATAAAAATGATGTTTTAGTAAAAAATAAAAATTATATTTTTAACGTGAAAATGTGGAATTGCGTTTTGGCGGAAAAATGCGGAATTATATTTTTCTGCAAAAATAATGAATTATGTTTTTGCCAAAAAATACGAAATCACGTTTTCGACAACTACATTTTTGACGAGAAAATACAAAATTCACGGAAAAAATATGAAACACGTTTTTAGAAAAATACGGAATCACGTTTTTAACAGAAAAATATTGAATTAATTTTTTGGTGGAAAAATATGGAATTACGTTTTCGACGAAAAAAATCTGAATTATGTTTTTGGTATAAAATGTTGAATTGTATTTTTGATGGAAAATATAAAATCACGTTTTGGATGAAAAATGCTTAATTTTTAACAAAAATATAGAATAATTTCTTAATAAAAAATGAATTTAATGGGTAGATTCTAAATGAAGTAACTTTACCCATTATAATATTTAAAAATATTAGAAAACTCAAATTTCATATGAAACATATGACAAAAATTTAATATTTTATTTTATTAAAAATATTTTAATATATTTATAAAAAATAATATTTTTAACAAAGAAATAAAGTTAATACCTATTTTTAAAATAAAAATTACAATATTGTTTTATCAAGAATATAATGGTTATAAATAAATATAAACAAGAAGGAAAAAAATATAACATAAAATGGATTAAATGAGTTAAATGGATTTAAATGAATTAGTATAATTACAAATGAGTTTAAATGGGTAATCCTATTAAATTTTTATAATAATTGGGTTTTATATGATTTGGAATTTAAATAGGGTGGACTTTATATGGGGTGGGTATATCCGTTTAAATGGGATGAGTATACCCATTTTAACATCCCTACCAAGAAATCATCATAGATAGTAGATGATTCTAGAAAAATAATTCTGTAATGCTTTCTAAGAATACGTGCTTCAAATTCTTAGTTTGAGTTTTAGAGGCAAATAAAATCTTACCAGATTCGTTCAGCTTTGCAATGTTTTTAATGAGAGCATCCAAATCTGATTTTCTTACTAATCATCACCAAATGGAGCAGAAGCAACACCGTTGGATGGGTGACCAACTCTTTTTAGCTTCATTGGCTTCAAATGGGGAAAGTGTCGAACACTTGTCTTTGGTGTGCTCCTTCATTCTGCAATGGTCATACCAAATATCTCCTTTCTCCCTGTTGGTAAGCAATGTTACATGAGCAGCTTCACTAGTCCCCTGAAAGACGCCTTGATCCTTTTCTTTTTGGATCTCACCATACACACCTCATTTAAGGTCGACGTTTTCTTAAATAATAAAATGTGATGGATCAGTCATTTGAATGACCCATTAAGGGTGAGGTGGAGTCCAAAGACCTGATCCTGCTCACGTCTTTCATTCAGCTCCTTCAGATTGGTGGTTAGAGGATGCAACATTTCTAGCTCTGCCCACAATGCCTTGAAGTCTCCAAACAACTCTTTAAATGACTTCTCCTCTTGTTAAAGATCATTCAATGCCTTCTCCTCTTGTTGGAGATCATTCAATGCCTACTTAACCTCAAATATTCTACTTATATTAGATGTATTACCATATGCACTTATGAGAGTGTCCCATAATTCTTTTGTAGTTTCACCATATGAGTAAGATGCAAGGATTCACTGCTCCAATGAGCTCTAAAGAACAGCAAGAACAGACGAGTCTTGTTGGAGCCATTTAGAGTCTACTTCATTGGATTCATATCTATTAGGAACCTTAATAGATTCATCATCTGGTACGGCTTTTCCTTTGTCTATAGACACATATTTAGAGCTAAAAATGTGCCCCCACGTTCTTGTAGTTCTTGACCATAGTAGATAGTTTATTCCCTTTGATTCTGACAGAAAGAACAAGTTACTTCTGATTTTCCATCTTAGAAACAAACAAAGAAAAAGATGATTTGCGGAAATGAAAGTCTCAAAGAGTGATTTGCTATGATACCATGTAAAATTTAGGAGATTTAGCATGAATAAAAGGTGGATAAGAGGGAGGAAAAGATTGAGGGAGAGAGTGTGATATGAATAATATTAGTATTATTAGCCATATCTCTTTACATCTTGTACCACACAATTTTATAGAAAGAAATGAACTTGTTGAATAAGCCAGACAATATCTAATATTTAGCTTCTAAAAAAATCTTAAATTTTGACTATTCTTTGTTGCATGGTGATGAAGGTTCCAAATGAACTGGCCAACCAAAAGAATCGGCCCAATGGCTTGGCCGACCAGAAGACAAGAAACACATGGTGCGATCAAGTGGTGGGCCAGAAAACATGGCCCAAACAACTGGCTGGCCTGAAAACAGGGTCTAAATAACTGGCCGACCGAAGACATGGAAACTGAAGAGATTGCAACCCCTATTGTACTTTCTAGAGCTATGACAAGGAGTAGGGCCGAAGTTCTTTATCACAAATTCAGTTTATGATACAAGTTGGTATCAGAGCGTGTTGATTCTAGGATAGGTTAGTGAGAATAGGCTAGTGGGTAAATCCATCTTTTCAATGCCAAAGTTTCGCGGTAAGTTTGTGTTTCTGTCTTTGGTCCTTGAGGTTAGTTTGCCAGTTAATGTAGTGATTAACATTTCAAGATGGCAAGGACTAATCGTAGTAGGAGACAAGAAGAAGTGACTGGTGAGAATTCTGGGAATAATGCGGCAAGGAATGCCGAAGGTGGAACTGGGAAAGTTCCGGTTCACGGGAATGTGAAAAATGCGGCAAGGAATGCCGAAGGTGGAACTAGAGAAGTTCTGGTTCACCGGAATGTGAACAATGCGGCAAATGCTGGAATTGCCGAGAATGTGAATCCTGTCGAGGCAGTGAATGGTGATGCGGCTGCACCAATCGGACTTGAAGCCGTATTTGGGTTACTGACCCAATAATTGGCGAGATTGCCGGTTGTTGCACCTGCACCGGTGGAGCCACCATCTGTGAATCCGCCTGTGAATCCACCTGTGGTGGAAGTGGATGAGGGAAATATGGGAAGGAACCCATCTTACCTTAAGGTGAATGTGTAGGGACCTTGTTAATGGGTGGTGTGGAAACTCATGTTTTGTTTGATTCGGGAGCAACCAATTGCTTCGTGAATCCGAACATGATTGGAAAGGGTGAATTCCATAAGGAATCAGGGAATAAACATGGTTGGGTCCAAGCGGCTGGGGGACAAATCATGTTGACCCTTGGAAAGGTCCGAAATGTTTTAGTGATGGTTGACACTGTGAACATGCCGGCTGATTTGGAGATTTGTCCGGTGAAGTCGTATGATGTGATCCTTGGAATGGATTGGCTCGGGAAGAATAAAGCACATCTAGACTGTCATCGCGGTAGAGTTAGGTTCGAGAAAAGTGATGGAGTGCTAAATATCAAGGAATTAGGCCGACTTCAGGGAGCTTGATTGTGTTGGCAATTCAAGCTAGCCAACTGATTGAGAAAGGGTGTGAGGCGTACTTGGCTACCATCACAACCCCCGAAGTTGGATCAGATGTGCAGTTGAGTAGCATTCCGGTAGCTAGTGAGTTTGAGGATGTGTTCCAAACTCCGGCTGGCTTACCGCCTACTCGTTCAGACCCATTCACCATCGAGCTTGAGCTGGGTACAACTCTGATATCAAAGGCACCATATCGGATGGCTCCGGCCGAGATGGCTGAATTAAAAAAGCAGTTGGGTGAGCTAATGGAAAAAGGGTTTGTGCGACCGAGCAGTTCACCATGGGCTGCACCGGTATTGTTTGTTAAAAAAAAGGATGAGAGTTTTAGACTCTGCATCGACTATCGTGGACTGAATCGGGTAACGGTGAAGAACAAGTGCCCTCTTCCAAAGATTGATGAGTTGTTGGACCAACTCCGAGGTACTACTTGCTTCTCAAAGATTGATTTGGCTTCGGATTACCATCAAATCCTGATAGAAGAGTCGGATATTCGAAAGACCGCCTTTAGGACAAGGTATGGTCATTTCGAGTTTGTAGTCATGCCATTTGGGCTGACAAATGCACATGCGGCTTTCAAGAAACTCATGAACAATATCTTTCGAGACTATTTAGATGAGTTTGTGACCATCTTTATAGATGATATCTTGGTTTACTCGAGAAACCAAGAGGAACATGAAAGACACCTAAGGATAGTTATGGGTAAGCTAAGGGAACATAAATTGTTCGCCAAGCTCAGCAAGTGCAGTTTTTGGCAAAGGGAAATTGGATTCCTAGGACATGTGGTCTTGGATAAAGGAGTGTCCATTGACCCAGAAAAGATCAAGGTAGTCGCGGACTGGCCAAGACCGCAGATCAGTACTTAGACTGAGATCCGATGTGCGGATCGACTCCTGATTTCTAGCCTGGTGAGACGGGATGACCGCTCTCACTAAACAATTTTGTTGCTTATGTGATACAAGCCTTGATTCAAGGATGTATGCGCGTGGGCTGTTTGTAGGAGATTAGGTGAGAAACTCAACCTTAGGCTTCTGGATAGGGGTTTTCTGGTTGGTAAACGATGGAGGGGTGAAGTGAACCACACGAGGGGTGATGAACCTCGTGATAAATCACAAACTTAGAGCTAGGAGGGCTGGTCTCAACTAAGTTCTAAGCGCACAAGATTCTTAGAGAGAAAACTTGTAGGGAAAAAGTTCTACTTTATTAATAATCAAAAAGGTTGTCGAACTACATGCTGGAAGGAGCCTTATTAATATGCTCGACAGCTTGACCTTCTAGGGTCGACACAAATAAAGAAAAATGGAAAGTTTACAAAAGTGCACAAAAGGAAAAGATACAAAAGTGCATAATCGAAAAAAAGGACCTATTCCTAAAATGTCTTTGACTCAAAAATGTAAACAACTAGATCCTACCCTGCAAAACAGAAAGAGGCAAATATATTCGAATGTAAACTTACCTTATCTTACCTCATGGCCAAGAAATGGAAATTGGCCGTCCTTGTGGCATGCACGCGCCTTGCTCCTAGTCTTCGACTTGGAGTAGGGTTACAAGTCTCTGGGCCTTGACCTCTCTTGCCACTAAAGCCCAAGTCTCTGATGTCCCTTGTGTTGTTGATAAGCTACTGGACTCTTCCTTGTATTTTAGGCCCATTGTCCTTAGTCGATCTTCTTCTAGAAGCTTGTTGACCCATAGGCTGAATTTGTGGAAGAGCACCCTTGATCTGCTTCTTGTTATTGCTCCTTGAGGTACTACTGGTGTTGAGACATCCTCTAAGTGCATGTCCTGGAGCTGGTAGCTCATTTGGTCCGAGTCCTCTTGTGTAGAAGTGGAAATGCGTGTGTACTCGGCTGGATGGCCTGTACCGGATGGGTTGTGTGCGGTACTGGCCGGAATGGCTTCAGGACCGGCCAAGTTGATCCCCGAGTCGGCGGTGTCATCAGAGGGACCGGCGGTGTCATTCACGTCCCCACCAAGTGTGCCGGGAGCTTGGGCCTCTCCGCCGGCGATGTTGACCGGTCTGGTCCTATAGGTCGAGGGTCGGGCGGTACTGTCTGGTCCGGCAGGCGCGCCAGCTGGTCCTGCTGCCTCGGGCAATCGGATGTACGACCTGATGTCCTCATCATTCCCTCCCTCTTCAGTAGGTTTTGTCCTCAAAACTGGATCATCTGCATGGAAAGGGGCCAAGTCACTGACATTAAACGTATTGGACACATTAAACTCACCTGGAAGCTCGATCCGGTAGGCGTTGTTGTTGATCCTCTCGAGCACTCTGAATGGTCCATCTCCTCTTGGTGCTAGCTTGGAACTCCTTAGGTTTGGGAACCTCTCCTGCCGTAGGTGCAGCCACACCCAATCGCCTGGTTGAAAGATCACCTCCTTTCTCCCTTTGTTGGCATGAGTCACGTACTGTCCAGTCCTCTTCTCCAAGTTCTCTGCTACCTTCTGGTGTAACCTCCTTATGAACTCTGCTTTGGATGCTCCGTTGAGGTTGGTCATCTCAGCTGGTGGCAGTGGTGTCTGCTCCAATGGGGTGAGAGGGTTGAAGCCGTATACCACTTCAAATGGTGTCTTCTTGGTTGCTGAGTGCATGGTTCGGTTGTAGGCGAACTCAATGAATGGCAGGCACTCCACCCAAGTCTTTAGGTTCTTCCCTAGTGTAGTTCTGAGAAGGGTTGATAGTGTTCTGTTGACAACTTCAGTTTGGCCATCGGTTTGAGGATGCCAAGTGGTTGAGAAGAGTAGCTTCGTGCCTAGCTTTCTCCAAAGGGTCCTCCAGAAATGGCTGAGGAATTTGGTGTCTCTGTCTGATACGATGGTCCTTGGCACTCCATGAAGCCGTACTATCTCCCTGAAGAACAGCTCAGCTGTTTGTGTGGCATCATTGACATTGGCACATGGAATGAAGTGTGCCATCTTGGAGAATCTCTCCACCACTACAAAGATTGCATCTTTGTGGTTGATCTTGGGCAGACCTAGAACAAAGTCCATCGAGATGTCCACCCATGGATGTGTTGGTATGGGCAGTGGGAGATACAACCCGTGAGGTTGCACTCGGGACTTTGCCTTCTTGCAAGTAATGCACCTTGCACAATGTGCTTCTACTGTCCTTTTGATGTGTGGCCAGTAGAAGTGCTCCTTGACCACTGCTAGGGTCTTGTCGACACCAAAGTGGCCCATGAGTCCTCCTCCATGAGCTTCTCGGATGATAAGCTCCCTTAGTGACCCTTGTGGTATGCACAGCCTACTTTCTCGGAACAAAAATCCCTCATGGATGTAGAATTTGCCATGACTCCCTGTGCTACACTCCTTGTAGCTCTCAGCAAGGTCAGGATCATCCTTGTATAGATCCTTGATGTGCTCGAATCCTAGGACTTTTGCCTTCATGGTTGATATCAAGGCAAACCTCCTTGATAGTGCATCGGCTACCACATTGTCTTTGCCCTTCTTGTACTTGATGATGTACGGAAAGGTCTCTATGAACTCCATCCACCTGGCATGTCTCCTCTTGAGATTAGTTTGCCCTCTGAGGTGTTTGAGAGTCTCGTGATCAGTGTGGATCACAAACTCCTTGGACAGCAAGTAATGCTGCCAAGTCTCCAAGGCTCGGACAAGGGCATAGAGTTCCTTGTCATAAGTGGGGTAGTGCAGTGAGGCACCACCTAGCTTCTCACTGAAGTATGCCACTGGTCTCCCTCCTTGGGTCAGCACTGCTCCTATGCCTATTCCAGAGGCATCACACTCCACTTCAAATGTTTTGTTGAAGTCGGGAAGGACTAGCACTGGTGCGTGTGTAAGGCTGTCCTTCAAGGCCTTGAATGCCTTCTCTTGAGCTTCTCCCCAGCTGAATCCCACGTTCTTCTTCACTACTGCCGTCAGTGGTGAGGCAATACTGCTGAAGTTGGGCACGAATCTCCTATAGAAGCTGGCTAGTCCGTGGAAGCTCCTCACTTGGCTGATGTTCCCTGGTGTTGGCCATTCTTGTATGGCTCGAATCTTCTCCTCATCAACCTGTAGGCCCTGTGAACTCACAACAAAACCTAAAAAGACAAGCTTATCAGTACAAAAGGTGCACTTCTTGAGATTGGCATAAAGCTCTTCTTGTCGAAGGGTTTTAAGGACCATCTCAAGATGTGTGAGGTGTTCCCGAGGCACTTACTGTAAACAAGTATATCATCAAAATAAACTACAACGAACTTACTGATGTACGCCCTAAGAACTTGGTTCATAAGGCGCATGAAGGTGCTTGGGGCATTAGTCAAGCCGAATGGCATGACTGTCCACTCGTAGAGCCCTTGCTTTGTCTTGAAAGCAGTCTTCCACTCATCACCTTCCTTCATCCTTACCTGGTGGTATCCACTTTTGAGGTCTATCTTGGAGAAGACCGTGGCTCCACTCAGCTCATCTAGCATGTCATCCAGCCGTGGTATTGGATGCCGGTACTTGACTGTGATGTTGTTGATTGCTCAGCAGTCCACGCACATGCGCCAAGTCCCATCCTTCTTGGGCACTAGTAGCACTGGTACGGCACATGGACTGAGGCTCTCTCGAACATATCCCTTCTCCAGGAGCTCCTTGACTTGCTTCTCAAGCTCCTTGGACTCCTCTGGACTCATCCGGTAGGCTGGCCGGTTGGGCAGGGCTGCTCCGGGCACTAGATCAATCTGGTGTTCTATGCCACGTAAAGGAGGCAAGCCTGCTGGTATCTCCTCTGGAAACACATCCTGGAATTTATTGAGGAGTGTTGCTACTTCATGAGGTAGCTCTACCTGTCCCTGTTCTATGCTCAACACTTCCTTGAAAACCATTAGTAAAATTAAGTCCTTCGAGGCTAAAGCTCTCCGGACATGACTAGGTTGAATAAGAAAGTTAGACTTGACAAGTTTCTTTTCCTTACTCATTTGGAGTTGTAGCTCATGTACTTGGGCAGGTGTAAGAGGAGCTAGGCTGACCTTTCTCTTGTCATGCACGAAGGTGTAGAGATTGGTCCTGCCATCATGCCTGGTCTCTTTGTCAAACTGCCATGGTCTTCCTAGCAGAAGATGGCCAGCTTGCATGGGCACCACGTCGCACACGACCTGGTCTTGGTACTTGCCCACACTGAATGGCACAATGACTTGCTCATGAATCTTGAGCTCCACTTTGTCATCAAGCCATCTCAGTCTATATGGTCGAGGATGCCGTGTCCTCTCTAGACCTAGCTTATCAACCATATACGCACTAGCAACGTTAGTGCAAGAACCACCATCTATGATGAGGTTACATACCTTTCCTTGATGGTGCAACGGCTGTGGAAGATGTTCTCCCTTTGGATGGTCTCTGAAGGATCCACCATTGCACTGAGGATACGTCTAGTGACCAGCACTTCCCCCCCATCAGGGTACTCAATGTCACCGTACTCTCCTTCTGGTTCATTGTCCTCTTCATCTTGGGATTCATATTCTCCTGCCTCCGTAATCAGCATGACTCGGTTGTTTGGGCACTCCCTTGAGATGTGTCCACGTCTCCTATACTTGAAACAAGTTATGTCACGTGATCTTTGAGGGTTAGAAGACTTACCAGGCTCTCTCTGGTCACGGGTGGGTTCAGGAGGCTTGCTCTTGAACCTTGACTCGATCTCCACGCTTTTGCCTTTGTCCACTGTCTTAGGCATGTTGCTTGGTGCCCAAGGTGTCTTAGGCTTGCTGCGGATGTCTTGGCCCTTACGTTTGATGTGCTGTTCAGCTTGCACAGATAGGTGGAACAAGTCCTTGAAGTCGTTGTATATTTGTCTTTCCACCTTGCAGCTGATCCTTTCTTGGAGTCCATCCAAGAACTGCGCCATCAATGCTTCTTCATCATCATTGAGCTCCAATCTGTTCCTCAACCTCTCGAACTCTTCATAGTACTCCTCTACTGATCTGGTACCCTGCTTAAGAGTACGAAAACGTCGTTGCAAATCTCTATGAAAATAAGGTGGAACATACCTTTGTCGCATGAGGTCTTTCATGTCGACCCATGAGTCTACGGGCCTCATTCTTTTCCTCCTTCTGTCAGATACCTCACGATGCCACCAGATGAGGGCATTGTCCGTGAGTTGTGCTACTGCCATTGAGACTCTCCTAGGTCCTGGTTGGTTGTAGTGATCAAAGATATGATCCATACGCTTCCCCCAATCTAGGTAAGCCTCGGGGTCTACTTTTCCTGCAAAAGTTGGAGGAGTTAGTTTAACATCAGGATGAATTACCCGGTTATAGGTGTGTTCATCTCCATCCTCATGACGTCTAGGAGGCATTCTTGGTCTCTGGTGAAGACCATATGGCTCAAAGCCATCATCTTCTGCCTCTGGTTGCCGTGGAGGTCCTCTCGGCCTATGGTGATAGTTATGGGGTTGCGTGTCCTCATCTCCATCTGGCTGGGGTTCCTCCTGTTCGTGCCGTGTCCTAAGGTACTCAGGACCCTCAGGACGGTCTTGCTCAGCTCTCACGTGCCTTATGGCCTGGAATCTCACCGGTCTCTCCACACGCTCCAACCTTTCGCCTATGGATGCGAGTTGGGTTTGGAGTGTGGTGAACATGGCCATCATGGCTTCAGCTGCGTCTCTATTCTCTTCTCCCATGTATGCTACAAAGAAAGAAGACAATTAGGTTACTCCTAAATTATTAGGAGAGTTTTCGTTTTATAGGGGATTTGAAAAAATGCAAAAGGCAAAATTCCTAAGGAAAGGAAATTCGACCAAGAAAAAGGAAACCTTCTAGATGCTTATGCTTAGCTGTCCAATTTCGAAATATCTCCTCTTTCCTTTCTCTTTTCTTTTCCTTTTCTCTTTCTTTTCTTTTCTTTTTAAATTAACTTAAAACTAATGGAAATAAGAATAAAACAAAAGGAAAACTCGTATGCAATGCAACAAGTGAATTCTAAACCCTAGTGATACACGTAGGAGGCTAGATGCACTCGGTTTGAAGTTTGAGGTTATTTTTTTTTGATTTTTTTCTTGAATGCGAATGAAACTAATGCAAGAACACAAAACAAAACAAGCAAAAAGGATAGAAACAACCTGGTTTAGGAGCTTTAAGCTCTGATACCAAAATGATACAAGCCTCGATTCAAGGCTTGGATGCGCGTGGGCTGTTTGTAGAAGATTAGGTGAGAAACTCAACCTTAGGCTTCTGGATGGGGGTTTTCTGGTTGGTAAAAGATGGAAGGGTGAAGTGAACCACACGAGGGGTGATGAACCTCGTGATAAATCACAAACTTAGAGCTAGGAGGGCTGGTCTCAACTATGTTCTAAGCGCACAAGATTCTTAGAGAGAAAACTTGTAGGGAAAAAGTTCTACTTTATTAATAATCAAAAGGTTGTCGAACTACATGCTGGAAGGAGCCTTATTAATATGCTCGACAGCTTGACCTTCTAGGGTCGACACAAATAAAGAAAAAATGGAAAGTTTACAAAAGTGCACAAAAGGAAAAGATACAAAAGTGCATAATCGAAAAAAAGGACCTATTCCTAAAATGTCTTTGACTCAAAAATGTAAACAACTAGATCCTACCCTGCAAAACAGAAAGAGGCAAATATATTCGAATGTAAACTTACCTTATCTTACCTCATGGCCAAGAAATGGAAAGTGGCCGTCCTTGTGGCATGCACGCGCCTTGCTCCTAGTCTTCGACTTGGAGTAGGGTTACAAGTCTCTGGGCCTTGACCTCTCTTGCCACTAAAGCCCAAGTCTCTGATGTCCCTTGTGTTGTTGAGAAGCTACTGGACTCTTCCTTGTATTTTAGGCCCATTGTCCTTAGTCGATCTTCTTCTAGAAGCTTGTTGACCCATAGGCTGAATTTGTGGAAGAGCACCCTTGATCTGCTTCTTGCTATTGCTCCTTGAGGTACTACTGGTGTTGAGACATCCTCTAAGTGCATGTCCTGGAGCTGGTAGCTCATTTGGTCCGAGTCCTCTTGTGTAGAAGTGGAAATGCGTGTGTACTCGGCTGGATGGCCTGTACCGGATGGGTTGTGTGCGGTACTGGCCGGAATGGCTTCAGGACCGGCCAAGTTGATCCCGGAGTCGGCGGTGTCATCAGAGGGACCGGCGGTGTCATTCACGTCCCCACCAAGTGTGCCGGGAGCTTGGGCCTCTCCGCCGGCGATGTTGACCGGTCTGGTCCTATAGGTCGAGGGTCCGGCGGTACTGTCTGGTCCGGCAGGCGCGCCAGCTGGTCCTGCTGCCTCGGGCAATCGGATGTACGACCTGATGTCCTCATCACCTTGTGACTACTTGAACCACCTTATCTCGCTTAAGAAACCATTTCTCCCGAGCCAAATGAACTTGTATTGGTTGATGCACAGAAAGATTCACTTATTCTCTTAATTGAATGTTAAGGAGTTAGGGGATTTGATCACGCATAGCATAACTAGGGATTAACATCGTGGCACATACAAAGATTACAGGGAAGTAGGCTCGATTTAAGCATTAACAATACTCTTAGATAAGGATTTTGGGATTATATCTTTGTGCATACTTTCAGTTACGAGTCCGGTCTTCAGTCCTCTTCTTTGGTTTTTTTTCCTTGTTTTCCTCAAGGACGAGTATAGACAAGTCCGTGGGAGTTGATAACCATGGTTTTTGCAAATTTTCACCATGCATTTCACCATCTTTTCGTGTCTTCATTAATATTTTATGCATTCTATATATGCCCATTGGCATTTGGCATTGCATTCTATATGTTAGTGCATGGATTTTTGCACCTTGCATACCTACTCGATGTTTTCTGGTACAACAAGAAGTTAGATGGGATCAAAGGCGGAAAAATAGCCAAGGGATCTCACCATGGGTGATCTCAGACCAAACTCCATGATTTCACTGCCCATCAGGAGATCTCATGTGGCCCGGAGGCTGATCTCATGTGGCCCATCTTGGGATAACCTAAGTCCAAAATATCATAAACCTATTTTTATTTAACCGGTTTGTACCAAGATTAAACATAATTGTTAGGGATACTATATAAACTTTTTGAAATATTTTTATTCAATTTTATTTTAGTTTATTGCTCTGGCCGTTTTTGGATAGAGAATAGATTGGTTTTAACTTTTGTTCTTGCACTCTTTGTTTCTAGTGAAGGATTTCTTTACCGTATCTCTTATCTTATGTTTTTTTGCTTTTACTTCTTTATACAGTTTTATTGAATATGTTTGCGTGGTTTTCTGTATGGATCGTGGATAAGGTAGATTAGAGGAATTTGATGTTGACATAGGGTTGTTTAGGTATATTAGACGACAAATCTCTGATATTTAGGGTGTGTTTAAGGCTAGGGATTGAAGTAGCTAACTAATGTTTAGATCGATGACAAATCTCTGATGTTAGAGTGTGTTTAGAGTGTGTAGATAGAACGTGTAGGTAGGTCTATACATCTTTATTACATCTTAGTTAACGAGAGTTGATGTCTAAGGCGATAGATGGACATGATTAGACTCGAACTCAATTATCACTAGACGATAGATTGTTGTGCAAAAGACTTGTAGTCTATAGGCTAGTAAATGGGTTGTTACCACGAGAGTTGATCAGTCTATTAGATAGTGTTTTAAGTCTTAGGTATTCATAGCATGTAGAATCGTTAGTTAAAGTAAGATTGCCCCGAATTGAATGTCTTGCCCACTGTCCGTATTTTTTGTTTATAAAATTAACTCATCTTTACTGATTTTTTGCAATTAGATAATTAGATAACCAATCAAAAAACCAATTAGTATCAACCTATATTTAAATGATTCACGCATTCCTAATGTGATATTCTTATTTTTCTGAAGATTCGATACTCAACTAATACTCGATTTGCTTTGCACTTGAAGTTGGAGTTGTACTCGGTATTAAAACTTAAAACTCCATCACACCGACACATAATCTCTTGGGTTTTTTACAATGCTAACGTATTCAACATTTCATTCTTTCCCTTTTACACGCTTTCACTTCTTATTTGTTATAACTGTAAAATCCATCCTTAAAACTGAATGACATATCGCAATCAAATATTTAATCAACACGTAAATAAGTGTGTGAAAATTAATGAAATAGATAGAGACATAAACGAAAAGGGTCAAAACTTCAAATTATCAATATGCTTAAACATCGCTTTGATGACGTTTGCATTTTTTTCATTGGTAACTTCATGGTCACAGTAAGGTCACATTGCTGTAAATTAGTATAAAGTTTTGGACCCTTCGGTACAAAGAAATAGTAAGCACCAGATGAAAAATTAGTACGTAAAAATATGTAAATGATAAACTAAAAATACAAAATCGAATAATATGCACCAATACATAGAAAATAAAATAGAACAAAATCGAATAATTAGTAAACTACATGATTCAATTGTGCTGCTATGATGTTTTTCAGACCTCGATAGCCACACAAACTTAGTACTTGGTGGAGGCACAATGGATTCTCCAGTTTAGTCCAACGTTCAACAAAGCATAACATGTCCAAAATTGAAGAACTTCAATAAACCATTCAAAAGTGTAAGTAGTTTTGGTTACGTCTTTTTCTTTAATTGATGTTATCAACTTTTTGAAAGGCATTCTTTCTTATGGGTAGATGTCAAACGCAGTTAAATCTATCACCAATCTGTCCAATCTGATATCAATTCAAACCCTAATTCAAGCTTGTCAAATATTCGAATTCATTTAAAGGAAATTTCACTCGATTATCGCCAATTAGACAACAATTTTCATAGTTACAATCACAATTTAGCTAAAAAATTCAGCATATAATGTAATAGTTTCAATACTCATCCAAAATCACTCTTGTAAAATTTCAAACACATACCTAGATGTGACTTAAATAGGTATTCTCATTTATCTGCTTCAAAAGCAACCTATGGTGAAGGAAACAAATCACTATCACATGAATGGTATGCTATATTCTTATCAGGAATGGATTCCTTGTCTTTGGTGTAAAATCTAGCTGGAAACTCATTGATATCCATTTTGCATTCTGCAGACATAAACAAATCATTATTTCAAATAAATAAGTACAAATGAAACACTGTATCAATGAACTCTACAAGGTATAAATGGAGTTTGTAATGTATAAATGAAGTTTTCAAGGTATAAATGATGTCTCCAAGCACTATAACAAAGTCTAAAATATATAATGTATGAATGAAGTCTGCGATATATAAACAAAATCTGTGATATAAAAACAAAGTCCGCAACATATAAACAAAGCATGCAAACATCAAACAAAGTCTACAAAGATCAAACAAAGTATGCAAAGATCGAACGAAGTCTGGAAGGATCAAACTAAGTTTGCAAAGATCAAACGAAGTTTGCAAAATGCGAACAAAGTCTGCAAAATAAAATAAAAAAAGTCTACAAAATGTGTGTAGTCTGTAAAATGCGAATACACTTTGTAAAATGTTTATATAGTCTGCAAAATACCAATGCACTCTGCAACAAAACCACTGAAAAAATGCAACTAAAACCAAAGAAAATTTAAAACCACTAACGCTAAATCCCCACCAAACCACCAAACATGTAAACCAACGAAAAAATCAAAAACCACCAGAAAATACAAAACTACCACCATCGAACATAGAACAACCACAAAAATGCAAAAACTACCGCTAACAAACATTTATATGCAACAAAAGTTTTCAAAAGGTAAATAAATTCAATCAATAATATAAAACTACAAAAATTTGTAATTATAAACAAAATCTTTTATAAATCTGAAATAAAAGCAACTAATATAAAGGAAAAAAAAAATCTTAGATCTAAACAAGAAAACCAAAAATCTAAAACTCAAATTCTACGCAAAATCCACCAAAATTAATAACAAATTTTTGATATAGGCAAAACCACGATATACAAACTACAAAAATCAACAACCTAATCTAAACATAATCCATCAATTTAAAAACAAAACAACCGAAGAATCAAACTATCCATAATCAAAAAATAACATCTACTGAAAAACCAACAAAAACTGTTATACCTTCGGCGGTGGTGATGTCGACAGGATGTGAGCTCGGGGTGGTATGCGTTGGATGACAAACGGCGGTTGTATCGGCTGGGCTCGAAGAGTTGTTGTCGCTGGGCTAGACGGTGCAACACGTTCGGTTTCCCAGCTGGTGTCGAAGGGGGCACGACTGAGCGCCGGTAGTGCGACGACTGTATCTACTATAAATGGACGGTGGTATAGTCGGTCTAAACGACGGCGACAGTATGGGCGATTTTCGAAGGAGAAGGTCGCAGTTTTTTTAGGTCGACAGTAAGTTTTAGGTTCATTTTTAATATATGGAGGCTAAATTTTGGTGTGGTAATATTTTTGGTTTGTGCATAATGCTTTCAATTTAAATTTTCTTTTGGTCAAATTCTGGTTTGTGGAGACTTTTTTCTGAATTATGATTTAAATTTAAATTTGTGGTTTGATAAACTTTTTGGTTTATGAAAACTAATACTTTTTTTAGTAAATATGCAAAATTATATATTTTTAAAAAAATATGGTAAACATGAGTAACCAAATACATAATTCAAAAATATTACATTAAAAATTGTAAATCTAAATTTGAAATCTGATCTCATTATTTTTCAAATTCTAACGTAGATTCTTTATTCAAACGTAAACTAGTAAACTTATATAACACAACAACAAAAACTATTAAAAATTTGATACCATTGAATCTAAAGTATGAATCTTAGATTCGAATTTTGTATAACTTTTATTTAATTTGCTTTGCATATGAATTTTTTTAATAACACAATTTTAAATTAATTGGATTATATGAGTTGTTTACATAAATTTTTATTTTATCATTACAAGTTCAGTTTTTGGTTTAAATTAACTATATTAATTAAATTAATTATCTGTATTTCATATTAAATATTGTAAATTACTCAAAATTCTTGAGGAATTTGCTTTGTAATTATTTTTACAAGACATACTTCTCAATAACTCTGCTTAGTATTTCTCCAAAAATATTTTTGTCACTCAAATAAGACTTTTCGAGAAATTTACTCATAATTCGTTCTATAAAGCAGACTTCATCACTAAAATCAGATACTACATATGGACCGAAATGTAATTGACAATTCTAAAATATTTTTGCTCATAAAAATGGTTTTGTAATTTCTCTACCCCATGAGTTATTTTTGCCAAATGATTTATGTATGTTGTTACATTTGCATTTGGACTCAACTTTTGAGTCATTTTGAGTTTTCCCCCTTGAACTTTAAGCCTTTCACTTAAAAAATTGTTCTAAGTTTCTCTCCAATATTCTTTCATCATTGGATGTTTTAAAATATGCAAATTTGTAAAATATTGTCAGGTTTTACATAAACCAGATTGTGTAAATGGATATTGGCCGTTTTTGAAGTTAGAGGTGCCTAGTAGATGGAAAAATCGAGATATAAGATTAGGTTTTCGTTTTTGGGTATACGTTTATTGTCACAGACCAAATATTTTTTTGAAAATTATGCTTTATATTACAATTTAAAATTTGTTTTTGAGAAATTTCTTTTTTCTGACTTTTTACTTTATTAAATAAGAGTGTTGATCAAAAGTTACATAAGAATGTTAAAAAGATGGACAAACATTAAATATATTCGAAAAAATCTCAGAAGTTAAAGTCTTCTTTGCCAAACAATCCGCCACTTGATTGGAAAGACGATTGATGTACGAAAATTTGATTTCCTAAAAAAATGGTTTTCATAGTCGAATAGTTTTCTTATAGAATTGTAGCTTTAAGTTGTGTGAATCTTCATTAAAGAGTGTATATAAAGTAATATTATCTCCTTCAAACTCAATATTCGTATATCACAAAGCAAAAGCTGTATGTAGACCAAATGAGAGCTGTAGATTATGTTTCAATAATCGTGTGTCTTCATTGAAATCTTCCCATGCCACCATGTTGAAATATTTCTTGATCATTTCTAATGACCCATCCAATGCCTGAATTTCATTATCTTCCCAATGTGAAGCATCATAATTATATTTAAATCCAACCATTTTGTGGTATGTTCTATCTAAAATGAGTTTGCATAGATCTTCCACTACGATGAGAATTTATTGTTTGATTTAGAGAATCAATCCATTCATGTACATTTTCATAACTTATTTTTAATATATCCTGAAATGGTATATTTTGGTGATTATAAATAAGAGCATCACGACTCTTCCATAATCTCCAAATTATCCAAAAATACATATATTTTTGTTCGTGAACAGAATCCATACTTTTATGTACCGAAATTAGAAGACGTACTTTCTCTTGAATGTTAGATTGAGATCCACGAAGTATTGAAGAAGATATTCCAAAATGCCACCAAACCATTTCTGCATAAGAAAATTGGAAAAAGGCGTGACTTTCTGATTCTTCTTATAGATCACATCTTTGGACATAGATTATCCGAAATAATATGCCGATTATAAAGATTAGCCTTTAATCCAATAGTATTTGATAGAATTCTCCATAAAAATGCTTGATTTTCGGTGCAATGTTAATACTCCAAATATCTTTTGCTATATCTGTGTCCATAGGTAAAGTAGTTTTATGATGGTCATTTTGTTGATCTTGTAGACGTCAGGATTGATGCTATCCCGATTTCACTGTTTAAATACCATTAGTGGTGTATCTCCATAGTAAACCATCCTGAATAGAAGTTGGTAGAACATAAATTTTATGGATATAGTGATGGTCTTCTTTTTCAATAAGATCTGCAATTATATCTTCATTTCATTAGAAAGATTCCTGGTCGATTAACATAGATATTGGTAATTTTGGATTGATGTAAGGTAGTAGTTTGGGAGCTTTTGGCGGTGAAATTGGTAATCAATTTTAAGATCCTATATGGATATTTTTTTCCATTTCCCATATATCATTGCAATCATGAAGATAATAATTGTCGCCCAAAAAGTAGAGAAGTTCATCCATATAACGAACGTGATCTTTTTTTGTATTAAGAAAATTATCTTTCCGAAAATATCGACTCTTAAAAATCCGATGTAATAAACTGTTAGGTCGATTGAGTATCTTCCAACATTGGCTTTCAAGTAAAGCTTGATTAAATTTACTCAGCTCACGAAATCCCAGACAACCAGAAAATTTGGATGTTTAAATCTTCTTCCAAGATAGTCAAGCCATTCATTTCTTTTCAATAGTAGATCTCTACCAAAAATGTGCCATCATTTTATTAATATCAGAACAGATACATGTTGGTGTTGGAAAATATTAATACAGTATATTGGCATAACAAAGGCAACATACTTAATCAAAATTTCTTTTTCGTCTATTGATTAGAATTTATTATGCCATCGTGAGATTTTCTTGTACACCTTATCTTTGATGTATTGAAATATTTCTTTTTTCTTTCGGCCAATTTATTTTGGGAGAACTAAATATTTTCCACCACCACCGATATTATGACTACCCAAAATTTGGTTGATTTCGAATCTTGTATGATGAAAGACCTTTAAATCAAAAGTAATGATGGAGTTGAAGAAATTAATAATCTAACGTGAAACTCAGCCATAGTCTATGAAACTTTTTGATAGAGTTTCACTATTCTTTTGATATGATTTAATGAAAAATACTCAATCATCTACAAAAAAGAAGATGAGATAATGGTGGACCTCGTGAATTTAATTGAAATGATTGAATTGATGAATTTTGTTCAGCATGAGATAACATATTTCTTAGTACATCCACACAAAGGATAAAAAATAGGGAGATAGTGACTACCATTTATCGAATTCCACGATTAGGTTTAAAAAATCCATATGGACTACCATTCACTAAAACTGAAAAAGAAACTGAAGAGATGCATCCCATCACCCATTTAATCTAACATTCAAAAAATCTTTTCTAACGTATTTCAATGAATTTTCATTCATTACGATCATATGCCTTCATTATGTCGGTCTTCAAAACCATATATAATTTTGCATTAAGGCTTTGTGTTCTTCATGAATGGAAAGCTTCATGCTCCAATAATATGTTTGTCTGAAATCAACCGCAAGGAACGAAAACTGTTTGATTTTTTGAAACTGCATGACCAATATATTTCTTCAAACGGAACACTAAAATCTTGAAGATTATTTTGTAAATGACATTGCATAATGCTATCGGTCGGAAATCTAGCATGGGTGAGGGATTATACGATTTGGGTATAAGGGAAATATTTTTGTAATTAATAGTATGGCTCATAATTCCTCTATGGAAGAATATTTTAACTTTTTAAAAAACCGAAAGACCAATAGTATCTCAATGCTTGTGGTAGAAAGATGCAGTATATCCATAAGGGCCTGGAGCTTTGAATCCTCAATCGACTTAATAGCATCCTTCATTCGGTTATAGTAACTTCCTTAGTTAAATCGATATTCATTTCATCCGAGATGGTATTTGTGACACTGCTTGTATCCAAATTTCCAGTCATATTACTTGTGAATAACTGTGAGAAATATTTTATTGATTCTTGTGCAATAGCCTCACTCTCAATAACATCATCCTCGTTTGAATCTTTTATATTGATAATCCGATTAGGGCACCGATGATTATGAGTTGAAACATGAAAAAATCTTGTATTTCTGTCTCTTTCCCTTAACTATTGGATACGACTTTTATATTTCCAATACTTGTCATCATTTTTGTAAGTCTGAGCCAATTCTTTTCTCATATCTTGTATCTTTGCATTGACAAGGTTATCCTTTGTTTGTCCTTGATCGATGTTCAGAACCAATTTTTTGATACGCGTAGAATTAATATTATTCTGTTTTCTGCAAACAAAAATAGATTGTCGACATAAGCGTAATTTTTCAGAAAAAGGAGTATTATCAATCTCTCTAGTATGCGTCCAACTCCTTGCAATTACCTCAGCAAATCCTGGATAATTATCCCATCGTGCATCATACCGCAACATTTTCTTTCCAGGTTGTGTATGAGTTCTAATTTTGATGATGGTTGGGCAATGATCTGATTCTACTAATTATAGGTATTCTAAATGAGATGTCGGATAATTAGCAAACCATTCATCATTACCCAAAATTTTATCTAGCCAACATTCAACCGTGTGGATTTTCTTTTTTCCAGTTGAAGTCATGTTATTGCCAATGAAAAGAAGATCAAAAATAGAACATGTTTTGACCGTATTCCTGAAATCTGTAAATGTCTAATTCTCTCTTTTTCTACCTCCTCTTTTTCTACCTCCTCTTTTTCCGTAGGATTGAGAATTTTATTAAAATCTCCACATATAATCTAAGTATCTTTACGTTGAATGTCTATTCTCTCTAATCTTTCACGTGGAAAATGTCTCATTTTTCTAATCGGGTGGCCATATAAACAAGATAAGTAGAAATTACAACATTTATTATCATAGATCTTACAATCAATTACTAGCCTTTCGTCAACATAATCAAAAGCAAGAGAAACTGACCTCTTTCATACTAAAGCTAAACCACCTCCAATTCCAATCGGAAAAACACATCTTCCACATTTATAATCTAAAATAGCAGCAACATTATGAAATATATTATCTTTGTTTTTCGTTTCAACTAAAAAGAGTAAGTCCGGGGGATAAAGATTCTTAATTTCCTTTAGACGTCGAACTATTAGGGATCCTCGTAAACCCTGGCAGTTCCAAAATATGATGTTCATCCTTCGTTTGGTGGATTATGGCCCACCACACCATCATCTATTTTATTCGGCGACACATTACCCACATTATTTCATGGATTTTCTCCTATATTTGCAGACTGTATCGGAATCCAATTTCTCTAGAATTTGCATATAATCGTATTACTCCTCAGCAACTAAACTATCACATTTTGAGATAGTCTATGGCTTTAACTCATTGTCTCTATTTGAGATAGTCTATGGCCTTAACTCATTGTCTGTGCACAGGTTGAGCAGGTAAACCAAGATGTCCTTGACCAATGAAAAATGGTCAAAAAATTGCACATGAAGATCAATGAGAACATTAAGAGAAAAATCGAGAAGTAAATGAAGAGGAGTGATAAAAGTCGGAGGTAACTAACCTTTGAGTCACGATAATGAGTATAGTTGCACATGTGACCCGAGAGGTTCTCCCCAAAAGAAAGTCTCCAAACTAGCACCAAGAAGGGATTAACCATTCAAAAACTTACAAAAGGATCAAGATCTTACAAAAAAAATTTTATTTTGTTATCAATATAAATCAAATTTCGATAAGCATGATCTATTTTAATAAGGATGAGACTGTGTTCTTGCCTTATATTTAGATCTAGATATAGAGAAAAAGAGATTATTGGAATAGATTATTCCACTGCAAGTGGAAGATTGCTCGGAATTTCCTAAATTTGTTTGTTAGTGTACTCTAGTTAAAATTATTATATCGAAACAATTAGAACAATTGTCTAAAATAACATTTTTTAAGTTTTTGTTTCAAAAATAATATTATTAGTTTAATTTTTCAATAATATCACAAATTTAAAATTAAAATACATTAAAACTATATTTTAATAGAAAAAATTAAACTTTAAATTATAAACAATGAACCCAAATATAATGTTTTAAGTTTATATATAAATTAATTAAAATAAATAAATATTTTTACATAATTATTTGTGCTATTTTTGGAATTTTAATTTTATAGTGTTAGATTTATAAGATAAAATTTTAAAATATGTTATTTAAAGGTATTACTCAAACAATTATATAATATTATATATTGTTTTGTAGAAACCCTTTATAATTTACGAGTAAAACACATTATTAATATTATATGACATTACGGGATCACACGAGTAAGCAAAGTAATGCATATATATTAAATATATGAGATGCAAGTATTGTTAAGCAATGAATTGATTATTGACACATCATAATCAAATAATTTTATATACTATTACATCTAACTATATTCCTAATATATTATTTGAGAAACTTTTTAACAAAATAACTTTATCATGACGTGTTAATAACAAAAATACCATGTTGACATGTCAACACCACATGAAGTTTCAGCTTAAATATATAAAAGGTTTAACTTACTATAATAATTACAATATATGTCACTGATATTAATTTGGTTAGAGAATAAATATAATTTATTCAACTAACCAAAAAATACTATTACATTTGCAAAAATAATATTTTTTATTTCTTTAAATTTTTTAATACTTTAATTTATAAATAATTTTAAATAAATATAAAATATATTTAAGTTACTACCGTAATCCCTAATACATTATTTGAGAAATATTTTAATAAAATAATTTTACTCTGACGTGTTATTAACAGAAATATCATGCTGACGTGTCATCCCTAAAGTAAATTTCAAATAAATATATAAATGAGTTTAACTTATTAGAATAATTATACGTATATCATTGTTATTAATTTGGTTATACAATTAATATATTTTATTAAACTAATAAAAAATAGTATTAAATTCGTAAAAAATAATTATTTTTATTTTCTTAATTTATACATACAAAAATTAATTAATGTTAAAATTAATTTTAAATAAAAGTTAAAATTATATAAATATTTAATTTATATTTACTAATAAAATATAATTTGCGAATATTTTTACCCACGCATAGCGTGGGTATGAATCTAGTATATATATATGATTATCGAATCACAAAGAAATGGAACCGCTTATAACATATCAGCATTAAAGATTGTCATTAGAAACCCAATCGTTCGTCCATTTAGATTCTGATTTTGATATCACTAGCATCCGTTTCTATATAGATTGTGTGTAGATACTAGTAGATGTGCAACGTTTGGAATGTTATACTTTGAATTATTTCATACCGTTTGCCCGCTGTAAAATATCCAATTATATTCATAATTCTATTATATAGATTTAATTCAGTATTTACATAGATTCTAGCATTTGAATTTGCTATTACATTTATAAATTATTATAAATTTATGCAAATGCCAACAGATAATAAATTTCATTATATACCATACCTATAATAGTTCCAGGAAAATTAGGGTAGTCAACTTCATAAAGGTAGTTATTTTACAACCTCATAAAGGTAGTTATTTTACAACCTCATAAAGGTAGTTATTTTACAACCTCATAAAGATATTTTACAACCTTGTGCCTAGTTAACTAGAAAATTGAAAATTCATTGTAGGCCGACGATCACGCTTAAGCCCAAAAAGTCCAGACTGATGTGTTAATTCGAGAGTGCAGCGTCTTTGCACTTGACCTATTTATCTTCTCCCACGCATGACTAGTTTATTACGAGAGAGAGTAAATGAGTTGTGGATTGTGGGTTTTTCACAGGGAGAAAAGATTCCTGAGATTGAGAGAGAACGGGAAGCATATACACATCCTAAGAGATCTAGGGAAAGAGTTATTATAACATCGCGGATTTTGAATTTTTAAAAAACCTAACTTGCAATCTTGTACCTACTTAACTAAAAAATTCATTGTAGACTCACGACCAGGCTTAAGCCCAAAAGCCCAGACTGATGTGTTAATTCGAGAGTGCATCGTCTTTGCAACTGACCTATTTATCGTCTTTGCAACTGACCTATTTATCATCTTCTTCACACGAATAGTCTATTACGAGAGAGAGTGAATGAGTTGTGGGTTGTGGGTTATACCCAGGGAGAAAAAAGATTCCTGAGGTTGAGAGATATTGGAAAGCATATATACACCCTAAGAGATCTAGAGAAAGGGTTACTATAACATCTCGAATTTTAGGTATTTAAAAAACCAAACTTGTAAAAGACGAAATATCTCGAAAACTTTAACATTTGTTTAATAAAAAGCCGACAAGATAAAAAAAACTTATTTGAAAATGATCATAGAGTATTATGAACTTGTTTTCTTGGCATAAGAGTAAGACAAGTGAGATCTTGAAAGTCCAAAATTGTTCATTAAGAATACATCGGTCTTTTTATATATTGTCCTTAGGTTCTCTTTTTTTTTTTCTATCTAAAGATAAGTTACGAAATAAAAAATGGACAGAAGATTCTGAATGGCGAAGCTCTGCCCGAGTGTGGTTGGAGCAGTCGTCGATTAGCTATTTCAATGGTTAATCTACTCACCAAGTTTCAGATTGATCCGAATCCGTTTGGATCTGTGTTTCTTATTTTCTCCCAAACTGGTCGCATATATACATTATGTATAACATGTTCGGAAAAATATTTATAACTTTCATAAAACAACTTGGAATGACAAACCATTTGTGGAAATAGCTAAATGAGAGATTCAAAAACATTCTTACCAAGTTCCATATTATTTAGATCGGTTATGATTAGTCGTTTCACTTTTCTATCAGAGATGGTCTAATATGCGTTTTACTTTCTTCTAAGTGGCTAGGGTTGTTTCTCCATTACGGACTGTTAATCAGAGATATATGCATTACGGACTAAGTCTAGAAACGGTTGGAGCAGTCGTCGATTAGCAAAATACCAGACTATTTGGTCCAGCCGTTTGAGAGTTATTATTATTTTATCGAGTATGATCTGTTCAGAATGTTTATGTGACTAATATGTAGGGTTACATCTTGTGGTTGATAAACTTAGTCCGTTCGACTTGAAACTTTGTAGGGACAGTCACTACACATAAAATAACTCCCGGTTGAATGAGAACCGATTTGAGAATAAGGAACATAGGAAATCAAGATGTCAAAATGAAGGCGACAAATCTGTCCAAAATAAAAGGTTGGCGTTCTTCATCAACATCTGGCATAGGTGAGGAACAAGTTCGTGTTTTCCAATATACAGGTATATCTCTGATTAACAGTTATTTTATTATTAAGTCGTGCATATCTATATGTTACATAATTCATAAGTAACATGTAGTTAAGTGTTGATTGTATATGATTACTCACACGGGTATGGTCAGATGGTTGTGTCTGGCCATGCATGGGAGCACAATAAGACTCTCATAGGTATTGTTGGATGGTTGTGCCTATACATGTATGGGAGCACTCACCTATAGTTTTGTGGTGGTATGCGTAGGGGCTCCATAGATCAATATGGCTGACGAGCCAAGAGTGTTCTAATGTGATAGTCGGATGGTTTGTACCTGGTCACATATGGATAGCGAGGAAGAAGTTCTTAGGTACAAAGGATCTGGATGGCATAATGGATCGGCGTGGTAACGCACATGGTGATCTATTCCGCTACAGACGGATGAGTTTGTGGGATAGAGTTCCACTTGTGTGTTGTGGTGTCTTAGACATGTGATTATTTGTTTGTCTTAATTTTAAACTTCATGTTTTCATAAATGTATTTGTGTATTTGAATTCGTAAATCCTAATGCTTATCCTCAATAAGTAATATTCGATTACTTATCCTCTATTTTTTCAGTGAATATGAGGAGTAACTCATCGGAGTAGAACTCGAGTGGTATTGTTTTCAATGTTTTCAAAAAAATTAATTTTGTTTCTTTTATTTTAGGACGTTATTTCAATTTTTTTGGTTTAAAATTGATTTTGTTTAAAATATTGAAACGGTTTAAATTGAATAAAAAGATAGTTTATGAAAAGAAAATTTGGTATTATTTTTTAACTTATATTAGTAGCACGCCGTGTTCAAGAATTGAGAGCCGAGTGTTTCAGTTACCTTGATAGCTTTTCTTGATTGTCTAGTAGCTTTCAGATCTGTGTTGTATATGCTTTTCGACTTTATGGCCTCTCTTATAGTGATATCCCTTGTGAGCTCATTTGGCTCACGGAGAAATACATTGGTTGATTTGACACTAGAAATTCAATAAATATGTGTGTCATCTATTATATTTTGAGTACTCAAACTGATCTGCACATAACAAATAGCAACACATTGAATTACATTCAAATATAAATGTTAATGAGAAACTAGATTTGACCAACAATGGTATCAGAACCAAGTTATGGTTGTTTTTTCATCTTGATTACTAGATGAGGTGAAGAGTAGAGTGGTATTTTATATTTTCTTGTGGATTTATGGTTTTTAGACATTCTAGTATTTTTGATTATCTTGCGATCTGTTTGAGTAAATCAGCCCGTTAAGGAAATTTGAGGAAGAGTTTCTGAAGATGAGGGTTCTTAGCGACTAAATCAACCTATATGTGGTTTTGCAAGCCAGATTCGATATGGGGTATATCTGCAAAGAATTAAGTCGACCAAATGATACTAGATGAGTTGTCCACGCAATGATATACTTATTTAATTTATGTAATTATTATATTTATTTAAGATGTAATATTTATAATATTGAATATTTATTTAGTATATAATATGAGTTTTCTTTGCGCTTTATAGAAAAATTATATTTTAAAAATTATAACATAATTATGCTTTTATTTTAGACTCATAATATATATAGAGTATATTATATTACGATTCTATATATTTTGATACAATTAAACTTTATTTTCAAATATTAATTTTTTAAACTGAAAAATTATGTATAAGATTTTGTATTAAACACTAAACAATTTAACATATACATCAAAGTTATACACGTGATTGGAAAAATACAATTTATCATATCAAACTAATTATCTCAAAACAATTTTATATGCATAAAATCAAACAAAACGATAAAATTAAAAATATGTTTTATGAAACAACTCTAAACCCCTAGCCGATGTTTTGGAATTTTTTTTTGTACAGAACATTTAATTTTTTCTCTGACATTTTTGTGCTTTGTATGTGATAAGTATTTTCAATCCGTACCTAAACTTAACTCATGAAATAGTAACATACAATTGTTCATGAGTAAATATCTATCTTGGTAAAAAAAACTAATTCTTTCTAATATTTGTCTTTGGCTCTTATTTATGGTCATTCAAAAAGAAATAGTCATGTGAAATTACCTATGATGAATTTTGAAACGAAATCTAGCTTCGGACAAAAACACAAACATCATAAGCATTAAGGATTTTTCATCCACTAAATTATCAATACCTCCTATATTCCTAATCTTAATAACATGATTAACTAACCGAGTAATTTAAAATCTTGTGCCATTGCATAACTCTTTATGATCAATATTCCTTACCAACATTATAATAGCATCAATCTTTAATTTCAAACTGTGGTTAGGGAGTCTAGTGATCTTGATGCTACTAAAGAATTATTGAGATTATACCATGTTATCCATGATGCTGGAATCAAATGAATACTATAAACATCTTGGTTTGTTAGAATCAAAATAACTATTTTCCTAAAAGAACTTTAATACTATAAACATCTTGGGTTTTTAGACTTAGAATAGCTCTTTTGCTAAAAAAAACTTTGAATTGCTATTTTCTACAAAGATGCCCCATAATTTTTCTTGATTATTACTAGGAATGTTAATATGGGTTTTCAAACCCAGCCCCACCTAACCCTAAATTAACCTAACCATATTTTAGTCCACCAATATTTAAAAAATAGGGTTAATTCTTGGTAATCCATTTTAAACCTATCAATTTTTTCATCATCTTTTTATATATGTTTATGATAGAACATAATTATTTCACATTTGAATTATATATAAATCTTGTATAAAATTAAATTATTAGTTTTTTAAGTTAAGAAAAATATTTTATTATTTTGTGATTTTGGCGAAAATATGCTATTTTATGATTTTTGTGAGAAAATATCGTTTTACGGTTTTGAAAAACATGTCATTATGCGCGTTTGACAAAAAAAATAATGTTTACAATTTAAACGAGAAAACGCTATTTTACGATTTTGAAAATAATAATTTATTTTGACAAAAAATGCTATTTTGTAGTTTGACAAAAGTGATATTTTATAATTTCAATAAAAAATTCTATTATGTATAAAAACGCTTTTTGTTTTTTTTTTCAAGAAAATATCATTTTTGAATTTGGCGAAAAAATATTATTTTTTTGGTTTTAGCCAAAAAATGATATTTGCAGTTTTGGCGAGAAAACATCATTTTCAGTATTGATGAAAAATAATATTTTTGGTTTTGATGAGAAAAATTATTTTGCATTTTTGGTAAAAAATGTTATACATTTAAAAGAGAAACACTTAATTAAAAATTAAGATATAACAGGGTTAACCCTTTTTAAACCCTTATATTTTAAATCCGACCATAAATTAACCCTAAAATATTTCTATACAATATTTTAGGGTTAGGATTTATCCATATTTTAACGTATTGGGTTGATTCTAAACTTTTATACCTTTTTTTAACATCCCTAATTATTACTTCTTTGAGATTCTCGCAATCATTTATGAGCAAATCTTCACGAATAGCAATGTCAACATTTGCGTTGTTAGGTTGATTGATCTTTCGAAAAAAATTCAAGATCAAAAATTCAAAATCAAATGATTCACTATTACTAAGTATTGTAAGGTTAAGTCTCATGTTCTTATTAAGTTTCAGAACCTTACAACTATCTCATATAATTGATGATTTTTAAAAAACCAAAACAGTTTTATTGCAGCTAGAATTTTTTTCGTAATGTTCAATGCACGTATATTCATTGTTGATCGAAGATGCATACATATTATAAATAACTTTAATATTTCAAGTGCAGAACCATAAAAAAAATTAAGATGTTTGTTCATTATATTTATTTAACTCAATGTATTTTTAAAAGTTCAACAATTTGTTAGAATAAAGATTACTTGTAAACTTTAAGTAGGTGGTTTAAATTTTATTCAGAGAGTATTTGTGAGAATTTGATAGTTCATGTTCATAGAAATCAAACTAGTTAAAAAGACTAAAAATTTTATTACTTCAAACGTACTACTTGTACATGAAAATAACAACACAAAAATTGGTAGAGTTATTAGAAATGATATTAATGGAAATATAAAATCTATTAAATGCAAATAAAATACTGGCGTCATTATTCAGTTTGGGTATTCTATGTTGATCTTCTTGATTATAAAATTTTGATCTTTAACTGAGTTTTGGCTATTCTTCTTTCTTTTACGATATAGTGATTGAAAGATTTTTTGGAGATCTATCTTCCATATAATTGTAACAAAGTCGTTTCCAAAACATAATCATAATTTTTTGTAATTTGGAGAACATCTTTTCACCTGCATTTTTTGACATCATGAATCATCTATCTATATATCTGCAATACGAAACTAGATTAGATTGACCTTTGCAATATAAGTGGATGTATCTATTTGAAAAGTTTTTTAAAAAACTTAAAAGCAATATGAAAAAAAATGATATGCTGCATGGTTAACTGTTGAATCATATGTCAATGATGAGATATCTTACTTCTCGGAGCATTACTTTGATACCCATATACGCACCAAAAACATGTAGTTACTGTAAATTATTGTGTTTATAAATTATTTTATTTATACGTTTAAGTAATTAACTTTTCGTGCTGAATCATGTATAATATATATACAAGTCTATTAGATTCGATTCACTGCAAGAAAACTGCCAAAATACCACTGTATTTTACGACTATATCTGTGGTCGCAAATTTTGCGACCACATTTGCAACGGTTTTGCGACCAATTTGCGACTACAAAGATGTAGTCGTAAAGTGGTCGCAAAAGTGTGACTAAAAAGTATAGTCGTATATTGGTTGCAATACGCAACCATTATGCGACTAAAATGCACTAATTGGCGACTGGTGGAGGCAGTCGCTAATCAGTCACTACTTTGCGACTGATTAGCGACTACATGTGGAAGAACCACATGTTAGTCGCATATTGGTCATTAAATATGCGACCACTTTGCAACTACATTTGGAGTGGCTCTTCAATCACAAAGTGGTGGCAAAGTGATAACATAAAAAACATGTGCGTGGTAGGTATACCGACTTTTAAGCGACTACACTGTTGTGGTCACAAATTACTGGCAAAGCAGTGGCAAAGCAGTGCCAAAGTAGTGGCAAAGTAGTGGCAAAATTTTTTATATATATGCCCCGTCCCATTCTCTCATTTGTAGAATCAAAAGGTAAAAAAAAATTCAAACATGTGGAGAAATTATAATAATTCGAGAGATTGAATGTACAAAAGGATTGATAATCAAATAAGAAATATATCGGCAAAATTTGCACAAGACATGGAGCAATTCATGAATTTTGTAAATAGTCAACCAATAGCTCAGAGTAGCGGAGGTAAGTTTTTCTGTCCTTGTATTAATTGCAAAGACGATAAATTTATTCTGGGACAGAAAATATGTAGTCATCTATATAGTCGAGGATTTATACCAAATTATTATATTTGATATAAATATGGAGAAAAACTGAATGTTCAGTTAGGGACGAGTAGTCGGGGTGATGTCCAAAGAAATCAGGGAGGTACGTGTGGTACTAGTGAAGAAACTGTTGGTACATCCGGTATTAGATATGTTGAAATGGTGAGGGATGCATTTCGTGAGACTACGACGGATCAGTACTATAATCAGAACGAGGAAAAATATAATAATGTAGAAGAACCTAATGTAAAAGCAAATTTTTTTACAACATGTTAGAAACTGCAAAAAATCCATTGTATGATGGTTGTCATGCAGGGCACTCACATTTATCTTTAGTTGCTCGATTCATGAACATTAAGTCTGATTTTAATCTACCAGAAAAATGAATGGATTCTTAGACGGAGCTGTTTACAGAATATTTGCCCAAGCAGAATTAGGCAATGAGTTCATATTATGAAACCAAAAAATTGATGCGAAATTTAGAGCTTCCATTTTATACAATTGACGTGTGTGTTCACAATTGTATGATCTTTTGGAAAGAAGATGAGAAATGGGAAAATGCAGATTTTGCGATTCCCCCCGATATCCGCCAAGCGAGGGCAGGACGAGAATACTTTTCAGTCGTATGTGGTATTTACCTATAGGCGAGAGACTTAAGAGAATGTATCAAAGCGAAAAAACCGCAGAGGCAATGAGGTGGTACGGAGATCATGAAGCAGAAGACGGAGAAATGAATCATCCATCTGATGCTACGGAGTGGAAAAATTTTCAATATCTACATCCTAGATTTGCTGCTGAATCTGGAAACGTTTATCTTGGCTTATGTACTGATGGGTTCAATCCATTTGGGATGTCTCGTAATCATTAATTATGGCCGGTGATTATCACTCCATATAACTTGCCACAGGATGTGTGTATGAAGAAAGAGTACTTGTTTCTAACAATTTTGAATTCGGGGCTAAATCATCCGCGCGCTAGTCTGGATATATTCCTCCGACCTTTGATTTATGAGTTGAAAGAATTGTGATCTACGGGAGTTGATTCATACGATGTATCTTTGAATCAAAATTTCAATCTAAAAGCCATTTTACTGTAGACGATAAGCGATTTTCCCAGTTATGAAATGTTGTCAGGATGGACAACGCATGGTAGACTGCCTTGTCCAATTTGTACGAAAGCATTTCAATTACCAAATGGTAGGAAGACGTGTTGATTTGATTGTTACAGAAGGTTTCTTCCTAAGGGTCACCCGTTATGGAAAAATAAAACAAATTTTTTAAAGGAGAAGCACGCTTTGAATGACTATCCTCCATAATCATTGACAGGCGAACAAGTTTTATACAAGCGAATAAAAACTATCAATCCTCTAAGAACATCTAACTACGGAGGAAACGGTTATGAAAGTAAAGAAAAAGGTTATGGCAGCTGGCATAATTGGCACAAAGAAAGCATATTTTGGGAGTTGCCGTACTGGACGGATCTTAACCTTCGACATAATCTTGATGTGATGCATATATAGAAGAATTTCTTTGATAACATCATTAATACTGTTATGAATGTGAAGGGGAATCAAAAGATACAGTTATTTCAAGGTTGGATATTGCGAAGTTTTGCTATAAAAAAGAATTGCACGTGGATGGTCGGGGTAATGCTCCATTCTCTATATTTCGATTGACACAAAAAGCCAAAGAACGCTTATTGGAATGTATCAAAAAGGATGTCAAATTTCTGTACGGCTACATGGCAGATTTAGCAAATTGTGTAGATATGGATGGACTGAAGTTCTCGGGCATGAAAATTCATGTTTTTATGGAAATGCTTCTCCCTTTTATATTTGCAGAACTTTTACCATGAAACGTTTATGATCTAGCATTATCAAGTATATACTAATAAACATATTTTATATTATAAGTATGCAAATTAATAATAATTGCATGTACTAATTAATACTAGATGGTAATATAGGGATTGAAGGATTTTTCTGTGATCTATGCTCCAGATCATTACAAAAAAGCCGTGTTCGAATTCTGAAGGAAAACATAGTCGTAATTTTGAGCAATTTGGAGAAGATCTTTCCACCAGCATTTTTCGACGTTATGGAGCACCTACTTCTACCATACGAAGATGAATTAGGTGGAACTGTGCAATATATATAGGTGGATGGATCCATTTGAAAGTTTTTTAAAAAACCGAAAAGCAAGGCGAAGAACAAACGATATGCTGCAGGGTCGATTATTGAATCATATGTGAATGATGAGATATCTTACTTCTCGGAGCATTACTTTGCTGCCAACATACACACGAAAAACATGTACCATAAATTCATTTGTTTATTAAGTTATTATTTATTATCAAGGGTAAAATTAAATTTTTGTGCTGAATATCATGTAATATATATATATACACGTATACAAGATTCGATGAAAGTGACGTCCCTGTATATACGGATCCCAGAGTGCCAGATATATTTACTCACATGGGTCGTCCAAGTGATAAATGTAAATAAATATGGCTCTCCGAAAAGGAATATAATTATGCACATGCATATGTTTTGCGGAATTGTAAATAGTTTTGGCCATTAGAGAGGTAAATACTATCAAAACAATTGCATTTATTACATTACAATGTCATTGTAATCAAACAATATATATTACTTTTTCATATTTAATTTTGTAGCATATTTGAAGATCACATTCGTTGTACGTATCCATATCTTTCGGAAGATGACATTTCATCGGAAAGAGAGGAAGAGTTCCACATATAGGTTCGAGATTATTTATGTTTAATTAATTGGCATGTATATTATATTAAATTTTTTAATTTTGAAATACTATCGTTTTTATATATATATGATCATAGATCAATACATACACTTCCACATATCCACGTGCTTTTCCGATATGGACTCAAGAATTAGTGCAATGGCCGATGAATAAAGCGTCAACTTTGCCGATCTATTTAACAAGAGGTTATATGTTCAATATAAAGAAACATGGACTTAGGAGAAAGACATGTAACTACGAAATTTTTGTCAAGGGAGAGAATTACTCAGATGCATCTGATGAACCTGATTTCTACAGGATTTTAACAGATATCATTCAACTTGAGTATGTCGGCCTCATAAATTTGAAAATCACGCTTTTTAAATGTGAGTGCTACGATCCTACACTTTTGAAAGGAACTCAGAAGTCGGAAAATGGCGTCGTTGATGTCTTATCATCAAAAAAATACTAAAAATGCAAACCATTTATACTAGGTAGGTACGTAAATAATTAACTATAAATATATGTAAATTAATATGTATTATGTACGTAAAATTATATAAATTTATTTTGTTATATATATATATAAGTAATTTATATTTCATTAATTATGATGTACCAGTCTCTCAAGTAGATCAAGTTTGTTATATTCCCTATCGGCACACCAAATCATCAACAAAACAAACATGGCTTAGTGTTATGAAAGTTAGTTATAAATCTAACATTTTGGGGAAATACAAAAACAAATACAAGATTGTCATGTTGCAACAAGAAAATGATAAAGAGCTAATGGTTGTTCAAAAGATAAAAATAGATCGTTTGGTCGATAGAGTTAATCATACCGAAGAAATTGATTTCGATGTCGGAGATGCCAAACTAGAAGATGAATTTTAGTGTAATATTTTATTTTCAAATGATGACGAGGACGAAAAAATGTAACTAATATATTTGACGTTTTATGTATTTTTGATATTTGATCCTTATATAATTCAATGTATTCACAAAACCATATAATTTAGGTTTTATGACACTAATTGTGACTGCGTTGCCACCACATGTCCATTACATTGGGAATGTGGTGGAAAATTGGTCACAAATATTGCAGATGGTCGCAATTAGTAGCATATTTGCGGTTGATTTGCCACCATAGGATCAAAATTTCTACTGTAGTCGCAAATTGGTCGCAAAATAGCGACCACTTTGCGACTACATAGAGTAAATTCACATTTTCCCTTTGTTTTTTTTCTCATTTACAACTTGTTTTTGCATTTTTAAGTAAGTACTAACCATTTTAATTAAGTGACCAAATATACATAAAATCATATATGTGTTCATTTAAATTTTAGAAACATTTGAATTGTATATAAAAGGTATAAGGTTAATGAAATGTGTTAAGTATTTTAGGAAAATGATATGTAAATTTGGTAAATTTGGTAAATATTGTTGTTTACTTACTAATTGATGTTTGTACAACTTCTATCAAGGTATCAATCTTATATAATTCAATTTATTCAACAAAATCATAAAATTTAGGGTTTGGGGTATTAACTGTGACTATTTCGCCACCACATTGCCACTACATTAGTAATATGGTGGCAAATTGGTTACAAATATTACAAGTGATCGCAAATCGTTCGTAAAATTGTAACTCATTTCCGACCCCAGGTTCAAAATTTGTACTATAGTCGCAAATTGGTCGTAAAATAGCGACCACTTTGCGACTACATAGGATAAATTCATATTTTTCCTAAGTATTTTCCACATTTACAACTTGTTTTTGCATTTTTAGGTAAGTACTAACCATTCTAAGTGGCCAAATATAGACAAAATTATATTTGTGTTCATTTAAATTTTAGAAACATTTGAAGTGTATATAAGAGGTATAAAGTTAAGTAAATGTGTTAAATATTTTAAGTAAATGATATGTAAATTTGGTAAATGCTGTTGTTTACTTATTAATTGAAGTTTGTACAACTCCTAATCAATTTATCAATCTTATATAATTTAATTTATTCAACAAAATCATAAAATTTAGGGTTTGAGATATTAATTGTGACTACTTTGCCATCATATTGCCATTTCATTTGAAAAATGGCGGCAAATTGGTCACAAATATCAGATGTGGTCGCAAGTCAGTCGCAATTTTGCGACTGATTTGCGACCACTGTTAACAGATAACTATACATAAAATAAAATGTGGTTGTAAATCAGTCGCAAAAATTGTGACTGATTAGCGACCACATATTATTTTATCGAGTTAAAGGTGGTGGTCGCAAATCAGTCGCATATTTGTGATCACCATTAATTTGGTGAGAGTTGAAAATCCAAAAAATTTCAAACTCCCACCAAATTAAATGGTGGCCTCAAATCAGTTGCAAATATGCGACTTATTTGCGACCACCAATTAATTCGGTGGGAGTTTGAAAGCTTTCGATTCCCACCAAATTAATTGGTGGTCGCAAATCAATTGCAAATTTGCGACTGATTTGCGATCACCTCATTAATTTTGAATTTTATCACCGATTTGCGACCACATACGTGGTCGCAAAAAAAAAAATCTATAAATATGTGACTCTTTTCTCTCATTTTCACACTTACAACAATTCTTTTTTCTAAAATTTCTCTCACACACATCAACCTAATTTCCAACAAAAAAAAACCAATAACCAATGGCAAGTAGCGGTACGTCAATGAGAGGTCGTGGAAGACGACAAATCCTGTTGTCTTCAGGCCGTAGTAACTCTTCGGCCTCCTGAAATCTCTCACCCGCCGCTTATAGAGCGGCATCCCGCCTCCCTCCACATTACACATTCACCCCTCACTTGGTTCCTGAAACCGCTCCTGCCCCCACGGTTTAGGAATTCGACGAGCATGAGCAGGAAGATGTTCCGCCATCCAAAACGGAAACGGGGGAACAAAATATCACACTTGATAGTTTGTTACAAACCCCGGGGCGGGACCAGTATCTAACAGTGTTGTCTCTAGTACCAGCACCTAACACGAATTGGTAAGAGTCACAAATTTTTTTTATTCTAATTTATTTAATTAAAATTAATTATTTAAAAATTATTAAACTTTATTTGAAATTTAAAAACTTTAATATATTAAAAATATTAGGTTTGACCAGGAAAATGGGCAATAACCCGTCACGACCCCTAGTACAGTTGGAGGGTCGTACCTGCTGAACGGCAAGAAAAATATTTTATCGAATTTGCGGTAAATAATTTTTTTTTATTTATAAATTTTGTTTATTTCATAAAATTTCAAATTTACTAATAATAATAATATATTATTAAATTCAAAGCAATCGTACACCTGGGATCCTATGGTCATCCCGGTGGTACGAAAGAAGTTTGATTCTGTTTGTGTAAGACGGATGAAAGGGATGGGGAGCACGATTCATACAACCAGCAAACGTCCCAGGTAGATTTCTCCGAGTCTGTACAAAATAATGATAGACTATTGCAGAACAGAAACTTCAAACGAGAGCAGTAGCAAATCCTCTAATAACCACAATTCCGCTCGGGATGGCCTTGGTACGCACAAGCATTTGTCGGGCCAAAAATTCTACATCTAGATCCAACAAAAAATGGTAAATAATTTAAAATATTTAAATTTAAATATAAATTTTATTTTTATTTAATAATTTATTTCAAAATATATTTAGAAAAATAATTTGGTACGACGTGTCTCAATTGCTGAGGTTTTTATAAAGACTCACACTCGGGCAGATGGATCATATGTCGATTTGAAAACTAAACAAATCTGTGAAAATATATGAATGCAACATTCAAGAAAAGATGGCGGCGGTCGATGCAACAAAAACGTCTGATGGTACTTACAGGCGAATTGAGCTGACCCCAGAAGAGAATAATGAGATAACAATTTTTTTTTTATAAATTTTTTATGTACATTAAATTGTTTATATTCATTCTAATTTTTTTTTGTAATCTTCTAGTTTTATTTTAATTGTTTTGTAGTCTTACTTTGCGGATGACCGAGGCCGTCTTTACGGACTCGCTAGCCTGAACCGCGTGAATGGGTTGGTAGACGTAGTGGGTTGCAATCCACTACCGCCGACTATGTTGCGCTTCAGGAGCAACTTTTAGCTGCGCAACGCCGAATCAAAAAACAAAACGCAATTAACATGCGTAATGAACAACGAAACACGCAAATTAAAGAACAAAACGCACAAATTCTGGAAGCGAATCAGAAGATGCCGGAAGTGCAAAAAGAAAATCAAAAGACGATTAACAACTTGAAGATACTCGTCGGCTATTTCCAATGTACGAATCCCGCATTCGCCTCTTTTATGCGGGATAACGATGGACCAGATGAACCGTCGACCGCTCCACCATCATTTTCGCCATCAGATTTTCAATTCCCACCGCCAGAGAATTAGATTTCTTTTTTTTTTTTTGTAAATTAAATTTTATTTAATAAAATTTATATTTTAAATTTTTAATTTATCTTTATTTTATAAAATAATTATTTAATACAATTGATTTATTATTTAATTATAATAATATTTATAATTATAAAATAATTGATTTAAACAAAATATATTAAATCTAATATTAAAAATTATATTCATTATTAATTAATTAATAATATTAATAATAATTATTTTTAAAAAAATAATTAATTAAAATATTTTGAAGTTAAAATTAAAAAATATTATTTTAAAAAATATTTTTTAATTTTCTTTTCAAAATATTTTAATTTATTATTTTTTAAAAATCTAATTTGGTTGTAATCGCAAATTAGTCTCAAATCAGTCTCACTTTTTTGGGACCAATTTGCGACTACATCTATTTTTTTGAAAAATTTATATTCACTCGAAAATCAGTCGCAAATATTTGCGACTAAAGGTAAATTTTCCGAGAAATTCATCCTCAGTCACAAATCAGTCGCAATTATTTGTGACTAATTTGCGACTGAATATATTACGTATTCGCAAATGAGTCACAAAAGTTTGTGACTGATTTGGGTCTACGACTTTGCAACCACATATGTAGTTGCAAAGTAATGGAAAAATTTGTTACTTAAAACCACTCGCAAAGTAGTCGCAAATACAGTCACCAATGTTTGGTCGCAAATTAGTCGCAAGTTGTACCACTATTACCGTGGTCGCAAATCAGTCGCTAAAGTGCGACTGATTTGCAACTAAATAATTTTGCGACGAAGATTTTGCGACTACCTTCTGTGGTCGCAAAGTCGTTGTTTTCTTGTAGTTATGAAGGTGATGTCTCTGTGTATCCGAATCCCGGAGTGCTGGATATATTTACTCACATGGGTCGTGCAATTGGTAAAAGTAAAGAAATATGACTATCTGAAAAAAATACAAATATGCACAACATATGTTTTGCGAAATTGTGAATATTTTCATTCACTAGAAAGGTAATAACTTATAATGAAAACAATTTTATTTATTAAATTACAATTTCATTCTATTTAACCAATATATATTGTATTTTCATTTAATTTTGTAGCATATTTGAAGATCAAATTCGTTGTACGTTTCCATATCTTTCGGAATATGACATTTCATTGAAAAGAGAGGAAGAGTTCCATATATGGGTTCGAGATTATGTATGTATATAATTAATATGTATATGTTGTTTATATTTTTTATAATTTTGCAATACTAATTACTGAGTACATATATATGATCATAGGCCAATACAAGCATTTCAACAAATCCACGGGCCTTTCCGATATGGGCTCAATAATTAGTGTAAGACCCGATGAATAAAGCGAAAACTTGGCCGATCTACTTTACAAAGTTATTGGTCCCCAGCAACGGTGCCAAAAACTTGATCTCTCAGGTATTAACCCAAACAATTTTACTGCAATTGAACAGGCAAGTGCAGTAGTACTTAGAGACCAAATCCACAAAGATCAATTGCTATAATTCTCGCAATAACAGTTTTGCTAAGAATGAAAATATGAGAGTTTAACGGCCAAATAAACTAAATGGCAAGAATTTGCATTGATGTAAACTTATAATATGAAAATGCTAGGTTTAGCGAAATTCGCAGGTAACGAGTATCGATAATTGGGGTTTCTATTGAGAATTTTATTAAGTTTCGTCTAGAACTTAAAACAAAACTATCTAGCCAGCTAACTATTGTTACACTAAACTATTATGTCAATAATCTATCCTTCTAAACTGTCGTTTGAATTCAAAATTTCTAAATACACATTATTTCAAGTTCTAATATACTCACAAATTGCTTTAATATTAGGTTTCGTTGGTTAAAGACAATTTGTTCATCTAGATTTTTTTCAGGAAACCTAACAAAATTCTTGATGCGTTCAATTAATCCTAATATCGTAGTCTAATGAGGCTAGACTAAGCAATAAGAATAATCTAAATGAAGATCACGGTGAAAATCCCTAACTTAAGTACCCCAATATAACGATTTCTTAAATTCCGTTGAAAATCTTAAAATATACGAAAGGATCTATTCATACATGAATAACAATGAAAAGATTATAATCATAATAAAGGATTGCATAAATAAGAATAATAAAAAATCTTCTCAATAAGGTGTGGAGTAAAAAAAAATTTCTCCAAAGTGCTTACAAGTGTCAAAGCCAAAAAATTCCTAAGGAAAATAAAGTATAGCCCTAAAAGTGGCTGAAAATTTTTTTTAAATAGTTGCAAAAGTCGAATTAGGTCAAATCGGTGTCGGATTGGACCAAATCTGGGTCCATACCATTTTTTCCGCATAACAACATTCGATTATTTTTATGAAAACTGGTATAGCTTTTGATCGAACAGTTGGATTGACTTCAAACAACTTGCAAATGCAAGATAACACGTTCTTCTATCATGTGACAATATTTAAGCTTAATCCAACGGTGGGAAAACTTTCAAATAGTGCTAAACTTCAGATGCTTTAAGTCAGTTTTGCATTTTAATTTTTCTAAAATTGTTTGTTTTCATCTATTATGACCTAAAACTTATGAAGAGTCATAAACACATAAAAATACTCGATACAGACTCAAAAACATCTATAACTTAACATGTCAAAATCACAACACATCAGAGAACAGAGAACTACCTGTACTCCAATCATATTATGAAAAATGTTCGCACCATCACAGTTAAGAAACTACACATTTGGTATGAGAAAACGTTGATGCCAGTAATACTTTCACTCAATCACGCTTAATTGTGAAGTTTTGATGGGATCCAGTGCATTAGTGATCGTATGATTGCATGGGTTAGTAAATTTTATCAATCGCATATGTGCTCTTATGCTACTTTCAATTACGACTCTTTGTGAACCCACTAGAAAAAGGAGACTCTACTCGAAAGACAGTCAAAAAGAGTGATGGTTGAAAATTTCTAGTACTATGAAGAGTCCGATTATATAGTTTTAAAATCATAACCCCGTTTCCATCTAGTTCTAGCCCAAAAGACTAATGGGCAAAAGCCTAGCTCAGCCCAGCAGAGCATTTTAAGCCTAGCTCATATCTGACCTGGTCAGATGGGAATCTCATGGGCTCGGAGCACCAACTATCTGAGATATATCTCATCATATTCACATCAAACCTTCAATATGCAAAAAGGATCTCTTTTGTTCATATAAATAAAATTTTACCAAGTTTGATAAGTGCAGCTCTTGCCCTCCATTACTAGTCTCAGGAAGATACTAAAGATATCACCAAATCTCGCCAGCCAACTATTAGAAGAAAAATGAATCACCTAAAATCTCACTTTCCTTATCCATGGTCTCCTGGATCAGAATGCATCAATGATCAATGGCATTCATTCCTTCGGCAAAAAAATCCAACATCGAGACGCTCCACCTCTACACAAGGTCAATTCCACGAAATTCATCTCACCAAGGCAAGGAAAATTCCACAAGTTTCCTCATTTAATATGCTCAGTAAAGCACCAACAGCTAGTTTCTTTAAAGGAGTATCTCGGGTGAAATATCTGAGCTATCCAATACCACCATAACATCCTAGACGTCCCATTAAAGACTCAAGGCACCATCAAGTTTGCATTTTCATGAAGATCAGCCATTGAACTTATCATCCTCTTTCTCGAAATTTTTATGAATTTTATGAAAATTTTCTTTAATTGATTCATTTTTAATGTTTTGTAATACGATGTTGGGTAATATGCATCCCAAGATCACACTATAAAAAGGGTTTGGATAATCTTAAATTTCTCTAAATTCGTGTAACGGTGGAAATACTTAGAAAAGAATTGCACATATCTCCGACAAAGGGTGTATCTCCCTATTCTTAAGACTATCTTAAAACACAACTTCAATTTTTATATGGCGAATGATCACAAAAGAGTGGTGAAGAACTCTTGATTTACCGAAGTGATCTTCAAATATTACACACCAAAAGATCGAATTGATCACACGCAATAGGAGAGAAATTTTCTTAGAAAAAAATGTTTTGCTTCTAAAATATTTGTTGAATAATTTCTCACAAATTGAAAGCACTTATTTATAGATGAAGTTGACAATAATGTAGTAAAAAATATATTAAATACTTAGAAACTAGTGATAATAAATGAGTTGAATTTGATTTCTTGACTTGACGTACACAGAATTCGCCAATAATCTTTTATTTTTAAGTATATGTTGACAGCTTCTATAGCTAATTTCGTGTGCTTTCTTGTTGTAAAATTATTTGTACTTCAATTTGGTATTCTAGAACTTGAATAAAAAAAGAATAAGGTGATTTTGTGTTGTTAAAAACTCAATGTATTTCAGATTTTGTTCTTGATATAAAGTGGTGCAAATCAGTGTATTTCGCGGTTTCTAATTTTTTCCTCTTCTTTTCTCGGAAATCTCTGTGTGATTTGATCAACTTCTAAGATGCAAGTTTGTTAATTATTTATTTTTTCGTTTAGGTGAGTTTTTCTATCTCTCGTGATACTTAGATCCGTGGTTGGGTTTTAGTTCAACTAAAAATATTTTATGTTGTGATTTTGAGCTGCCCGAAAAGAGTCGTTTTCGTCTTAGGGCATTAGTTGCGATTGCACTGAAAATTTAAGAGTTTGACCCAGAAACAGTGAATATGAAACCACCTAGGTTATGTTTCTATTTGAAAAGTGAAATCTACACAAGGAACTATACTTTCGAGGTTTGTAGTGAGAGAAATTATAAATGTAACCTTACAATTGAAAAGG
>CM032162.1:40605359-40662859 GCA_018901935.1 Pugionium cornutum | reverse complement strand
TCATGTATATAACCGCATTTAGTGATAGTTTGTGTATATATAATCACACAATCACAAGTCTATGGTGGAATTGACCATTTTTCCGTTTGCAATCTTCATCAACTACAAAAATTTTATATTATATTTGATTATCTACAGAAAAATTTCATGTCCGTGTCATATTCTACTCTCAATAGACAATAAATAATGAATTTTATTAGATCATTATATCCATATTACTTGTTTTGTATTTCATTTACAAAGAACAATTCTCGGGAAGTCTGCTTTGTATTTCATTTACAAAGAAAAATTCTCAAGAATTCTTCTTTGTATTTCCAATTTTGGATCAACTGCAAAACTAACCTTTTTGTCACCAAAGAAGAATTCTTGAGAAGTCTCCAAGATTTTTTCACAACAAAGCACGCTTTTTGAGATGTCTGCTTTGTTAATTAACATTTGGTCAATTGCAAAACTAACATTTTGTTACCAAAGCAAACTTCTTGAGAACTATGCGGGATTTTTTTCTCAACAATGCAAAACTAACATTTTTTGTTACCAAAACAAACTTTTTGAGAAATATACGAGATTTTTTTCTCAACAAAGCAAACTTTTTAAGAAGTCTGCTTTGTTAACTAACAATCAGTCAATTGCAAAACTAAATTTTTTTTGTTACCAAACAAGTGTTTTTTATCGATAAAGCACACTTCTTGAAAATTTTGCTTTGTGAATAAAATACAAAGCACATTTCTCGATTTGTAAATGAAATACAAAGCAGACTTCTTGAGAAGTCTAGTTTGTACATTAAATACAAAGCAGAGTTCTCAATTTGTAAATGAAATACAAAGCAAACTTCTCGAGAAGTCTGGTTTTTACATTAAATACAAAGCAGACTTCTCGATTTGTAAATGAAATAGAAAGCAGACTTCTCGATTTGTAAATAAAATACAAAGCATACTTCTCAATTTATAAATGAAATACAAAGCAAACTTGTCGAGAAGTATAGTTTGTACATTACATACAAAGCAGACTTTTCGATTTGTAAATAAAATACAAAACATACATTGCGAGAAGTCTAGAACAAATTTATTCGTTATTGGGAATAATCCAGCACCGTAACCATCTCGAAAACCAATTCGGAATACTGAAAGAGGGATCGAGGAGGTAAAAGAATTTATATTCACCATGCTGATTAATTGTTTTCTAAAACGAACTGAGAAATTAATAAATTTTTATTGTTATATTATTTTTTATTACTATTGTTTTAAAAAAATTTTAGTGCTAATTTAGTACTTTTTTAGAGCAAAAATTTGGAAGTGTGCCTCGAGATCACTTGCAACTACTCAAGGATGTGAATACCAATAAAACATCTTGTGTCATCCAAGATGGTTTCGTTTATGAGATCATTGAAAAGGTGAAAAAGAAAAAGGGCGACATCTTGTCTCAGCAGTCACAAACTAACTCCTCCTTTTCGGTCAAATTATATCGATCCAAAACTAACCGTATGGTTCTCTATATAAGTTATATATATATATATATTATATTTAATGTTATACATGTTCTAATAGTATTTTAAAATTTCACAGGAAGTACCATTTTCGAAGGATAGGATTAGGTAGAGTTGCGGATAGCGGTAGTGATACATCTACGGATGGATTGAACATCAATGACAAGCTCTCCAAACTAACGCCGAGCTTAAGGAAAAAATATTGGTCAGGGAGTTAGAGATGAATAGGATGAAAACAATGATGGATTTTATGAAATCCAAATTTCTAACTAGACGGATGAATTTCCACCGTATAAGTGGTAGAGTGGTAGAGTACATAATCCGTATAAACGGATGTGGTACTTGCTAGTAACAAAGAGGTTCAAAAGGTTATATCAGTCTAAACACACTGTAAGTCCTATGAGATGTCATGCAGAACATAACTCAAATGACTAAATTGTGCATCCCTTGGAGGCGGAAGCATGGAAACATTTTCAAAAGGTCTATCCTAGTTTTGCATATAAGCCTAGGAACATATACCTCGTGCTATATATAGATGGATTCAATCCTTTTGGGAAGCATGAGAAGCAATATTCGTTTGGTCAGTTATCGTGATACCTTGTAATTTGCCTCCATTGTTATGAATGAAACGAGAGTTTTTGTTTCCAACCCTCCTCGTCTCCGGTCTAGAGCATTCTAAGCAATCACTTTATATTTTTTTGCAGCCATTAATTTATGAGTTGAAAATGTTGTGGGAAAATAGTGGTGAATCATTCGATGTTTCCACCCAACATAATCTCTCGATGCGTGCAGTGAGTGATTTCTCAACATATGGTATATTATCAGGATGGTCGACACATGAAAGGTTAGCTTGTCCATATTTTCATGATAGTATTGATACCTTCCAATTGAAACACGGACGAAAAAACTATTTGGTTCAATTGTCATCGATGATTTCTATCACATGATCATCCATATTGTCGGAGAAGGACAATTATATGATGACTCAATTTAGAAATTTTGGTGCTGAGAGTACGACTTCATGAGGGGGTAACGGAAATTATCCTGTTGATGGTTGTGGCGAGTATCATAATTGGAACAAGAAAAGTGTTTTTTGGGATTTACCATACTGGAAGGACCTTCTGGTGCTCCATAATCAAGATGTCATGCACATTGAGAAAAATGGTTTCGACAACATAATAAATATCATTTTAAATATGCAAGAAAAAACAAAAGATAATTTGAAAACTAAATTGGACTTGCCTGATATTTGTTCCCAAGGAGATGCATGTAATGACAAATAGATTTGAACTGCATTTCCAACGGATATCAGAAACCTGTCGATAATTTGTCATGATTTTCCGAGAAATCACAGACAAGATAGGGTATCGACTTTACGACAAGGTTCGTCGGGGATGCGTCTAGAATTTCTGTTAGATTCCCGAAAAGCATGAAAAATCTGCGGGGAATCCGATGGAAATTCCAAATAGAATCCTGACGATCTAGAGTATTGGCAATTTTCGGTTCTATACTCTATCTTATCGGTAATCCCTTAGAAACTCCGAATGATTTTCCCGATAGCTTCCCGACAACGCAGGGAAATCCGTTTGAATTTCATCTGTAATTTTCGATAGATTCGTGACACTATAAATAATAAAACCTAAAGTTTACTAGTTTTAAATTTTTAAAAAAAATTATGTTGAAAAAAGTAAATGTTACACATTTATGATGTTATATACTAAATATTTTTCAAATAAACCGTTCTATAAATTATAGATTCTAACCTAAAATCGTAGTTGTTACATAAGCAATATGTTAGTATTATGAATGATGAACTTATTGTTTGATGATTTTTTTTTAATTTGGGAATAACACATTTATCTTATTAATTTGTATAGATTATTTGTCACTTTTTTGAAAATTTAATACCTATATTAACAATTGCAACTAATTATAGTTTCATTACAATATATTTTAAACAGTGTATTCTATATTTTTTGTGACTATTTTTTTATATTAATTCAAAGTGATAACAAAAATAGTTATATATTTTCCAAAACAAGATGTTTACGATTTATAAAGTTGTTGTATATCTAATATTTTAAAAAGAATTGTATACATAATTTTATTTTAAAAAATGGATTTAAATTATTTTATTAGAAATTGAATTTCATCGAAAATCTATAGGAAATTACTTGATTACCGACGACCTAAACAAGATCCGTCGGGAATTCGTTGGCTATTCGAATTACCGACGAATTCCCAATGGATATCGTTTCTAGCTACATTTACTGACTATTTGGCATACATGTAGAGATAATTAGGTTCGTCGAAATTTTTTTGGGAATTTCCGACAGAATACCGACTAGTAGTGAAATTTATGCGGGATTCTCTATTTATTATGCGGGTTTCAGAAAAATATTAAATTACGTTATCGACAGATTTCCGACGACTTTAGTACATCAATTTTTTTGATTATAATCTAAGTTCCAACTCTTCTCTCCTTCAGTTTCCGTTTTTTTTTTGTCTCTTCTTCTCTCTGTGTGCACGACTTTTAATCAGAAATCTTTGTGTGATTTGATCAACTTTTAAGATGTAAGTTTGTTAGTTAATTATATTTTTCGTTTGGGTGAATTTTTGTATCTCTCGTGATACCTAGATTTGTGGTTGGGCTTTAGTTGACCTGAATTTAAGTTGTGATTTTGAGCTGCGTGAAAAGAGCCGTGTTCGTCTCAGGGTATTGGTTTTGATTGCACTGAAAATTTAAGAGTTTGACTTAGAAACATTAATATGAAAGCATTTAGGTAACATTTCTATTTGCAATGTGACACCTACACAAGGAACTATACTTTCGAGGTTTGTTGTGAGAGAAATTTTAAATGTAACCTTACAATTGAAAAGATGACAATATCGACAATTTTCTTAATAGCGTAAAAGTTTAGATGGACATTTTTTGTTATAACAACAATTACAAGATGAATGTCAAAATGGATTCAACGGAAAGAAATTAATGATTTGCGGTGCTTGACTGAAAAGAAGATTGTTACAATATCAATGCAAAGTTTTCGATCAAAAGATTAAAAAATAATATGTAAATGAAAATTTCTACAAATTTTTAACTAACATATGGATTTTAAGTTTTAACTCTAAATATAATTTCAAGTGAAAAGCAAATCGAGTAGTAATTGAGTATTAAATCCTCAGATAAATAAGAATAACATAATAGAAATACATGAAACATCTAAATTTAGATTGATACTGATTGAGTTTTTGATTGGTTTTCTAATATTCTAATTGCTGAGAAAGTAAATACGAGTTAATTCAATAAAAAAGATATATGAACAGTGGACAAGACATTCGATTCGGTGCAATTTTTCTTCAACTAAAGATTCTAAAGGTTCGATTAGATAGATCCCTAAAACTTAGAACACTATCTATTAGACTGATCAACTCTCATGGTAACAACCTATTCACCAGCCTAACTATAAGTCTGATCAACTCTTATGGTAACAACCTATTCACCATCCTAACTATAAGTCTTCTAGACAACAATATGTTGTCTAATGATCATTGAGTTCGAGTCTAATCTAGTCCACCTATCGCTTTATACATCAACTCTCGTTGGCTAAGATGCAATAAGGTAGGCCTACCTACACGTTCTATCTCCACTTATTAAGAGCAAAACATCATCGATCTAAGCATTGATTAGCCTTTAATTTTTAGCATTAAACACATCCTAAACATCAAGGATATATCATCTAATCTACCTAAACAACCCTACGTCAATATCATATTTTCCTATTCTACCTTACCCATGATCCGTAGAGAAAACTACTCAAACATATTCAATAAAACAGTAAGCATAAAGAAGTAAAACCAATAAAACATAAGAAAAGAGATAGGGTAGAAGAATCCTTCACTAGAAATCAAGAGTGCAAGAACAATAAGCATAAAAAAGTAAAATCAATAAAACATAAGATAAGAGATAGGATAGAAGAATCCTTCACTAGAAACCAAGAGTGTAAAACAAAGTTTGAAAGCAATCTCTCCTCTCTCTAAAAACAACAAGAGCCAAAAACTAAAAGAAATTTGAATAAAGTTAGGTTAAAAGTATTTAAAAGAGTTTATATAGTATCCTTAACAATTAGGTTTAATCTCCGGACAAACCAGTTAAGTAAAATAGGTTTAAGACACTTTGGGATCTAATTGGCCCGAGATCGGCCAAATGAGATCAGTCATATGGCAGATCTCTTGATGAACAGTTGAATCGTGGAGGTTGGCTTGAGAACGGCCATGGTGAGATCGGCCTGATGGTCGATCTGGTGATGGACAAGGGTGTTAGCTTGAGATCGGCCACATGAGATTGGCCTGATGGTTGAAATAGAAGCTGGATAGGGATGTTGGCTTGAGATCGGCCAGGCTGAGATTGGCCTATTGGCCGATCTCATGATGGGCAGGATGGTTCAACAGGTGTGGCTGGGTGGTGTCCAAGAACAGGCATGGGCGATCAGCCGATTGGCTGATCGCGTGGGCAGGTGTGGCTCAGCATCGGCAGGTCCTCGGCAAGTCTCGGCAGGTGCTGGTCGATCAGGCTGGATTGCTTGATAGGTGTGGGCAGGTCTTGGCAGGTGCTGGACGGGTGAACACAATCTGTTTGGTGTGCCTGGCTGGACGACCAATTGTGTAGTCCGGCAGGCTCCTCGGGATCAGCTGGTGTGGGTGATTGGGCTGAATCGCATTGGCAGGTGTGGCCGGGTGGTGCACGCGAGCGCCGGCCGATCGCATGGCCAGCATATCTTGGTAGGCTGAGATCGGCCTGCCGAGATGGCATATCTCATGCCTTTCAGAAGACTCTTTGGTCATTTTTCGCTTTTTGTCCCATCTAACTTCTTGCTGTACCTGAAATCATCGAGAAGATATGTAAGATGCAGAAATACATGCACTAACTTAAATCATGAAACGCTAAATGCCAATGAACATAAATGTGCGTATAGAATGCCTGAAATCCTACCGAAGACACGAAAAAGATGATAAAACTCATGGTAAAACAATGCAAAAACCATGGTTGTCAACTTCTCCGTACATGCCTTTTACTCGTTCTCGAAGAAAAAGCAAAAACAAACCAAAGAAGAGGATTGAAAACTAGACCCCTAACCGAAAGCATGCACAAAGATCTAATCCCAAAATTCTTATCCAAGAGTATTATAATCCTTGAATCGAGCCTACTTCCTAGTACTTTTTGTATGTGCCACAATTTCAATCCCAACTCATGCTATGCACAATCAAATCCCCTATCTCCTTAACGTTCAATCAAATCATTAGTGAATCTTTCTATGCATCAACCAAGAAAAGTTTATATACTTGGCTAGGGAGAAATGGTTTCTGAAGTGAGATAAGGTGGTTCAAGTAGTCACAAGGGCGCTCTCTAAAAGGAATGGAACTTTCGCAAAACACTAAGAGTAAAAAAATGATGCATACAAGGGAAGAATCTCATCTACCCATGTTTTAGCACAAAACTCTCTATCTCGAACTCAAGTCAATCCCATCCTAAGTGATCTATCCTTTTGAGGCTTTCTTTGCCTATATTCTTCTCTTCTCTCACTTTGAAGTTATTTTTTTGACACTAGGGGGTAGTGATTAATTGGGCTCATTGGAATCATTCTTCTTTTCTAGCTCTTTTTCTTATTTTTCTCCTCTACTTTTGATAATTGATCTAGGTTTTTGCCTTATTTTCTTAGAGAAAGTTTTTTCACTTTAAAACTTAGAGCTGTCTTTTACACTTATTAACTGATTCTCATGCTCCTTTTCTTATGTGCAACCCCCACACGTTCTCTTTCTGGGTTTCTCTCATTTTATTTTCTTTTTCTTTTCATCTCATTTTTGAACACCCTAACAAACCCACCCAAATCCTAACCTATGTCGACCTTATAATGTGAAGCTAGCATTTACATGAAAGTCCTAGCCTTGTCGTTCTCATAACTCAATATTTTTTTCAAAGTAAGCATTCTAATAAAAGGGCCTTACACAAGGTTCATACTCAAGAGTAATGTTGGCTTCAAGGAAAAGACTGGGTTTGGGAGTGGCGTAACCATCCCAAGGAGGGAAATTTGGCCATTCGAGTTAACAGAGAATGGTATAAAGGTGAAAGAAAACTGATGTCTATATGAGTATGCATGAACAAGTATTAGTAAAGATGCACGTAAGATAATTTCAATTCCAGTAAAAACTCTAGTTTATGGAGTTAGGATCAAATCAAACACATTTTAATTCCTGAGAATGATCTACCTAATAGGTTGTGGTACAATATATGATTCCCAAGTTTTGAAATGGTGCAAGCATCATAGTACTCTTAGTAAGGGTTCCAATCTTAGTCCTATGTGTAACATAGTGAAGGCAATCTACCCATGGTCCATATGCAAATGCAAGAAATCCTATATGCTTTTAGACTCAATCCTAACAATGAATATTTTTGGTGTTTTGAATTTTTTTGGTTTTTTGATTTTTTTTTTGGTTTTTTTGTGATTTTCTAATGCACAATATATTTACAATACAAGATGATGCAAATGTGACCATCAATATCCCCTTCCCAGGACTTATCTCCAAACGTCTTGTTGAGAAAATAAATCCAAGGAACAGGGTGAGTGAAGAAGAAAAATAAAATAAAATGAAATATGAAAATGATGTATGTACAAGTGACATGTGTGATACTTTTCAGTGGAGAGAGGAGCTTGCTTCTCTTTTCTTCTTCCTTTTGGCTCGGCGCATGTACACTTTCAGCGACTCATAAGTTACGCTGGTTGTCCTCGCGTAATTTGCATATTCGCCGGCATTTTCCTATTGTGGCGCCTCTCTTGCCTCACCTTCAGCTTCTTCTGCCATATGTGGTTCTGCTTCTTTTGTGCTTCTGTCGCATTGTTCTTCCTCGGAAGATACATATCCCGGCGTTCTTCTTAGTTTCGTTCGGAGTTTCTTCAGAACTTTTTCTGTCCATTTGTTGATCTTTTGTTGTGTCTTGTAAGCCTTGTACAAGATCCTCTGTCTGGTATTTCTGGGCTTGAATGGTAGTTCCGGTAAGATGGGGCATTTGGATGATACGGTTAATCGTGCCTAAAGCGCTGCTGCATCAACGCGTGGAAAGATACTTTTTCTGTTTCTTGATTGGTGAGGTGCGATGAATGACTATCCTCCATAATGGAACTGGATGTTCTATAAGGTGTGCACATTCATCATCTCTGGGTTTGACAAATAAAATACATGTTTGCCACCTCTTTCTTCCTCATTGATGAAGGGATAGATCTCTGCGTCAACTTCGACGTCGCTTATGATTTCAAACTTTCCAAAGTACCTGAAATCGGTCAGGTCCCTCATTGGCTCTTCGTAATGATACTTCTGCGGTACCCCAGCCTTGTGAAATATCGGCGTAAGTATGCTGCCAATGTAGAGATGAGGGTCAGCAGCTGTGTGTGCTCACAATCGGAACAGTGGCAACTCTCTTGTGAGTACGCAGCCGATTTTCACATCATCCTCTAAGGGGCTTCTATAAGCTCTGCCTCATAATTTCTAAGAATATCCTTTTGGCCTTGGAAAAGGAAACATAACTCAACCATCTTAACTGCTCAAGCGTTCTTCCTTGTGAAGAGCGTGTTGGCTAAAATTTTCAAGACAACCCTCAGGACTGGATTTTTTACCTTTTCCATATTTGATGATCCGCCACGGTAGGTATAGTGTGCGATTATGTCCCAGAGTTCCTGAGAATTCGAAAATCTTGGAAAATGCACCATTTCTGTCTTCGGAAATCTGTAGACATCGCACAAATGGAAGATCGAGATAATGTACTCGTTCTCCTTCATTTTGAATGTTAAGTAGCCTTCACTAGCAATTTTTTTGTTCAGATGCAAGTAGTGGAGTTACACTGTTGCCAAGAAATTCCGCGTGATTTCTGGAAATAAGGAGAGTCGACATTTTTCCAAGTAGCTTACCCCCAACTTTCCGAGCAGTTCTTTGACATACGCTTTCAATCCCAATTATCTCACTAGCCTTTTGGTGAAAAATCGCACAGGATGCAATTCAATCTTGTTGAGATCCACGAGTGCTTTTCCTTCCTCTTTAGTGAGCGTAATCTTTGTCCAGATGTCTATTGTTAGGGACTGAGGTGCTCTTCTTTGTTCCGATTCTGCATCCGCGAATGTAGGCTTCTTGGTTTTAGTCCTAAAACTCGAAGCGCTTTTCCTCGCCGGAATATATGAAGCCATATTTCTACAAAACTAATGCAAAGCGATGAAAAACAATCCGAGACACTTCGCTGAACCAAATTTTAAATTATGCGCAAACTAAAAATTTCCAAGAGATTTTATATATTCATGCATTTCTTCCTTAATATCCAAGTAAGCTAATTATGCTCATTTATCAAATTTTTTCAGGTAATTTTTGATCTTATGAGCAATCTAACTCTACAATTCTTCCATTCCCTAGTCCAATTAGCCTTTCCAAACATGCTTAATCAATAATCCCAACATTCCAAATTTCCTAAAATCCTGAAGAACCCTAAATTTTCCAAATTTCTAATTCTCTTAGGAAACATGAAATTTACCACAAAATCAATGAACCCAAGCGTAAGAGAATAATCGCAACTATGGCAGTGGAGGAAAAAATGAGGAAGAAGACACTTAAATAGGTAGGGAAGAGGAAAAATCACTTACCTGTCCACGATACTCACACGATAGGCCTGGTCAACATCGGCCCAGTGGCCAATCTCACACTCCCCTTGCCTGATCGGTCAACACGCGATAAGCTGTGTGGCTGATTCAAGAGAATTCCATGAATCTCCACTTCAACACGCGATCGACCAGTCTAGATTGGCCGAGTGGCCGATCTCATAAGCTCCTTATGCGATCGGTTTAGCCAGGATCAGCCTAGTGGCCGATCTGGCAACTTCTTGAAGTTCCTGGCTGATGAGGACATCAGGTCGTACATCCAGCCAGGAGACCAGACTGGCCGACCAGGAAGCTTGCCCGAGACAGCAGGACCATCTGGTACGTCTGCCGGACCAGGCAGTACCGCCGGACCCTCGACCTATAGGACCAGACCGGTCAGCATCGCCGGCGGAGAGGCCCAAGCTTCCGGCACACTTGGTGGGGACGTGGATGACACCGCCGGTCCCTCTGGTGATGCCGCCAACTCCAGGATCAACTTGGCCGGTCCCGAAGGCATTCCGGCCAGTACCGCGCACAATCCAGCCGGTACAGCCGATCCAGCCGGTACAGCCGATCCAGCCGAGTACACGCGCATTTCCACTTCCACACAAGAGGACTCGGACCAAATGAGCTACCAACTCCAGGACATGCACCTAGAAGAAGTATCTACACCAGTGGTACCTCAAGGAGCAATGACAAGAAGCAGATCAAGGGCACTCTTCCACAAATTCAGCTTATGGGTCAACAAGCTCCTAGAGGAAGATCAGCTAAGGAGATGTGCCAGAAGAGCAAAGTAGAGTCCAAAGGCTTCTCAACAACACAAGGAACGTCAGAGACTTGGGCTTTAGTGGCAAGAGAGGTCAAGGCCCAAAGATTTTAACCCTACTCCAAGTCGAAGACTAGGAGCAAGGCGCATGCATGCCACAAGGACGGCCACCTTCCATTTCTTGGCCGTGAGGTAAGTTAAGGTAAGTTTCAATTCAAATATATGCCTCTTTCTGTTTTGCAGGGTAGGATCTAGATGCTTTACATTTTTGAGTCAAGAACATTTTAGGAATAGGTCCTTTTTTGGTTATACACTTTTGTATCTTTTCCTTTTGTGCACTTTTGTAAACTTTCCTTTTATTTGTTTGAGTCGACCCTAGAAGGTCAAGCTGTCGAGCATATTAATAAGGCTCCTTCCATCATTGTAGTTTGACAACTTTTTTGATATTAATAAAGATAGAATTTTCTTCCAACAAGTTTTCTCTCTAAGAATCTTGTGCGCTTAGAACCTAGTTGAGACCAGCCCTCCTAGCTCTAAGTTTGTGATTTATCACGAGGTTCATCACCCCTCGTGTGGTTCACTTCACCCTTCCATCTTTTACCAACCAGAAAACCCCCATCCAGAAGCCTAAGGTTGAGTTTCTCACCTAATCTTCTACAAACAGCCCACGCGCATACATCCTTGAATCAAGGCTTGTATCATTTTTGGTATCAGAGCTTAAAGCTCTTAAACCAGGTTGTTTCTATCCTTTTGCTTGTTTTGTTTTTAGTTCTTGCATTAGTTTAAGTCGCATTCAAGAAAAAATCAAAAAAATAACCTCAAACTCCAAACCGAGTGCATCTAGCCTTCTACGTGTATCACTAGGGTTTAGATTCACTTTTGCATTGCCATTCACGTTTTCCTTTTTTGTTTAATTCATATTTCTATTAATTTTAAGTTAAATTAAAAAGAAAACAAAAAGAAAAAAAAAGAAAATAGGAAAATACCCAAAAGATTTCGAATTGGACAGCTAGCACAAGTTGTCTAGGAAGTTTCCTTTTTCCTTTTATTCGAATTTCCTTTCCTTAGGATTTTTCCTTTTTGCATTTTTTCGAACCCCTTATAAAAAGAAAACCCTCCTAATAATTTAGGAGCATCCTAACTTGTCTTATTTCTTTGTAGAACGCCATGGGAGAAGAAAATAGAGAAGCAACCGAAGCCATGATGGCCATGTTCACCACACTCCAAACGCAACTCGCATCCATAGGCGAGAGGTTGGAGCGCGTGGAAATACCGCTGAGATTCCAGGCCATAAGGCACATGAGAGCTGAGCAAGACCGTCCTGAGGGTCCTGAGCACCTTAGGACACGGCACGAACAGGAGGAACCCCAGCCAGATGGAGATGAGGACACACAACCTCATAACTATCACCATAGGCCGAGAGGACCTCCACGGCAACCAGAGGCAGAAGATGATGGCTTTGAGCCATATGGTCTTCACCAGAGACCAAGAATGCCTCCTAGACATCATGAGGATGGAGATGAACGCACCTACAACCGGGTAATTCATCCTGATGTTAAACTAACTCCTCCAAGTTTTGCAGGAAAAGTAGACCCCGAGGCTTACCTAGATTGGGAGAGGAGAATGGATCATATCTTTGATCACTACAACCAACCAGGACCTAGGAGAGTCTCAATGGCAGTAGCACAACTCACGGACAATGCCCTCATCTGGTGGGATCGTGAGGTATCTGACAGAAGGAGGAAGAGAATGAGGCCCGTAGACTCATGGGTCGACATGAAAGACCTCATGCGACAAAGGTTTGTTCCACCTTACTTTCATAGAGATTTGCAACGTTGTTTTCGTACTCTTAAGCAGGGTACCAGATCAGTAGAAGAATACTATGAAGAGTTCGAGAAGCTAAGGAACAGATTGGAGCTCAATGATGATGAAGAAGCATTGATGGCACAATTCTTGGATGGACTCCAAGAAAGGATCAGCTGCAAGGTGGAAAGGCAAATCTACAATGACTTCAAAGACTTGTTCCACCTATCTGTGCAAGCTGAGCAGCACATCAAGCGTAAGAGCCAAGACATCCGCAGCAAGCCTAAGACACCTTGGGCACCAAGCAACATGCCCAAGACCGTGGACAAAGGCAAAAGCATAGAGATCGAGTCAAGGTTCAAGAGCAAGCCTCCTGAACCCACCCGTGACCAGAAAGAGCCTGGTAAGTCTTCTAACCCTCAAAGATCACGTGACATAACTTGTTTCAAGTGCAGGGGACGTGGACACATCTCAAGGGAGTGCCCAAACAACCGAGTCATGCTGATTACGGAGGCAGGAGAATATGAGTCCCAAGATGAAGAGGACTATGAACCAGAAGGAGAGTATGGTGACATTGAGTACCCTGATGTGGGGAAAGTGCTGGTCACTAGACGTATCCTCAGTGCAATGGTGGATCCTTCAGAGACCATCCAAAGGGAGAACATCTTCCACAGCCGTTGCACCATCAAGGGCAAGGTATGTAACCTCATCATAGATGGTGGTTCTTGCACTAACGTTGCTAGTGCATATATGGTTGATAAGCTAGGTCTAGAGAAGACAAAGCATCCTCGACCATATAGACTGAGATGGCTCGATGACAAAGTGGAGCTAAAGATCCATGAACAAGTCATTGTACCATTCAGTGTGGGCAAGTACCAGGATCAAGTCGTGTGCGACGTGGTGCCCATGCAAGCTGGCCATCTTCTACTAGGAAGACCATGGCAGTTTGACAAAGAGACCAGGCATGATGGCCGAACCAATCTCTACACCTTCGTGCATGACAAGAGAAAGGTCAGCCTAGCTCCTCTTACACCTGCTCAGGTACACGAGCTACAACTCCAAATGAGTAAGGAAAAGAAACTTATCAAGTCTAATTTTCTTATTCAACCAAGCCATGTCCGGAGAGCTTTAGCCTCGAAGGATTTAATGTTACTAATGGTTTTCAAGGAAGTGTTGAGTATAGAACAGGGACAGGTAGAGCTACCTCCTGAAGTAGCAACTCTCCTCAACAAATTCCAGGATGTATTTCCAGAGGAGATACCAGCAGGCTTGCCTCCTTTACGTGGCATAGAACACCAGATTGATCTAGTGCCCGGAGCAGCCCTGCCCAACCGACCAGCCTACCGGATGAGTCCAGAGGAGTCCAAGGAGCTTGAGAAGCAAGTCAAGGAGCTCCTGGAGAAAGGATATGTTCGAGAGAGCCTCAGTCCATGTGCTGTACCAGTGCTACTAGTGCCCAAGAAGGATGGGACTTGGCGCATGTGCATGGACTGCCGAGCAATCAACAACATCACAGTCAAGTACAGGCATCCAATACCACGACTGGATGACATGCTAGATGAGCTGAGTGGAGCCACGGTCTTCTCCAAGATAGACCTCAAAAGTGGATACCACCAGGTAAGAATGAAGGAAGGTGATGAGTGGAAGACTGCTTTCAAGACAAAGCAAGGGCTCTACGAGTGGACAGTCATGCCATTCGGCTTGACTAATGCCCCAAGCACCTTCATGCCTTATGAACCAAGTTCTTAGGGCGTACATCAGTAAGTTTGTGGTAGTTTACTTTGATGATATACTAGTTTATAGTAAGTGCCTACGGGAACACCTCACACATCTTGAGATGGTACTTAAAACCCTTCGACAAGAAGAGCTTTATGCCAATCTCAAGAAGTGCACCTTTTGTACTGATAAACTTGTCTTTCTAGGTTTTGTTGTGAGTTCACAGGGCCTACAGGTTGATGAAGAGAAGATTCGAGCCATACAAGAATGGCCAACACCAGGAAACATCAGCCAAGTAAGGAGCTTCCACGGACTGGCCAGCTTCTAAAGGAGATTCGTGCCCAACTTCAGCAGTATTGCCTCACCACTGACGGCAGTAGTGAAGAAGAACATGGGATTCAGCTGGGAGAAGCTCAGGAGAAGGCATTCAAGGCCTTGAAGGACAGCCTTACACACGCACCAGTGTTAGTCCTTCCCGACTTCAACAAGACGTTTGAAGTGGAGTGTGATGCCTCTGGAATAGGCATAGGAGCAGTGCTAACCCAAGGAGAGAGACCAGTGGCATACTTCAGTGAGAAGCTAGGTGGTGCCTCACTGAACTATCCCACTTATGACAAGGAGCTTTATGCCCTTGTCCGAGCATTGGAGACTTGGCAGCATTACTTGCTGTCCAAGGAGTTTGTGATCCACACTGATTATGAGACTCTCAAACACCTCAGAGGGCAAACCAATCTCAAGAGGAGACATGCCAGGTGGATGGAGTTCATAGAGACCTTCCAGACATCATCAAGTACAAGAAGGGCAAAGATAATGTGGTAGCCGATGCACTATCAAGGAGGTTTGCCTTGATATCAACCATGGAGGCAAAGGTCCTAGGATTCGAGCACATCAAGGATCTATACAAGGATGATCCTGAGAGCTACAAGGAGTGTGGCACAGGGAGTCATGGCAAATTCTACATCCATGAGGGATTCTTGTTCCGAGAAAGAAGGCTGTGCATACCACAAGGATCATTAAGGGAGCTTATCATCCGAGAAGCTCATGGAGGAGGACTCATGGGCCACTTTGGTGTCGACAAGACTCTAGCAGTGGTCAAGGAGCACTTCTACTGGCCACACATCAAGAGGACAGTAGAAGCTCATTGTGCAAGATGCATCACTTGCAAGAAGGCAAAGTCCCGAGTGCAACCTCACGGGTTGTATCTCCCACTGCCCATACCACACATCCATGGGTGGACATCTCAATGGACTTTGTTCTAGGTCTGCCTAAGATCAACCACAAAGATGCAATCTTTGTAGTGGTGGACAGATTCTCCAAGATGGCACACTTCCCATGTGCCAATGTCAATGATGCCACACAAACAGCTGAGCTGTTCTTCAGGGAGATAGTACGGCTTCATGGAGTGCCAAGGACCATCTATCAGACAGGGACACCAAGTTCCTCAGCCATTTCTGGAGGACCCTTTGAGAAAGCTAGGCACGAAGCTACTCTTCTACCACCTGCCATCCTCAAACCGATGGCCAAACTGAAGTTGTCAACAGGACACTATCAACTCTTCTCAGAACTACACTAGGGAAGAACCTAAAGACTTGGGTGGAGTGCCTGCCATTCAGAGTTCGCACAACCGAGCCGTGCACTCAGCAACCAAGAAGAACCCATTTGAAGTGGTATACGGTTTCAACCCTCTCACCCCATTGGAGCAAACACCACTGCCACCAGCTGAGATGACCAACCTCAACGGAGCATCCAAAACAGAGTTCATAAGGAGGTTACACCAGAAGGTAGCAGAGAACTTGGAGAAGAGGACCGACAGTACGTGACTCATGCCAACAAAGGAAGAAAGGAGGTGATCTTTCAACCAGGCGATTGGGTGTGGCTAAACCTACGGCAGGAGAGGTTCCCAAACCTAAGGAGTTCCAAGCTAGCACCAAGAGGAGATGGACCATTCAGAGTGCTCAAGAGGATCAACAACAACGCCTACCGGATCGAGCTTCCAGGTGAGTTTAATGTGTCCAATACGTTTAATGTTACTGACTTGGCCCCTTTCCATGCAGATGAACCAGTTTTGAGGACAAACCTACTGAAGAGGGAGGGAATGATGAGGACATCAGGTCGTACATCCAGCCAGGAGACCAGACTGGCCGACCAGGAAGCTTGCCCGAGACAGCCGGACCATCTGGCACGCCTACCGGCCCAAGCAGTACCATCGGACCCTCGACCACAAGGACCAGAGCAACCAGCATTGCCGGTGGAGAGGCCCAAGCTTCCGCACACTTGGTGGCGACGTGGATGACACCGCCGGTCCCTCTGGTGATGCTGCCAACTCCGGGATCAACTTGGCGGGTCCTGAAGGCATTCCTGCTAGTACCTCGCACAATCCAGCCAGTACAGCCAATCTAGCCGAGTACACACGCATTTCCACTTCTACACAAGAGGACTCGGACCAAATGAGCTACCAGCTCCAGGACATGCACATAGAGGAAGTATCTACACCAGTGGTACCTCAAGGAGCAAGAAGCAGATCAAGGGCACTCTTCCACAAATTCAGCTTATGGGTCGACAACTAGAGGAAGATCGACTAAGGACAATGGGCCAAAAGTACAAGGAAGAGTCCAATAGCTTCTCAACAACACAAGGGACATCAGAGACTTGGGCTTTAGTGTCAAGAGAGGTCAGGCCCAAAGATTCTTAACCCTACTCCAAGTCGAAGACTAGGAGCAAGGCGCGTGCATGCCACAAGGACGGCCACCTTCCATTTCTTGGCCGTGAGGTAAGTTAAGGTAAGTTTCAATTCAAATATATGCCTCTTTCTGTTTTGCAGGGTAGGATCTAGATGCTTTACATTTTTGAGTCAAGAACATTTTAGAATAGGTCCTTTTTTGGTTATACACTTTTGTATCTTTTTCCTTTTGTGCACTTTTGTAAACTTTCCTTTTCTTTGTTTGAGTCGACCCTAGAAGGTCAAGCTGTCGAGCATATTAATAAGGCTCCTTCCAACATTGTAGTTCGACAACCTTTTTAATATTAATAAAGATCGAATTTTCTTTCAACAAGTTATTCTCTCAAGAGACTTGTGCGCTTAGATTCTAGTTGAGACCAGCCCTCCTAGCTCTAAGTTTGTGATTTATCACGAGGTTCATCACCCCTCGTGTGGTTCACTTCACCCTTCCATCTTTTACCAACCAGAAAACCCCCATCCATCTTTTACCAACCAGAAAACCCCCATCCAGAAGCCTAAGGTTGAGTTTCTCACCTAATCTTCTACAAACAGCCCACGCGCATACATCCTTGAATCAAGGCTTGTATCACTGGCCATGTGTGATTGGCTGGATCACGACCAGTTGAGTGGCTGGTCCAATGGTTTCCTGTCACATGAAGCTTTGATCACTTCATGGCCTGATGGAGCATTGCATGATTGGAAGAGTCATGACTGATGAGTCCACCATGGGATCAACCACCAGACAAGTCAAATCTGCTGAGATTCTGGTGGCCATGACCAGCCAAGATGATCTCTTCTCTCCTGTGATCAGCCAGTCTAAATCGGCCGAGTCACCGGTCTGATGGCTTTCTCCCATGATCGGCCAGTCCAGATCGCCCGAGTGGCCAGTCGGATGGCTTCCATCCATTCTCAATTTGTTCGCAATTGCTCTCGTTCCTACTGTAAGTATATACCACCAAAACATACAAAAACATATAATAGAAAAGAAGTAAAACATACAAAATGAGTTTTATGTACAAGGATAACATGGGAATGCCTCCCATGCACGCTTGTTTTACGTCTCTAGCTTGACGGTGCCAATTCTTAGGCATGCTGGACATCCTGAAGAAAGATCGCAATGTTGTCCTCCAATCCCACAATGGCAAGGTAAGGCTTGCAACGTTGGCCGTTCACGGCGAAATCTTCTCCTGAGTGACTGACCAAAATGATTGCTCCGTAGGGACAGATGACTTATTCTCAAATGGTCCAGACCACCTTGATGTGAAATTCCCAGGAAACAGCTTCATCCATGGATTGAACAGTAGCACTTGATCTTCAGCCTTAAAAGTATGCTTATGTCTCCTCGGGCCTCTTCGAATGCACTGTTTTCATGGTGTGAGCTTTTTGTCGTGAAACGCCTTAGTCTTTTCCTTTTAGATCCTAGAGCTTTCATATGTGTCTTGTCTGATCTCCTTAAGTTCCTCCAGTTGTATCAAACATTTCTCATTGGCTGCCTTGATCTCAAAGTTTAGAAACTTGGTTTCCCAAAGCGCCTTGTACTCAAGCTCAATAAGGAGGTGGCAAGATTTCCAATATAGGAGGTTGAATGGGGTTGTTCCAATAGGCGTCTTGTATGCACTCCGGTATGCCCACAAAGCATCGTCTAGTTTTGCTGCCTAGTCTTTCTTGGTCTTTCCTACCGTCTTCTCTAGTATGACCTTGATCTGGCGATTTGAAACTTCCACCTGACCCATTATCTGAGGGTGATACGGCGTTGCTACCTTGTGCTTAACTCCATGCTTCTTCTAAAGGTTTTCAAATTTTTTTTTGATGAATTGAGTGCCTCAATCACTTATCACTACCCTGGGAACTCCAAACCTTGGAAATATGATCGTCTTGAACAATTTAAGAACCACCTTTGCATCATTCGTTGAGTTGGCAGTGGCTTCTATCCACTTGGACACATATTCAACTAACACCAGAATGTAATGATTCCCATAAGAAGAGGGGAATGGTCCCATGAAGTCAATACCCCAAACATTGAATAGTTTAACTTCACATATAAGATTATGTGGCATTTCATTCCTTTTGCCAATGCTTCCCTTTCTCTGACAAGGATCATACCTGGAGCTGAATTCGTTGGTGTCCTTGAACGTAGTCGGCCAAAAAAACCCTGCTTGAAGTACCTTCGCCACTGTCATGTACGTAGCAAAGTGCCCTCCATAGTCTGATCCATGAGATGGGAAGAGAACCCCGGGCACCTCTTCTTATGATAGACATCTCCTGAACAGCTTGTCTTTCCCTTGCCTATACAGATATGAATCATCCCAATAGTAGTGTTGGACATCTTTGAATAACTTTTTCCTTTGATAACCTTGGAGATTTGGCGGCTCCTTATCTGTAACTAAGTACTTCACCAGATCCACATACCATGGGAGACTCACTTCTATCGATGTTTTCTCAATTATTTTACCCAAGCCCTCATTCACATTGATCAAATTTACGTGCTCTTTTGGTATGAATCGTTGATTGGTATCGACTCGTCAATTTTCAGTCTTGATAAGTGATCTGATACCTTGTTTTTGATCCCCTTCTTATCCTTAATCTCTAAGTCGAATTCTTGCAGGAGCAGGATCCACCTTAAGAGCCTTGGCTTGGCGTCTTTCTTGGACAGGAGGTATCGCGCTGCTGCATGATCTGTAGGCCCAATTACCTTCGATCAAACAAGGTATGATATGAACTTCTGGAATGCGAATACTATCACCAGCAGCTCTTTCAAAGTGGTTGCATAGTTTGTCTGAGCATCATCAAGCGTTCTACTGGCATAGTAGATAACATGCAATTTTCAGTCCTTCTTTTGTCCTAACACTGCTCCCACAACATAGTCACTTGTATCACACTGCACCTCAAAAGGAAGATCCCAATCAGGCGGTTGCACTATGGGTGCACTCACCAACGCCACCTTCAGCCTGTCAAAGGTATCCTGACACTCCTGATCAAAAACAATGTCCACATCCTTGCACAACAGTTTTGTAAACGGCCTAGCAATGCTGGAAAGGTACTTGATGAATCTTCGGTAAACCTCTGCATGTTCAAAGAAGATTCTCATTCCCTTGACTGAGGTTGGAGCTTCCAGATTTGTCATGAAGTTTATCTTTGACTTGTCAACCTTATTTCCATTCACAGATATCTTGTGCCCCAACACAATTCCTTCCCGTACAAATGACATTTCTCCCAATTGTGGATGAGGTTTGCTTCTTCACACCGGTTAAACACCATGCACAAGTTAGAAAGACACACACAAACAAAGAACTATACATAGAAAAATCATCCATGAATACTTCCATTATGTCCTCAGTTAGATCGGAGAAGATATACAACATACACCACCAAAAAATGGCTGGTGCGTTACATAACTCGAATGGCGTCATTCGATAAGCAAAGGTGCCATAGGAGCATGTGAAAGTTGTCTTCTCCTTATCTTGAGTGTAGATAGGAATCTTAAAGAAACCTGAATACCCATCTAGAAAGAAGTAAAAAGAGTGATTAGCTAACTTCTCTAGGATTTGATCAATGAAGGGTAAAGGAAAGTGGTCTTTCCTAGTAGATGCATTCAACTTACGGTAATCAATGCACATACAATGTCCTGTTGTAGTCCTACTTGGGATCAACTCACCTTTTTTCGTTCTTAACAACAGTGATTCCTCCTTTCTTAGGAACTACATGAACTGGGGAAATCCAAATACTATCCGAAACGGGATAGATTATCCCTGAGTTTAGTAATTTCAAAATCTCGTTCTTGACCATTTCCTCAAGGTTTGGATTCAGCCTATGTTGGTGTTCTATAGACGATTTTGATTCATCCCCTATGTATATCCTATGCATGCACAAAGAAGGAGCTATATCCTTAATGTCATCTAGTGTATAACCTATGGCTTTCCTATACTTTTTCAACTAATTCAAAAGCATGGAAGTTTCACCAATGTTAAAGTTATCATTCACTATCACAAGGTACATATGATTAGGACCAAGAAATTCATACCGTAGTCCACTCCATAGTGGTTTCAGCTCCAGCTTTTGTGCCTTAATGATACAAGCCTTGATTCAAGGATGTATGCGCGTGGGCTGTTTGTAGAAGATTAGGTGAGAAACTCAACCTTAGGCTTCTGGATAGGGGTTTTCTGGTTGGTAAACGATGGAAGGGCGAAGTGAACCACACGAGGGGTGATGAACCTCGTGATAAATCACAAACTTAGAGGTAGGAGGGCTGGTCTAAACTAGGTTCTAAGCGCACAAGTCTCTCTTGAGAGAAAACTCTAGGAAAAAGTTCTACTTTATTAATAATCAAAAGGTTGTCGAACTACAATGCTGGAAGGAGCCTTATTAATATGCTCGACCTTCTAGGGTCGACAAATAAAGAAAAGGAAAGTTTACAAAAGTGCACAAAAGGAAAAGATACAAAAGTGCATAACCGAAAAGGACCTATTCCTAAAATGTTCTTGACTCAAAAATGTAAAGCAACTAGATCCTACCCTGCAAAACAGAAAGAGGCATATATTCGAATGTAAACTTACCTTAACTCACCTCATGGCCAAGAAATGGAAGGTGGCGGTCCTTGTGGCATGCACGCGCCTTGCTCCTAGTCTTCGACTTGGAGTAGGGTTAAGAATCTTTGGGCCCTGACCTCTCTTGCCACTAAAGCCCAAGTCTCTGATATCCCTTGTGTTGTTGAGAAGCCATTGGACTCTTCCTTGCATTTTTGGCCCATTGTCCTTAGTCGATCTTCCACTAGGAGCTTGTCGACCCATAAGCTGAATTTGTGGAAGAGTGCCCTTGATCTGCTTCTTGTCATTGCTCCTGAGGTACCACTGGTGTAGATACTTCCTCTAGGTGCATGTCCTGGAGCTGGTAGCTCATTTGGTCCGAGTCCTCTTGTGTAGAAGTGGAAGTGCGCGTGTACTCGGCTGGATCGGCTGTACCGGCTGGATTGTGCACAGTACTGGCCGGAATGACATCAGGACCGGCCAAGTTGATCTCGGAGTCGGCGGTGTCATCAGAGGGACCGGCGGTGTCATCCACGCCCCACCAAGTGTGCCGGAAGCTTGGGCCTCTCCGCCGGCAATGTTGACCGGTCTGGTCCTATAGGTCGAGGGTCCGGCGGTACTGTCTGGTCCGGCAGGCGCGCCAGATGGTCCTGCTGTCTCGGCAAGCTTCCTGGTCGGCCAGTCTGGTCTCCTGGCTGGATGTACGACCTGATGTCCTCATCATTCCTCCTCTTCAGTAGGTTTTGTCCTCAAACTGGATCATCTGCATGGAAAGGGGCCAAGTCAGTAACATTAAACGATTGGACACATTAAACTCACCTGGAAGCTCGATCCGTAGGCGTTGTTGTTGATCCTCTCGAGCACTCTGAATGGTCCATCTCCTCTTGGTGCTAGCTTGGAACTCCTTAGGTTTGGGAACCTCTCCTGCCGTAGGTGTAGCCACACCCAATCGCCTGGTTGAAAGATCACCTCCTTTCTTCCTTTGTTGGCATGAGTCACGACTGTCCGTCCTCTTCTCCAAGTTCTCTACCTTCTGGTGTAACCTCCTTATGAACTCTGCTTTGGATGCTCCGCTGAGGTTGGTCATCTCAGCTGGTGGCAGTGGTGTTTGCTCCAATGGGGTGAGAGGGTTGAAGCCAGATACCACTTCAAATGGTGTCTTCTTGGTTGCTGAGTGCACGGCTCGTAGGTTAACTCAATGAATGGCAGGCACTCCACCCAAGTCTTTAGGTTCTTCCCTAGTGTAGTTCTGAGAAGAATTGATAGTGTCCTGTTGACAACTTCAGTTTGGCCATCGGTTTGAGGATGGCAGGTGGTAGAGAAGAGTAGCTTCGTGCCTAGCTTTCTCCAAAGGGTCCTCCAGAAATGGCTGAGGAACTTGGTGTCCCTGTCTGATACGATTGTCCTTGGCACTCCATGAAGCCGTACTATCTCCCTGAAGAACAGCTCAGCTGTTTTTGTGGCATCATTGACATTGGCGCACGGAATGAAGTGTGCCATCTTGGAGAATCTGTCCACCACTACAAAGATTGCATCTTTGTGGTTGATCTTGGGCAGACCTAGAACAAAATCCATCGAGATGTCCACCCATGGATGTGTTGGTATGGGCAGTGGGAGATACAACCCGTGAGGTTGCACTCTGGACTTTGCCTTCTTGCAAGTAATGCATCTTGCACAATGTGCTTCTACTGTCCTCTTGATGTGTGGCCAGTAGAAGTGCTCCTTGACCACTGCTAGAGTCTTGTCGACACCAAAGTGGCCCATGAGTCCTCCTCCATGAGCTTCTCGGATGATAAGCTTCCTTAGTGATCCTTGTGGTATGCACAGCCTTCTTTCTCGGAACAAGAATCCTCATGGATGTAGGATTTGCCATGACTCCCTGTGCTACACTCCTTGTAGCTCTCAGCAAGGTCAGGATCATCCTTGTATAGATCCTTGATGTGCTCGAATCCTAGGACCTTTGCCTCCATGGTTGATATCAAGGCAAACCTCCTTGATAGTGCATCGGCTACCACATTGTCTTTGCCCTTCTTGTACTTGATGATGTACGGAAGGTCTCTATGAACTCCATCCACCTGGCATGTCTCCTCTTGAGATTGGTTTGCCCTCTGAGGTGTTTGAGAGTCTCGTGATCAGTGTGGATCACAAACTCCTTGGACAGCAAGTAATGCTGCCAAGTCTCCAATGCTCGGACAAGGGCATAGAGCTCCTTGTCATAAGTGGGGTAGTTCAGTGAGGCACCACCTAGCTTCTCACTGAAGTATGCCACTGGTCTCCCTCCTTGGGTTAGCACTGCTCCTATGCCTATTCCAGAGGCATCACACTCCACTTCAAACGCCTTGTTGAAGTCGGGAAGGACTACACTGGTGCGTGTGTAAGGCTGTCCTTCAAGGCCTTGAATGCCTTCTCCTGAGCTTCTCCCCAGCTGAATCCCACGTTCTTCTTCACTACTGCCGATACTGCTGAAGTTGGGCACGTGTGGTGAGGCAATACTGCTGAAGTTGGGCACGAATCTCCTATAGAAGCTGGCCAGTCCGTGGAAGCTCCTTACTTGGCTGATGTTTCCTGGTGTTGGCCATTCTTGTATGGCTCGAATCTTCTTCTCATCAACCTGTAGGCCCTGTGAACTCACAACAAAACCTAAAAAGACAAGCTTATCAGTACAAAGGTGCACTTCTTGAGATTGGCATAAAGCTCTTCTTGTCGAAGGGTTTTAAGTACCATCTCAAGATGTGTGAGGTGTTCAGAGGCACTTACTATAAACAAGTATGTCATCAAAGTAAACCACTACAAACTTACTGATGTACGCCCTAAGAACTTGGTTCATAAGGCGCATGAAGGTGCTTGGGGCATTAGTCAAGCCGAATGGCATGACTGTCCACTCGTAGAGCCCTTGCTTTGTCTTGAAAGCAGTCTTCCACTCATCACCTTCCTTCATCCTGACCTGGTGGTATCCACTCTTGGGGTCTATCTTGGAGAAGACCGTGGCTCCACTCAGCTCATCTAGCATGTCATCCAGTCGTGGTATTGGATGCCTATACTTGACTGTGATGTTGTTGATGGCTCGGCAGTCCCCACACATGCGCCAAGTCCCATCCTTCTTGGGCACTAGCAGCACTGGTACAGCACATGGACTGAGGCTCTCTCGAACATATCCTTTCTCCAGGAGCTCCTTGACTTGCTTCTCAAGCTCTTTGGACTCCTCTGGACTCATCCGTTAGGCTGGCCGGTTGGGCAGGGCTGCTCCGGGCACTAGATCAATCTGGTGTTCTATGCCACGTAAAGGAGGCAAGCCTGCTGGTATCTCCTCTGGAAATACATCCTGGAATTTGTTGAGGAGGTTGCTACTTCATGAGGTAGCTCTACCTGTCCCTGTTCTATACTCAACACTTCCTTGAAAACCATTAGTAACATTAAGTCCTTGAGGCTAAAGCTCTCCGGACATGACTAGGTTGAATAAGAAAGTTAGACTTGACAAGTTTCTTTTCCTTACTCATTTGGAGTTGTAGCTCATGTACTTGGGCAGGTGTAAGAGGAGCTAGGCTGACCTTTCTCTTGTCATGCACGAAGGTGTAGAGATTGGTTCTGCCATCATGCCTGGTCTCTTTGTCAAACTGCCATGGTCTTCCTAGTAGAAGATGGCCAGCTTGCATGGGCACCACGTCGCACACGACCTGGTCTTGGTACTTGCCCACACTGAATGGCACAGTGACTTGCTCATGAATCTTGAGCTCCACTTTGTCATCAAGCCATCTCAGTCTATATGGTTGAGGATGCCGTGTCCTCTAGACCTAGCTTATCAACCATATACGCACTAGCAACGTTAGTGCAAGAACCACCATCTATGATGAGGTTACATACCTTTCCCTTGACGGTGCAATGGCTGTGGAAGATGTTCTCCCTTTGGATGGTCTCTGAAGGATCCACCATTGCACAGAGGATACGTCTAGTGACCAGCACTTCCCCACATCAGGGTACTCAATGTCACCATATTCTCCTTCTGGCTCATAGTCCTCTTCATCTTGGGACTCATATTCTCCTGCCTCCGTAATCAGCATGACTCGGTTGTTTGGGCACTCCCTTGAGATGTGTCCACGTCCCCTGCACTTGAAACAAGTTATGTCACGTGATCTTTGAGGGTTAGAAGACTTACCAGGCTCTCTCTGGTCATGGGTGGGTTCAGGAGGCTTGCTCTTGAACCTCGACTCGATCTCTACGCTTTTGCCTTTGTCTACGGTCTTAGGCATGTTGCTTGGTGCCCAAGGTGTCTTAGGCTTGCTGCGGATGTCTTGGCTCTTACGCTTGATGTGCTGTTCAGCTTGCACAGATAGGTGGAACAAGTCCTTGAAGTCGTTGTAGATTTGCCTTTCCACCTTGCAGCTGATCCTTTCTTGGAGTCCATCCAAGAATTGTGCCATCAATGCTTCTTCATCATCATTGAGCTCCAATCTGTTCCTTAACTTCTCGAACTCTTCATAGTACTCTTCTACTGATCTGGTACCCTGCTTAAGAGTACGAAAACGACGTTGCAAATCCCTATGAAAGTAAGGTGGAACAAAACTTTGTCGCATGAGGTCTTTCATGTCGACCCATGAGTCTACGGGTCTCATTCTCTTCCTCCTTCTGTCAGATACCTCACGATCCCACCAGATGAGGGCATTGTCCGTGAGTTGTGCTACTGCCATTGAGACTCTCCTAGGTCCTGGTTGGTTGTAGTGATCAAAGATATGATCCATTCGCTTCTCCCAATCTAGGTACGCCTCGGGGTCTACTTTTCCTGCAAAACTAGGAGGAGTTAACTTAACATCAGGATGAATTACCCGGTTGTAGGTGTGTTCATCTCCATCCTCATGACGTCTAGGAGGCATTCTTGGTCTCTGGTGAAGACCATATGGCTTAAAGCCATCATCTTCTGCCTCTGGTTGCCGTGGAGGTCCTCTCGGCCTATGGTGATAGTTATGAGGTTGCATGTCCTCATCTCCATCTGGCTGGGGTTCCTCCTGTTCGTGCCGTGTCCTAAGGTACTCAGGACCCTCAGGACGGTCTTGCTCAGCTCTCACGTGCCTTATGGCCTGGAATCTTACTGGTCTCTCCACGCGCTCCAACCTCTCGCCTATGGATGCGAGTTGTGTTTGGAGTGTGGTGAACATGGCCATCATGGCTTCAGCTGCGTCTCTATTCTCTTCTCCCATGTGTGCTACAAAGAAAGAAGACAATTAGGGTGCTCCTAAATTATTAGGAGAGTTTTCTTTTTATATGGGGTTTGAAAAAATGCAAAAAGGAAAAATTTTAAAGAAAGGAAATTCGACTACAAGAAAAGGAAACTTCCTAGACAACTTGTGCTAGTTGTCCAATTCGAAATATCTTGGGTATTTTCCTATTCTCTTTTCTTTCCTTTCTCTTTTCTTTTCTTTTTCTTTTTAATTTAACTTAAGATTAATGGAAATATGAATTAAACAAAAGGAAAACGTGAATGCAATGCAAAAAGTGAATCTAAACCCTAGTGATACACGTAGGAGGCTAGATGCACTCGGTTTGGAGTTTGAGGTTATTTTTTTTTTCTTGAATGCGACTTAAACTAATTCAAGAACACAAAACAAAACAAGCAAAAGGATAGAAACAACCTGGTTTAGGAGCTTTAAGCTCTGATACCAACCTTAGGCTTCTGGATAGGGGTTTTCTGGTTGGTAAACGATGGAAGGGCGAAGTGAACCACACGAGGGGTGATGAACCTCGTGATAAATCACAAACTTAGAGGTAGGAGGGCTGGTCTCAACTAGGTTCTAAGCGCACAAGTCTCTCTTGAGAGAAAGCTCGTAGGGAAAAAGTTCTACTTTATTAATAATCAAAAAGGTTGTCGAACTACAATGCTGGAAGGAGCCTTATTAATATGCTCGACAGCTTGACCTTCTAGGGTCGACACAAATAAAGAAAAGGATAGTTTACAAAAGTGCACAAAAGGAAAAAATACAAAAGTGTATAACCGAAAAAGGACCTATTCCTAAAATGTTCTTGACTCAAAATGTAAAGCAACTAGATCCTACCCTGCAAAACAGAAAGAGGCATATATTCGAATGTAAACTTACCTTAACTCACCTCACGGCCAAGAAATGGAAGGTGGCCGTCCTTGTGGCATGCACACGCCTTGCTCCTAGTCTTCGACTTGGAGTAGGGTTACAAATCTCTGGGCCTTGACCTCTCTTGCCACTAAAGCCCAAGTCTCTGATGTGCCTTGTGTTGTTGAGAAGCTATTGGACTCTTCCTTGTATTTTTGGCCCATTGTCCTTAGTCGATCTTCTTCTAGAAGCTTGTTGACCCATAGGCTGAATTTGTGGAAGAGCGCCCTTGATCTGCTTCTTGTCATTGCTCCTTGAGGTACCACTGGTGTTGAGACTTCCTCTAAGTGCATGCCCTGGAGCTGGTAGCTCATTTGGTCCGAGTCCTCTTGTGTAGAAGTGGAAGTGCGCGTGTACTCGGCTGGATCGGCTGTACCGGCTGGATTGTGCGCGGTACTGGCCGGAATGACTTCAGGACCGGCCAAGTTGATCCCGGAGTCGGCGGTGTCATCAGAGGGACCGGCGGTGTCATCCACGTCCCCACCAAGTGTGCCAGAAGCTTGGGCCTCTCCGCCGCAATGTTGACCGGTCTGGTCCTATAGGTCGAGGGTCCGGCGGTACTGTCTGGTCCGGCAGGCGCGCCAGATGGTCCTGCTGTCTCGGGCAAGCTTCCTGGTCGGCCAGTCTGGTCTCCTGGCTGGATGTACGACCTGATGTCCTCATCACTTGAGCTCACTCCAGTCCTCTTCATTGCTAGATTTATCATTGTTAGCTTCACATGACTCTACAGCCGCTCCTTCCTCAAACAACTCCAGCAAACAACCTGTTCTTTTGTTGGCGTCGTATTGCAAGCCCTTCTCGTTCACGATCACACAGCCTCCTCTGCCTCTTGTGAGTGCTATCTCTAGGTGGTCTTCCACCGCCAGCTCCTGTAGGTGGTCTTCCACCGCCAGCTCCTGTAGGTGGTCTTCCACCGCCAGCTCCTGTAGGTGGTCCTCCTCCCAATCTATAAAGGTTTCAACAGAGAATACCTTTGCTTTTATGGTCAGTTTGTTCTACGCATCCATGATGTTGAACTTTAGATTTGCGGTACCTAAGTTAAGGTTTATGATTCCCTTCTTCACATTAATGATAGCTCCAGCAGTATCAAGAAAGGTCTCTGAAGGATTATAAGATCAACTGGCTCTTTATCCATTTCCAACATGACAAAATCTGTCAGGATTACTACATTTCTGACCTTCAATGGCAAGTCTTCTAGAACTCCTATCGGGTAATTTATAGACCTGTCCGCAAGCACCACTGAGATACGAGTCTTCTTAAAATTTGAAAGACCGAGACGTTTGGAGACTATCAGCAGCATCAAACTCACACTTGCTCCAAGAACAACCAGACAACCAAACAGCAGTTCCTTTGTTGGCGCGGTTCTCCCACGTGAGGCTCTTTCATAGTCTTCCCCATAGTTCCCATCACTTTGAGCAAGATTCTCCACCAAGATCATTCCACTTTCAGCTGCTTGTCCAAGGAAGTTTCCGTTGCTCGCCGTGTCTAGGAGCACACGGATTCTAGGGAGTAGTCCTCTATATAGGATATTGAGGAGTGATTCGGTTGAAAAGCCAAGATGGGGGCACTATGTTGTGTAGCCCTTGAAGTGCTCCCATGGCTCAGAGAAGCTCTCAGTACCTTGCTGAACAAAACTAGAGATCTCATTCCGTAACCTTGTAGTTTGGGAGATTGAGAAGAACATGGCCAGGAAGACTTTCTTGCATTGATCCCATGAGGTAATGGTATCGTGTTGTAAACTCTTCTTTGTGTGCCTTGTCACCCAGAAAAAAGGAAATAGCCTTAGCTTAAAAACATCCTACGAGTTCCCATTTATTCACGATTCCACTAAATATGTCGAATTGATCCAAGTGATCAAACTGGTCTTACATTGGTAAAACATGGAACTTGCTTCCCTACACCATGTTGATGAAGCTTGCCTTGATATTAAAGTTGTTGTTCTCCACAGAGGGGGGGGGGGGGGGCGAATCCCAGTCCTAGCTCCAAAAACCGTTGGTTCATCTAAAGTACCAATCACTCGCTAATGCATTTGTGGGTGCATTAGACCTCTTGCTCTCCATGCATTCTAATCAGCAACTCAGCTCCTTGAGATTCATTCTCAACATTCTGTGGCATGTTCTGGTAATGGTGTTCATCCCTCTAAGCCTCCTTTGCTGGTTCAAATGTCTCTCTTGGCTCGTGTTGTGTCTCTTTCCAACTATTGTACATCGATTTCAATCGATTGTAGATCTAGTTGCCCTCTACTCCTCATGTTCATACACTTGGAAAGCGAACGAATAATGGTCAAGATCAGAAAAAAAAACAAATCTTAGTCTGTATATGTATCAAAATGGTAATGGTTATTTCTAACTTCTCCGGCAACGGTTCCAAAAACTTGATGGGTTCTAAGTTTTAATCCCCAATACAACTCCAAGTACAGAACAAATCGAGTAGTAGTTTGATATCGAATCCTCAGGGAAGTAAGAATAATAAATTAGGAATACATGAACAAATAAAATCTAGGTTGATAATAATTGGATGTTTTAATTGGTTGTCTAATAATCTAATTGCAGAGAAAGTAAATACGAATTAATTCAATAAAGAAGATATATGAACAGTGGGCAAGGTATTCGATTTGGGACAATCTTTTTTTGACTAACAATTCTACAGATTTGATTAGATAGATCTCTAAGACTTAGAACACTATCTAGTCGACTGATCCACTCTCGTGGTAACAACCCATTCACAAGTGTATGCACTACAAGTCTTTTACACAACAATCTATCGTCTAATGATCATTTAGTTCGAGTCTAATTTATTCAACCTATCATCTTAGACATCAATTGTCGCTGTCTAAGATGCAAAACTGATGCTCAGGCATACCTACCGTCCTGTCTACACTTATCAAAAGCAAAACATCATTGATCCAAGCACTGATTAGCTACTTCAATCCTTAGCATTAAGCATGCCCTAAACATCATGGATTTATCATCTAATCTATCTAAACAATCCTAAATCAATATCGGATTTCCCTAATCTATCTTACCCAAGATCCATACAGAAAACTACTCAAACATATTCAATAAAACAGTAAGCACAAAGAAGTAAAAGCAATGAAACATAAGATAAGAGATATGTTAAAGAAATAATTCACTAGAAACCAAGAGTGCAAGAAAAAAGCTCGAAAGCAATCTCTTCTTTCTCAAAAAATGGCCAGAGACAAAATCTAAAAGAAACTTGAATAAAACTTAGGTCAAAAGTGTTTTAATAGGGTTTATATAGTATCTCTAACAAGTAGGTTTAATCCCGGGACAAACCGGTTAAGTAAAAATAGGTTTAAGACATTTGGGGCTCAAGTTGGCCAGAGATCGGCCACATGAGATCGGCCATATGGCTGTTCTCCTGATGGGTAGTGGAATCATGGAGGTTGGCCGGAGATTGGCCATGGTGAGATCGGCCATCAGGCCGATCTGGTGATGGACATGGGTGTTGGCTTGAGATCGGCCACATGAAATATAAGCTGGAAAGGGATGTTGGATTGAGATAGGCCACACTGAGATTGGCCTATTGTCCGATATCCTGATGGGCATGATGGTTCGGTAGGTGTGTCCTGGTGGTGTCCGAGATCAAGCATGGGCGATCAGCCGGTTGGCTGATCGAGTGGATAGGTGTGGCCGGGTGGTGTCCGAGATCAAGCATGGGCGATCAGCTGGTTGGCCAATCGAGTGGGCAAGTGTGGCTCGGCATCGGCAGGTACTTGGCAGGTTCTGGGTAATCGGGCTGGATCGCATGAGCAGGTATGGCCGGATGGTGCGGGACCGGGCATGTGCCATCGGCCGGATGGCCGATCGCATGGGCAGCAGATCTTGGTCGGCTGAGATCGGCCGGATGGCCGATCTCGTGCTCTCCAGCAGACTCCTTGGCAATTTTCCGTTCTTTGTCCCATCTTACTTTTCGTTGTATATGAAATCATCGAGAAAGTATGTAAAATACAGAAATGCATGCTCTAACCAATAGAATGCAATGCTAAATGCGTGCTCTAACCAATAGAATGCAATGCTAAATGCAAACAAATGTAAATGAGCATATAGAATGCCTAAAATTCTAATGAAGATATGCAAAAAATAGTGAAATGCATGATGAGACAATGCAAAAACCATGGTTATGAGAGTACAACAATTTTTATTAAAAACAACATATACAAAAAATTAAAATTAAAATTAATGTGCTCTACTAAATTTTTTGTTTTACTTTTATATAAAATTAATTATATATAAGGCTTGTACTATTACTATTCAATATAATTTTTATAATCTCTAATTTTATTTGGGAAATATTTTAATAAAATAACTTTAATCTAATGTGTTATTAATAGAAATACTATATTAACGTGTCATCATCACAATAAGTTTTAAGTAAATATAGAAATGGAATTACGTTACTAGAATAATTACAATATATGTCATTGTCATTAAGTTGGTTAGAGAATCAATATATTTTATTAAACCAACCAAAAAATACTATTAACTTCGTAAAATATAATTATTTTTCTTTCCTTAATTTACATATACAAAATTAATATAAAATAATTTTAAATAAAAATAAAATTATATAAATATTTAATTTATATTTACTAATTAACAATATTATATAATTTACGAATATTTTTTTCACGCATGGCATGGATATAAATCTAGTATTTGTTTATTATGATATAATGTATGTCAGTATGTAGTCCAGTGATTTTCTTAGTAGTCGTCGACATTTACTATCACTAAGTAGTATGTGTAATAATCTGGATTTAAAAACAAATTTTGTATCCTAAATTTACATTAAAACTTATAAATCGAAAGAAGGGACCCTAGAAAAAAAGACACTCTATTTTTTAAACCAAACAAAAATAGGTTATATATATATATATATATATATTATTTTAAAATCGTATTACGAGTATCAAAGACGCGGTGATTCTTCTAGATATACTCCGAGTCCAAGTATTTTGCCGACTCAAGTTCCGGAATACAAAAAAATGCTTTTCGACAAATGACATTTGAAGGGCTAGTCCATCTGTCGGGACGAGAACTACTTACCGTATTCGATCCGAGACGTCAAAGCAATTACACATGATAGTTTTCGTGCATATATATATATATATATATATATATTGAAATACATATATTTAATTAATTTTAATTAATTTTTGTAGGTTTGACATTTCAAATAATGAAATTAGTAAGTCTATTCATAAGATGTTTCATTCTCTTCCAAACAAATCATATTCAAAATTTAGGTATATTCCATACGAGAAACGTTGATATGGTTCACGACGATTTCGGTATGTTTAAATTTGGTTAATTTATTTTTAAATATATATGATGGTTTTAAATACATTTTTAGTAATATCAAAATTTAAATATATTCCATAGCAAGTATTTACGTGAGATCTCAGCAACACCAAATTTGTGAAAGAAGTCTTTGAAATAGAGGAAAAAAGGAAAAAACAAAGCAAGAGGGTTAAATGAGTGTGTTTTGAATGAATTTATTCATTTTTGGGAATTTTCTAGCACCGAAGCCATCTCGAACACTAATTTTGGAAGACGAAAGAGCGATCGAGGAGGCAAAGTAATTTACATTCACAATGTTGGATAGACTAGTTTTCTGAAATGAGTCGACTAATTAGTAAATTTTTATTATTATATTATTTTTAGTTTTTTTTGCCAACAATAATGATTTTATTAACATCCACCATCAATGTTTACATGAGTTTGTAAGAAGAAAGGACAACAATAAAAATATTCGAAGCAACAGATGAAGTGATAGATGTTGACGTCAAGGCATCAGTAGCCTGGTTGCATGATCTTGGTTGGTGATGAAATTGAATTTCTTCAAATCTAGAAATTCAATGTTGAATTGTCTGAATATAATGTTGTAATTGGAGATGGAGTCCCTTATTGTTGATGAGATTGTTTAAAGTTAAATGTTGCCCTCAAATATAAATTTACGAAAACCTAAAGACCACGAAGGTTGTTTAAAGACAACAAAGATTGTTTAAAGTTAAATGTCGCCTTCAAAGATAATTTTATGCCCAGATTAGTGCCGTAAATTCTTCTTTAGTTAATGTATACCAGCCTTGAAATTTTCCTTTTCCAACGTGAAGAAAAAGTCCATTCTTGTTGCGGATAATCCAACCTAGCCCCGACTGATGATTGCCATCATGATGAGCAGCGTCATAGTTACATTTCACCTAATATTGTGGTGGTGCTTTCCATTTTTTAGGAGTAGTATTTGTAAGAATATTGAGATTATAGAGGAGAAATGTGAAGAATTGAATCTGAAAACTCAAAGAGAAGTATGAGAAAATGAGAAATGACTTAGACTTATGGAGAAGAATCTCCTAAGAGTATATTATACATTGAGTCTTTACAGCCCTTTTATAGAGGATTTACAATGTGAACACAAAAGAAAACGAATTCAAACTTGTGGATGAGTTTGAATAGAGGAGGAGCCTGTCAACAACCAATGAAAAGAGAGGAGACAGCATGGACATGACTGTTTGGTGTGGTTGCCAAGACTGTGTGCAGCATGGGCATGACTGTTTGGTGTGGTTGCCAAGACTGTGTGCAGCATGGGCATGACTGTTTGGTGTGGTTGCCAAGACTTTGTGCAGCATGGGCATGACTTTTTCACCTTGATTCTTCTCCCAAGGTAGCTGTTTAACCATTTCAACCATGTGGTTAATAATAACCCATCCTTTTTCATTTCCCTTGTTATTCAAACTGAATGTTCTTGCTCACACTTGCCTTGTAGGTCAAGATAGGTCTTATTTGATTTTCCTATGTCAATACTCCCCCTCAAGCTAAAGACTTTGGAATCACCCTAAAGTCTTAAGCTTGGGAACCCAAGGCAACACCTCATTAAAAACCTTATTAAGGAAAACCACTTGGGACAAAACCTTAATAAGGGAAAAAGAGTGTGTTGCTCTTGGATTAGGAGACCTTTGATCATGGGTGTGATAAATCAACAAGCCCAAGTTTGCTAAAGATGTTCTTGCAAACTTTGAGACTTGCTGCCTTTGTGAAGATGTCAGCTAGTTACTCCTTGTATAACATGGCAGAATGGTTCCATCTTGAACTTTCTCCCTAACCTTATGGCAGTCGATCTCTATGTGCTTGGTCCTCTCGTGAAACACTGAGTTTGAAGCTATGTGAATGGCTGCCTGATTATCGCAATGGAAGGTAATTGGCCCTGGTTGTGCAATACCGAAATCTTTCAAGAGTGCTTTGAGCCAAGTTACTTCATTTGTCAGCTTCCTCATAGCCCTATATTCTGCTTCAGCACTAGAACATGATACCACCTTCTGCTTCTTAGTCTTCCAAGTGACTAAGTTCCCACCAACGAAGGTGCAATACCCAGTGGTTGATTTCCTATCCACCCTATCACCAGCCGAATCCGCATCACAATACCCGACAATCTCAGTGTTCCCATTCTTGCCCATCCATATACCTTGACCAGGAGATCCTTTGATGTATCTAAGGATCCTTTCTACCATGCTCCAATGATATACAGTAGGCTTTTGCATATGTTGACTCACTTGATTCACAGCATAACACAAGTCTGGTCGTGTGAGGGTGAGGTAGATCAGCTTCCCAACTAGTCTCCTATACTGAGAAACATCCTTAAATAACTCATCAGCTTTCTCCCCTTTCCGTTGACCTTGTAGCCATCTTCAAGAGGAGTTTTGGCCGGTTTAGCCCCAAGCTTTCCCGTGTCTGTCAACAGATCAAGAGCATACTTTCTTTGGGATAGAAAGAGCCCTTCTTGAGACCCACACACTTCAATACCCAAGAAGTACTTCAACTCTCCAAGATCCTTGATGTCAAATGATCTGTTTAAGAAGGCCTTTGTGGACTGAATTCCTTCCTTATCATCTCCTGTGATGATAAGGTCATCCACATAAACCAAGACCGCCACGATTCCTTTGGAGTTTTGACGAGTGAACAAAGTGTGATCTGAATGGGATTTCCTAAACCCATTATCAGTAAGTGTGGAGCTTAATTTGTGATACCAGGCCCTTGGTGACTGCTTCAACCCATATATTGCCTTCCTAACTCTTAGAACCTGTCCCTCTTTGCAAAGATCTTCAAGGCCTGGTGGTGGAGTCATATACACTTCCTCTTCAAGTTCTCCTTGTAGGAATGCGTTCTTGACATCCATTTGCCATAAGTCCCATGTCAGATTCGTAGCTAGTGAAAGAACAACCCTTACGGTGAGTAGCTTAGCCACCGGTGCAAATGTATCAGTATAGTCCTCTCCATATGTCTCAGTAAAACCTCGTGCAACTAGACGTGCCTTGTACCCTTCTATGTCCCCATTGCTCTTGTACTTGATGGTGAACACCCACTTGGAACTTACAGCCTTCTTGCCTTTGGGAAGTTCTTGTATATCCCATGTATGATTCCTTTCCATAGCTCCCTTCTCATCTCTTACTGCATCTAACCATTCTTTCTTGCTCTCAGCTTCTTCATAAGTCCTTGGAATCTGATTTTGTTCAATCTTTCCAAGGAATGCTTGATGACTAGATGGCAAGAGGTCAAGGGAACAAACAGCTTGTATGGGATGAGCCACGGCCTGGTTATTGTAGAATACCCTAGTGTTCCTAAGTCTAGTACTCCTCCTTAAATGCTGAACAGGTGGTGCAGCCTCCTCTACAACCATTTCCTCTTCCATTTGGTGAATAGGTTCCTCTATACCCACTTCCAAGTCGTCTTGTTCTTGATTTTGGGCCATAGCTTCTTCTTGGATTGGAGTTGGTTCTTGAGTTACCACCCCTTGTTCATTCTCTTGGGTATCTTGTGAACTACTTAAGGTTCTTGTTTCTTCGTGTCTTGAATCCTTTGGCAGATCATTTCCCAAATGATTCAAGAGAAACCTGAAACTTGTAGCCAAATCAGAAGGTGACCTTGAGAGATCCTTCAATCCTTCCCAATCTTTCTGATCATAATAGCTTCGTTCTTCTATGAACTTGACATCTCTAGACACATATGTCCTGTTGTTGCTCGGATCATAGCACTTATAACCCTTTTGTGTGTTCGAATATCAAAGGAACATACACTTGATGCTCTTTGCCTCCAACTTGTTTCTTAGATCCCCTGGAACATACACAAAGCACACACACCCAAATACACGTAAATGATCAATGGAAGGTTTAGTTTTATTGAGTACCTCAAATGGGGATATATCTTGCAAGACTTTGGTTGGAATCCGATTGATGAGGTAGCAAGCAACCAAGACTGCATCTCCCCAAAACTTTTAGGAACATTGGTATGAAACATCATGGATCTTGCTACTTCCATTAAGTGTCGGTTCTTCCTTTCAGCAACTCCATTTTGTTGTGGTGTGTGGACAGCTAGTTTGATGTAGTATTCCATGTTTGTTTAGATGAGCTTTGAATCTTTGACTTGTGTATTCCCCTCCATTATCTGATCTTAACACTTTGATCTTGGCATTGAATTGATTAGTAACATAATTATGAAAGTTTATAAATGCCTCATAAACCCTATCTTTAGATGGAAGTAATGTAACCCATGTATATTTCGATTTCTCATCTATAAAGGTCACAAAGTATTTATTCCTATCTCTAGACATGTAAGGTGAGGTCCAAACATCGGAATGTACTAAATCAAAGCAATGCTCATAAATTGTAGACGATTTAGGGAAAACAACACGACAATGTTTGCCAAGGATACAAGCCTCACAAACTGAGTGATCATAAGCGACATTAGAAATTATTAAGCTTAAAGCACGAGCATGAGGATGTCCTAATCTAGCATGCCATAAGACATCTTTATTAGCAAAAACACAGGATTTGAAAGCTAAGGAATCCAAATTGCTTGGAGGGTCTTCAAGAACATAGAGCTCATCTTGAGTTACACCACCTCCAAGTATCTTACCACTCTTAATATCCTGAAAGTAAACATTGTTAGGCCCAAATGTAACATTGCAATTGAGGTCTTTAGTAGCCTTTTTGACAGAAACTAGATTAGACTTAAATTTAGGTACAAAGAATGCATTAGTTTCTTTGTCAAATAGTCTTAATTTTCCGGTTCCTTCAATTGGAATACCCTTACCATCAGCTATAGTTACTTGTCCTAGACATGGTTCAATGTTCTTTAACAACCTAGCATTGCTAATCATATGGTGAGAAGCACCTGAATCCACTACCAACTTATGATCTGGTTTATCAAGAGATTTATGGGAGTAGAGTGTGATACCGGAGAGTTTTGAGGCATAGGCCTTGATGAGATCCTCCAAGTCACTCTTCTTAACATACTCCATGGATACATTCATAGCTAGCTCCCCTCCTTGGTTGGATGAACTTGCCGGTTCAGTCGCAACCATTTGAGAGATGTTAGCCTTTGAATCCTTGAACCGGTTTGGCTTGAGATGAGGATGTAGTATCCAGCACTTGTCCTTGATGTGGCCATTCCTCTTACAATGCTCACACATCACACTCTTCCTATCCTCTTGCTTAAACACGCTTTTGTTGGCCATGACTAGTTCTCCTTTACCACCAAACAAACCAATGTTGCCTTGCTCCTTTTGAATCCGTGAGCACACCTCTTTGAAATCAGGGAGTTTTGGCTCTCTCAGGATGGACTTAATCACATCCTTAAAGGCTGGATTTAGGTTGAGAAGGAGCCCAGATATCTTGTCTTGTTCCTTCCTTTCATTAAGCACCTTTGGATCCATAGAACTTGGTCTCAACATGTCAAGCTCGGACCATGTTGACTGGAACTTGCCCAGGAATTTTGTGAACTCCATATCGTCTTGGTGTAGATCATTGAGAGCCTTCTTAACCTCATACACACGGCTGAGGTTTGAAACATCCCCATACACCCTCTTGAGAGTGTCCCAAAGAGACTTGGCAGTTTCACAATGTGAATAAGCTTCAAGAATGGATGGGTCCAATGAATTCTGGAGGAATCCAAGGACTGATTGATCTTCTTGGAACCACCTAGCTTCTTCTTTTCTTGTTGCCTCATCCTTCTTCTCCTTTGGATCATCTATAGATGGAGTATTATCCTCCAAGATGTGATTCCAAAGTCCTTTGCCACAAATAGCTGTCTTGATGGTTCTTGACCATAATGTAGTTCAAGCCTTTGAGAACTACTGCTATCACCGTAGGTTTCAGGCTGGAACTAATTTGAACTGTATCCTCCATTGTTAGGCTTTGAAGAGCTCAAAGGAAGCAGCTTTTATGGTTGAATGAAACCGTGAGTTTTTAGTCTAAAGACTGAGAGATTTTGACAGAATTTTAGATTAGAAACTGAGAGATTTGAGTAGAAAAGATAAGAGAATGATCTTATGCTCTGATACCATGTAAGAATATTGAGATTATAGAGGAGTAATGTGAAGAATTGAATCTGAAAACTCAAAGAGAAGTATGAGAAAATGAGAAATGACTTAGACTTATGGAGAAGAATCTCCTAAGAGTATATTATACATTGAGTCTTTACAGCCCTTTTATAGAGGATTTACAATGTGAACATAAAAGAAAACGAATTCAAACTTGTGGATGAGTTTGAATAGAGGAGGAGCCTGTCAACAACCAATGAGAAGAGAGGAGACAGCAGGCATGACTGTTTGGTGTGGTTACCAAGACTGTGCAGCAGGCATGACTGTTTGGTGTGGTTACCAAGACTGTGTGCAGCAGGCATGACTGTTTGGTGTGGTTGCCAAGACTGTGTGCAGCATGGGCATGTCCTTTTCACCTTGATTCTTCTCCCAAGGTAGCTATTTAACCATTTTAACCATGTGGTTAATAATAACCCATCCTTTTTCATTTCCCTTGTTATTCAAACTGAATTTTCGTGCTCACACTTGCCTTGTAGGTCAAGATAGGTCTTATTTGATTTTCCTATGTCAATAGTATTCGAATGAACCTGCATAGTACCCATTCTCATTATATGTTGCATCCATTCCAGAGTATCCTTGTGGCTTTTTTGTAGTAACTTGTCCATTGATATATTTTTATTATTAAAAATAAGATCAATTGTGGATTTCCATATTTACCAAAGTAGGAAAAATAGAATAAACTTGTTTGCAGAATTAGAGTGAAGACGATTATAACTTGCAATGAAGAATCTGATATTTTCTTGTAAAGTAGTGTGTTTATTAATGATTGTTGAAGTTAATATATGATACAAGCCTCGATTCAACACTGTACGCGCGTGGGATGTTTGGAGAAGATTATGTGAGAAACTCAACCTTAAGCTTCTGGATGGGGGTTTTCTGTTTGGTAATGGATGGAAGGGTGAGGTGAACCACGCGAGGGGTGATGAACCTCGTGATAAATAACAAACTTAGAGCTAGGAGGGCTGGTCTCGACTAGATTCTAAACGCACAAGTCTCTTGAGAGAAAAACTTGTAGAAGAAAATTTGATCTTTATTAATATCAGAAAAAGGTTGTCGAACTACAATACTGGAAAGAGCCTTATTAATAGCTTGGCATCTTGACATTCTAGGGTCGACTAAAAAAAAAGAGAAAACTTACAAAAGTGCACAAATGGAAAAATTACAAAAGTGAATAACCGAAAAAGGACTTCTACATAAATTGTCTTTGACTCAAAATGTAAACATTCTAAATTCTACCCTGCAAAACAAAAAAAGGCAAGTATATAATTTGAAAACTTACCATTCTTACCTATCGGCCAATAAATAGAAGGTGGCCGACGTTGTGGCATGAACGCGCCTAGCTCCTAGTTTTTGACTTGTAGTAGGGTTATGAATCTTTGGGCTCTGACCTCTCTTGCCACTAAATCTCAAGTCTCTGAAGTCCCTTGCATTGTTGAGAAGTTCTTTTCACTCTTGGCCCAATGTTCTTTGTCGATCATCCTCTAGGAGCTTGTCGACCCACAAGCTGAACTTGTGGAAGATCGCCCTTGATCTGCTCCTTGTCATTGCTCCTGGTGGCACCACTGGTGTAGAAACTTCATCTAGATGCATGTCTTGAAGCTGGTAGCTTATCTGGTACGAGTCTCTTTGTGTAGATGATGAAATGGTGGTGCAATCGGCTGGATCGGCTGTACCGGCTGGACTGGGCGAGGTACTGGCCGAATTGTCATTGGAGCTGGCCAATTTGATCTCGGAGCCGGCGGCGTCACCAATTGGGCCGGCGGTATCATCTACGTCGCCGCTAGTTGGGACGGAGGTTTGGGCCTCTCCGCCGGCAATGTTGGTCGGTCCGGCCTGGCTAGTCGAAGGCCCGGCGGTACCGCTTGGGCTGGCAGACGTGCCAAATGGCCCGGGCAAGCTCCCTGGTCGGCCAGTCTGGTCTCTTGGCCGGCCATACGATCTGATTTCCCCATCATCCCCTCCCCTTCAGTAGGTTTTGACCTCAAAACTTGTTCATCTGCATGGAAAGGAGCTAAATCAGTTACGTTGAATGTGTTAGACACATTAAACTCACCTAGAAGCTCGATCCGGTAGGCGTTGTTGTTGATCCTCTCCAGCGCTCTGAATGGTCCATCTCCTCTTGGGGTCAGCTTGGAACTCCTTAGGTTGGGGAACCTATCCTGCCGTAGGTGTAGCCACACCCGATCGCCTGGTTGAAAAAATCATCTCCTTTCTTCCCTTGTTGGCATGAGTCACGTACTACCCAGTCCTGTTCTCCAAGTTTTCTGCTACCTTCTGGTGTATCTTCTTTATGAACTCTGCCTTGGATGCTCCGTTGAGGTTGGTCATGCTGGTGGCAGTGGCGTTTGCTCCAAATGTATTAGGGGGTTGAAGCCATAGACTATTTCAAAAGGGGTCTTCTTGGTTGCTGAGTGCACGGCTCGGTTGTATGCGAACTCTATGAATGGCAGGCACTCCACCCAATTCTTGAGGTTCTTCCCTAGTGTCATCATGAGAAGAGTCGACAATGTCCGGTTGACAACTTTAGTTTGGCCATCGGTTTGAGGATGGCAGGTGGTAGAGAAGAGCAGCTTCGTGCCTAACTTCCTCCAGAGGGTCCTCCATAAGTGGCTGAGTTACTTGGTGTCCCTGTATGACACGATGGTCCTTGGCACTCCGTGAAGCCATACGATCTCCCTGAAGAACAGCTCGGATGTTTGCGTGACATCATTGACATTGGCACATGGGATGAAATGTGCCATCTTGGAGAACCTGTCCACCACTACAAAGATAGCATCTTTGTGGTTGATTTTGGGCAGTCCTAGAACGAATTCCATTAAGATGTCCACCCATGGATGTGTAGGTATGGGCAGAGGGAGGTACAACCCGTGAGGGTGCACTCGGGACTTCGCCTTTTTGCATATGATGCATCTTGCACAATGGGCTTCTACTGACCTCTTGAGGTGTGGCCAGTAGAAGTGCTCCTTGACCACCGCTAGTGTCTTGTCAACACCAAAGTGGCCCATGATTCCTCCTCCATGAGCTTCTCGGATGATAAGCTCCCGTAATGATCCTTGTGGTATGCACATCCTTCTCTCTCGGAACAAGAACCCCTCATGGATGTAGAACTTGCCATGACTCCCTGTGCCACACTCCTTGTAGCTCTCAGAAAAGTCAGGATCATCCTTATATAGGTCCTTGATGTGCTCGAATCCTAACACCTTTGCCTCCATGGTGGATATCAAGGCAAACCTCCTGGATAGTGCATCGGCTACCACATTATTCTTGCCCTTCTTGTACTTAATGACGTACGGGAAGGTCTCTATGAACTCCATCCACCTAGCATGTCTCCTCTTGAGATTGGTTTTGCCCACTGAGGTGTTTGAGAGTCTCGTGATCAGTGTGGCTCACAAACTCCTTGGACAGCAAGTAGTGCTACCAAGTCTCCAAGGCTCGGACTAGGAAATAGAGGTCCTTGTCGTAGGTGGGGTAGTTCAGTAAGGCACCACCTAACTTCTCACTGAAGTATGCCACTGGCCTTCCTCCTTGGGTTAGCACCGCTTCTATGCCTATTCTAGAGGCATCGCACTCCACTTCAAATGTCTTGTTGAAGTCGGGCAGTACTAGCATTGGTGCATGTGTGAGGCTGTCGTTCAAGGCCTGGAACGCCTTCTCCTGTGCTTCTCCCCAGCTGAATCCCACGTTCTTCTTCACTACTGCCGTCAAGGGTGGGACAATACTGCTGAAGTTGGGCACGGATCTTTTGTAGAAGCTGGCCAGACCGTGGAAACTCTTCACTTGGCTGATGTTGCTCGGTGTTGGCCATTCTTGTATGGCTCGAATCTTCTCTTCATCAACCTGTAAGTCCTGTGAACTTACAACAAAACCTAAGAAGACAAGTTTATCAGTACAAAAGATGCACTTATTGAGATTGGCATAAAGCTCTTCTTGTCGAAGGGTTTTAAGTACCAACTCAAGATGTGTGAGGTGATCCCTTACGCACTTACTGTAAACTAAAATGTCATCAAAATAAACCACAACAAACTTACTGATGTACGCCCTAAGAACTTGGTAAGGTGCATGAAGGTGCTTGGGGCATTAGTCAAGCCGAATGGCATGACTGTCCACTCGTAGAGCCCTTGCTTTGTCTTGAAAGCGGTCTTCCACTCATCACCTTCCTTCATTCTGACCTGGTGGTATCCACTCTTGAGGTCTATCTTGGAGAAGACCGTGCCTCCACTCAGCTCATCTAGCATGTCATCCAGCCGTGGTATCAGATGCCGGTACTTGACTGTGATGTTGTTGATTGCTCGGCAGTCCATGCACATTCGCCAAGTTCCATCCTTCTTGGGTACTAGCAGCACTGGTACGGCACATGGACTGAGGGTCTCTCGAACATAGCCTTTCTCCAGGAGCTCCTTTTCTTGTTTCTCAAGCTCCTTAGACTCCTTTGGGCTCATCCGGTAGGCTGGTCGGTTAGGCAGGACTGCTCCGGGCACGAGGTCGATCTGGTGCTCTATGCCGCGTAACGGGGGCAAGCCTGCTGGTATCTACTCTGGAAATACATCTTTTAACTTGTTGAGGAGAGCTGCTACTTCAGGAGGTAGTTCTACATGTTCCTTTTCTACAGTAAAGACCATTAGCAACATTAAATCCTTCGAGGCTAAAGCTCTCCGGACATGACATGGTTGAATAAGAAAATTTGACTTAATGAGTTTCTTTTCCTTACTCATTTTTTGTTGTAGCTCATGTACCTGGGCAGGTGTGAGAGGAGGTAGGCTGACCTTTCTCTTGTCGTGCACAAAGGTGTAGAGATTGGTTCGGCCAACATGCCTGGTCTTCTTGCCAAACTGCCATGACCTTCCTAGCAGAAGGTGGCTAGCTTGCATTGGCACCACGTCGCACACTACCTGTTCTTGGTATCTGTCCACACTGAATGGCATGGTTACTTGCTCATGGATCTTGATCTCCACCTTGTCATCAAGCCATCTCAGTCTATATGGTTGAGGGTGCCTTGTCTTCTCTAGACCTAGCTTATCCACCATATATGCACTAGCAACGTTAGTGCAAGAACCACCATCTATGATGAGGTTATATACCTTGCCCTTGATGGTGCTTTGGCTGTGGAACATGTTCTCCCTTTGAATGGTCTTTGAGGGATCTACCATTGCATTGAGAATGCGCCTAGTGACCAGCACTTCCCCCACATCAGGATACTCAATGTCACCGTATTCTCCTTCTGATTCATAGTACTCTTCATCTTGGGATTCATACTCTCCAGTTTCCGTAATCAGCATGAGCCGGTTGTTTGGGCACTCTCTTGAGATGTGTCCGCGACCCATACACTTAAAACAAGTGATGTCACATGATCTTTGAGGATTAGAAGACTTACTAGGCTCTCTCTGGTCATGGGTTTGCTCAGGAGGCTTGCTCTTGAACCGTGATTCGATGTATATGCTTTTGCCTTTGTCAATGGGTTTGGGGCTATAGCTTGGTGCCCAAGGCATCTTAGGCTTGCTGCGGATGTACTGGCTCTGATGCCTGATGTGCTGCTCAGCCTGGACAGATAGGTGGAACAAGTCTTTAAAGTCATTGTAGATTTGCCTCTCCACCTTACGGCTGATTCTCTCTTGCAGTCCATCCAAGAATTGTGCCATCAATGCCTCCTCATCGTCATTGAGCTCCAGCCTGTTCCTTAGCCTCTCAAACTCTTCATAGTACTCGTCTAATGATCTGGTGCCCTGCTTAAGAGTACGAAAATACCATTGCAAATCCCTATGGAAATAGGATGGAACAAACCTTTGCCTCATGAGGTCTTTCATGTCGACCAAAGAATCTGCGAGACTCGGCTGCATCTCTATTCTCTTCTACCATTGTGCTACATGAAGGTGTTTGGGGCATTAGTCAAGCCGAATGGCATGACTGTCCACTCGTAGAGCCCTTGCTTTGTCTTGAAAGCAGTCTTCCATTTATCACCTTCCTTCATCCTGACCTGGTGGTATCCACTTTTGAGGTCTATCTTGGAGAAGACCGTGGCTCCACTCAGCTCATCTAGCATGTCATCCAGCCATGGTATCGGATGCCGGTACTTGACTGTGATGTTGTTGATTGCTCGGCAGTCGACGCACATTCACCAAGTCCCATCCTTCTTGGGCAGTAGTAGCACTGGTACGGCACATGGACTGAGGCTCTCTTGAACATAGCCTTTCTCCAGGAGCTCCATGACTTGCTTCTCAAGCTCCTTAGACTCCTCTGGACTCATCCGGTAGGCTGGCCGGTTGGGCAGGGCTGTTCCGGGCACGAGGTCGATCTGGTGCTCTATGCCTCGTATGGGAGGTAAGCCTGCTGGTATCGCTTCCGGGAACACATCCTGGAACTTGTTGAGGAGAGCTGCTACTTCAGGAGGTAGCCCTACCTGTTTTTTCTCTACATTCAACACTTCTTTGAAAACCATTAGTAGCATTATATCCTGCGAGGCTAAAACTCTCCGGACATGACTTGGTTAAATAAGAAAATTAGATTTAATGAGCTTCTTTTCCTTACTCATTTTCTGTTGAAGCTCATGTACCTGGGCAGGTGTGAGAGGAGCTAGGCTGACCTTTCTCTTGTCATGCACGAAGGTGTAGAGATTGGTTCGGCCATCATGCCTGGTCTCCTTGTCAAACTGCCATGGCCTTCCTAGCAGAAGATGACCAGCTTGCATGGGCACCATGTCGCACATGACTTGGTCTTGGTACTTGCCCACACTGAATGGCACAGTGACTTGCTCATGGATCTTGAGCTCCACTTTATCATCGAGCCATCTCAATCTATATGATCGAGGGTGCCTTGTCTTCTCTAGACCTAGCTTATCAACCATGTACACACTTGCAACGTTAGTGCAAGAACCACCATCTATGATGAGGTTACATACCTTGCCCTTGATGGTGCAACGGCTGTGGAAGATGTTCTCCCTTTGGATGGTTTCTGAAGGATCCACCATTGCACTGAGGATGCGTCTAGTGACCAGCATTTCCCTCACATCAGGGTATTCAATGTCACCGTATTCTCCTTCTGGTTCATAGTCCTCTTCATCTTGGGACTCATACTCTCCAGCCTTCGTAATCAGCATGACCCGGTTGTTTGGGCACTCCCTTGAAATGTGTCCACGACCCCTACACTTGAAACAAGTGATGTCACGTGATCTTTGAGGGTTAGAGGACTTACTAGGCTCTCTCTAGTCACGGGTTGGCTCAAAAGGCTTGCTCTTGAACCTTGACTCGATCTCTATGCTTTTGCCTTTGTCCACGGGCTTGGGAATGTTGCTTGGTGCCCAAGGCGTCTTAGGCTTGCTGCAGATGTCTTGGCTCTTACGTTTGATGTGATGCTCAGACTGGAAAGATAGGTGGAACAAGTCTTTGAAGTCATTGTAGATTTGCCTTTCCAGCTTGCGGTTGATTCTTTCTTGGAGTCCATCCAAGAATTGTGCCATCAAAGCTTTCTCATCGTCATTGAGTTCCAGCCTGTTCCTTAGTCTCTCAAACTCTTCATAGTACTCCTCCACTGATCTGGTACCCTGCTTAAGAGTACGAAAACGTCGTTGCAAATCTCTATGAAAATAAGGTGGAACAAACCTTTGTCTCATGAGTTCTTTCATGTCGACCCATGAGTCCATGGGCCTCAATCTTTTCCTCCTTCGGTCAGACACCTCACAATCCCACCGGATGAGGGCATTGTCTGTGAGTTGTGCTACCGCCATGGAGACTCTCCTAGGGACTGGTTGGTTGTAGTGATCGAAGATATGATCCATCTTTCTATCCCAATCTAGGTAGGCCTCGGGGTCTACTTTTCCTGCAAAACTCGGAGATGTTAGCTTAACATCAGGATGAGTTACCCGACTGTAGGCGTGTTCATCTCCATCCTCATGATGTCTAGGAGGCATCCTTGGTCTCTGGTGATGTCCATATGGCTCGAAGCCATCACCTTCTGCCTCTGGTTGCCGTGGAGGTCCTCTCGGCCTATGGTGATAGTTATGAGGTTGTGCGTTCTCATCTTCATCTGTCTGGGGCTCCTCCTATTCGTGCCATGTCCTAAGGTGCTCAGGACCCTCAGCACGGTCTTGCTGAGCTCTCACGTGCCTTATGGCCTGGAATCTCACAGGCCTCTCCACGCGCTCCAACCTCTCGCCTATTGATGCGAGTTGCATTTGAAGGGTAGTGAACATGGCTATCATGGCCTCGGCTGCATCTCTATTCTCTTCTACGATTGTGCTACAAGAAAGAAACACAAGTTATTTTGCTCCTAAGTGGATTAGGAGAGTTTTCTTTTATAGGGGAATTCAAATTTGCAAAAAGGAAAAAGTTGAGAAAAAGGAAAAACCTGAAAAAAGGAAAGTTTAGAAAAATGGAAACTTCCTACAACTTGTGCTATCTGTCCAATTCGAATTCTTTTGGTATTTTTCCTATTTTCTTTTTATTTTCTTTTTAATTTAACTTAAAAATAATGGAAATATGATTTGAACAAAAAGAAAAACGTGAATGGCAATGCAAAAGTGAACCTAAGCCCTAGTGATACACGTAGAAGCTAGATGCACTCGGTTTGGAGTTTACTGTTATTTTTTTTTATTTTTCTTGAATGCGACTTAAACTAATGCAAGAACAAGAAACAAAACTAACTACAGGATAGAAACAACCTGGTTTATGAGCTTTAAGCTTTGATACCAAAATGATACAAGCCTCCATTCAAGGTTTGGATGCGCGTGGGCTGTTTGGAGAAGGTTAGGTGAGAAACTCGACCTTAAGCTTCTGGATAGGGGTTTTCTGGTTGGTATGAGATGGAAGGGTGAAGTAAACTACACGAGGGGTGATGAACGTCATGATAAATCACAAACTTAGAGTTAGGAGGGCTGGTCTCAACTAGATTCTAAGCGCACAAGTCTGTTTTGAGAGAAAGCTTGTAGGAAGAAAGTTCTACTTTATTAATATCAAAAAGGTTGTCGAACTACAATGCTGGAAGGAGCCCTATTAATATGCTCGACAGCTTGACCTTCTAGGGTCGACTCAAAGAAAGAAAAGGAAAATTTACAAAAGCGTACAAATAGAAAACGTACAAAAGTACATAACCGAAAAAGGACCTATTCCTAAAATGTCTTTGACTCAAAATGTAAATATTCTAGATCCTACCCTGCAAAACAGAGAGAGAGAGACAAATATCCGATTTGAAAACGTCGTTGCAAATCTCTATGAAAATAAGGTGGAACAAACCTTTGTCTCATGAGTTCTTTCATGTCGACCCATGAGTCCATGGGCCTCAATCTTTTCCTCCTTCGGTCAGACACCTCACAATCCCACCGGATGAGGGCATTGTCTGTGAGTTGTGCTACCGCCATGGAGACTCTCCTAGGGACTGGTTGGTTGTAGTGATCGAAGATATGATCCATCTTTCTATCCCAATCTAGGTAGGCCTCGGGGTCTACTTTTCCTGCAAAACTCGGAGATGTTAGCTTAACATCAGGATGAGTTACCCGACTGTAGGCGTGTTCATCTCCATCCTCATGATGTCTAGGAGGCATCCTTGGTCTCTGGTGATGTCCATATGGCTCGAAGCCATCACCTTCTGCCTCTGGTTGCCGTGGAGGTCCTCTCGGCCTATGGTGATAGTTATGAGGTTGTGCGTTCTCATCTTCATCTGTCTGGGGCTCCTCCTATTCGTGCCATGTCCTAAGGTGCTCAGGACCCTCAGCACGGTCTTGCTGAGCTCTCACGTGCCTTATGGCCTGGAATCTCACAGGCCTCTCCACGCGCTCCAACCTCTCGCCTATTGATGCGAGTTGCATTTGAAGGGTAGTGAACATGGCTATCATGGCCTCGGCTGCATCTCTATTCTCTTCTACGATTGTGCTACAAGAAAGAAACACAAGTTATTTTGCTCCTAAGTGGATTAGGAGAGTTTTCTTTTATAGGGGAATTCAAATTTGCAAAAAGGAAAAAGTTGAGAAAAAGGAAAAACCTGAAAAAAGGAAAGTTTAGAAAAATGGAAACTTCCTACAACTTGTGCTATCTGTCCAATTCGAATTCTTTTGGTATTTTTCCTATTTTCTTTTTATTTTCTTTTTAATTTAACTTAAAAATAATGGAAATATGATTTGAACAAAAAGAAAAACGTGAATGGCAATGCAAAAGTGAACCTAAGCCCTAATGATACACGTAGAAGCTAGATGCACTCGGTTTGGAGTTTAGTGTTATTTTTTTTTATTTTTCTTGAATGCGACTTAAACTAATGCAAGAACAAGAAACAAAACTAACTACAGGATAGAAACAACCTGGTTTATGAGCTTTAAGCTTTGATACCAAAATGATACAAGCCTCCATTCAAGGTTTGGATGCGCGTGGGCTGTTTGGAGAAGGTTAGGTGAGAAACTCGACCTTAAGCTTCTGGATAGGGGTTTTCTGGTTGGTATGAGATGGAAGGGTGAAGTAAACTACACGAGGGGTGATGAACGTCATGATAAATCACAAACTTAGAGTTAGGAGGGCTGGTCTCAACTAGATTCTAAGCGCACAAGTCTGTTTTGAGAGAAAGCTTGTAGGAAGAAAGTTCTACTTTATTAATATCAAAAAGGTTGTCGAACTACAATGCTGGAAGGAGCCCTATTAATATGCTCGACAGCTTGACCTTCTAGGGTCGACTCAAAGAAAGAAAAGGAAAATTTACAAAAGCGTACAAATAGAAAACGTACAAAAGTACATAACCGAAAAAGGACCTATTCCTAAAATGTCTTTGACTCAAAATGTAAATATTCTAGATCCTACCCTGCAAAACAGAGAGAGAGAGACAAATATCCGATTTGAAAACGTCGTTGCAAATCTCTATGAAAATAAGGTGGAACAAACCTTTGTCTCATGAGTTCTTTCATGTCGACCCATGAGTCCATGGGCCTCAATCTTTTCCTCCTTCGGTCAGACACCTCACGATCCCACCAGATGAGGGCATTGTCCGTGAGTTGTGCTACTGCCATGGAGACTCTCCTACGGCCTGGTTGGTTGTAGTGATCGAAGATGTGATCCATCTTTCTCTCCCAATCTAGGTAGGCCTCGGGGTCTACTTTTCCTGCAAAACTCGGAGATGTTAGCTTAACATCAGGATGAGTTACCCGACTGTAGGCGTGTTCATCTCCATCCTCATGATGTCTAGGAGGCATCCTTGGTCTCTGGTGATGTCCATATGGCTCGAAGCCATCACCTTCTGCCTCTGGTTGCCGTGGAGGTCCTCTCGGCCTATGGTGATAGTTATGAGGTTGTGCGTCCTCATCTTCATCTGTCTGGGGCTCCTCCTATTCGTGCCATGTCCTAAGGTGCTCAGGACCCTCAGCACGGTCTTTCTGAGCTCTCACGTGCCTTATGGCCTGGAATCTCACAGGCCTCGGCACGCGCTCCAGCCTCTCGCCTATTGATGCGAGTTGCGTTTGGAGGGTGGTGAACATGGCTATTATGGCCTCGACTGCATCTCTATTCTCTTCTGCCATTGTGCTACAAGAAAGAAACACAAGTTATTTTGCTCCTAAGTAGATTAGGAGGGTTTTCTTTTACAGGGGAATTCGAATTTGCAAAAAGGAAAAAGTTGAGAAAAAGGAAAAACCTGAAAAATGGAAAGTTTAGAAAAATGGAAACTTCCTACAACTTGTGCTACCTGTCCAATTCGAATTTTTTTTGTATTTTTCCTATTTTCTTTTTCTTTTCTTTTTAATTTAACTTAAAAATAATGGAAATATGATTTGAACAAAAAGAAAAACGTGAATGGCAATGCAAAAGTGAACCTAAGCCCTAATGATACACGTAGAAGCTAGATGCACTCGGTTTGGAGTTTAGTGTTATTTTTTTTTATTTTTCTTGAATGCGACTTAAACTAATGCAAGAACAAGAAACAAAACTAACTACAGGATAGAAACAACCTGGTTTATGAGCTTTAAGCTTTGATACCAAAATGATACAAGCCTCCATTCAAGGTTTGGATGCGCGTGGGCTGTTTGGAGAAGGTTAGGTGAGAAACTCGACCTTAAGCTTCTGGATAGGGGTTTTCTGGTTGCTATGAGATGGAAGGGTGAAGTGAACTACACGAGGGGTGATGAACGTCGTGATAAATCACAAACTTAGAGCTAAGAGGGCTGGTCTCAACTAGATTCTAAGCGCACAAGTCTCTTTTGAGAGAAAGCTTGTAGGAAGAAAGTTCTACTTTATTAATATCAAAAAGGTTGTTGAACTACAATTCTGGAAAGAGCCTTATTAATATGCTCAACAGCTTGACCTTCTAGGGTCGACTCAAAGAAAGAAAAGAAAAATTTACAAAAGTGTACAAGTGGAAAACGTACAAAAGTATATAACCGAAAAAGGACCTATTCCTAAAATGTCTTTGACTCAAAAATATAAATATTTTAGATCCTACCCTGCAAAACACAGAGAAAGGCAAATATCCGATTTGAAGACTTACCTTACTTACCTCACGGCCAAGAAATGGAAGGTGACCGTCCTTGTGGCATGCACGCGCCTTGCTCCTAGTCTTCGACTTGGAGTAGGGTTAGGAATCTTTGGGCCCTGACCTCTCTTGCCACTAAAGCCCAAGTCTCTGAACTTCTTTGCATTGTTTAGAAGCCTTTGGACTCTTCTTTGCACTTCTGGCCCACTGTCCTTTGTCGATCATCGTCTAGGAGCTTGTCGACCCATAAGCTGAATTTGTGGAAGAGTGCTCTTGATCTGCTTCTTGTCATTGCTCCTGATGGCACCAATGGTGTAGAGACTTCCTCTAGATTCATGTCCTGAAGCTGGTAGCTTATCTCGTCCGAGTCTCCTTGTGTGGATGTTGAAATGCCCGTGTACTCGGCTGGACTGTGTGAGGTGCTAGCCGGAATGCCTTCTGGACCAGCCAAGTTGATCCCGGAGTCGGCGGCATCACCAAGGGGACCGGCGGTGTCATCCACGTCGCCAGCAATTGTGCCGGAGGTTTGGACCTCTCCGCCGGCAATGCTGATCGGCCGGCCGGTCCTATTGGTTTAGGGTCCGGCGGTACCGCTTGGGCCGGCAGACGTGCCAAATGGCTCGGATGTCTCGGGCAACCTCCCTGGTCGGCTAGTCTGGTCTCCTGGCTGGCCATACGACCTGATGTCCCCATCACTGTGCGTCTTCATCTCCAACTGGCTAGGGCTCCTCTTGTTGACTCGTGTCCTAGGATGATGATACAAGCCTTAATTCAAGGATGTATGCACGTGGGCTGTTTGTAGAAGATTAGGTGAGAAACTCAACCTTAGGCTTCTGGATGGGGGTTTTCTGGTTGGTAAAAGATGGAAGGGTGAAGTGAACCACACGAGGGGTGATGAACCTCGTGATAAATCACAAACTTAGAGCTAGGAGGGCTGGTCTCAACTAGGTTCTAAGTGCACAAGCTTCTTTGAGAGAATAACTTGTAAAGAAAATTCGATCTTTATTAATTAGCAAAAAGGTTGTCGAACTACAATGCTGGAAGGAGCCTTATTAATATGCTCGACAGCTTGACCTACTAGGGTCGACTCAAATAAGAAAAGGAAAACTTACAAAAGTGCACAAAGGAAAAGATACAAAAGTGTATAACCGAAAAAGGACCTATTCCTAAAATGTTCTTGACTCAAAAATGTAAAGCAACTAGATCCTACCCCGCAAAACTGAAAGAGGCATATATTCGAATGTAAACTTACCTTAACTCACCTCACGGCCAAGAAATGGAAGGTGGCCATCCTTGTGGCATGCACGCGCCTTGCTCCTAGTCTTCGACTTGGAGTAGGGTTAAATATCTTTGAACCCTGACCTCTCTTGCCACTAAAGCCCAAGTCTCTGATGTTCCTTGTGTTGTTGAGAAGCCTTTGGACTCTAATTTGCTCTTCTGGCCCATTTTCCTTAGCTGCTCTTCCTCTAGGAGCTTGTCGACCCATAAGCTGAATTTGTGGAAGAGTGCTTGATCTGCTTGTCATTGCTCCTGGAGGTACCACTGGTGTAGATACCTCTGGTGCATGTCCTGGAGCTGGTAGCTCATTTGGTCCGAGTCCTCTTGTGTAGAAGTGGAAGTGTGCGTACCTGGATCGGGATGGCCGGACGGGTACTGGCCGGAATGACTTCAGGACCGCCAAGTTGATCCCGGAGTCGGCGGTGTCATCAGGGGACCGGTGTCATCCACGTCCCCACCAAGTGTGCCGAAGCTTGGGCCCCTCCGCCGGCGATGTTGACCGGTCTGGTCCTATAGGTCGAGGGTCCGGCGGTACTGTCTGGTCCGCAGGCGCGCCAGATGGTCCGGCTGTCTCGGGCAAGCTTCCTGGTCGGCCAGTCTGGTCTCCTGGCTGGATGTACGACCTGATGTCCTCATCATTCCCTCCCTCTTCAGTAGGTTTTGTCCTCAAAACTGGTTCATCTGCATGGAAAGGGGCCAAATCAGTAACATTAAACGTATTGGACACATTAAACTCACCTGGAAGCTCGATCCGGTAGGCGTTGTTGTTGATCCTCTCGAGCACTCTGAATGGTCCATCTCCTCTTGGTGCTAGCTTGGAACTCCTTAGGTTTGGGAACCTCTCCTGCCGTAGGTTTAGCCACACCCAATCGCCTGGTTGAAAGATCACCTCCTTTCTTCCTTTGTTGGCATGAGTCACGTACTGTCGGTCCTCTTCTCCAAGTTCTCTGCTACCTTCTGGTGTAACCTCCTTATGAACTCTGTTTTGGATGCTCCGTTGAGGTTGGTCATCTCAGCTGGTGGCAGTGGTGTTTGCTCCAATGGGGTGAGAGGGTTGAAACCGTATACCACTTCAAATGGGTTCTTCTTGGTTGCTGAGTGCACGGCTCGGTTGTAGGCGAACTAATGAATGGCAGGCACTCCACCCAAGTCTTTAGGTTCTTCCCTAGTGTAGTTCTGAGAAGAGTTGATAGTGTCCTGTTGACAACTTCAGTTTGGCCATCGGTTTGAGGATGGCAAGTGGTTGAGAAGAGTAGCTTCGCCTAGCTTTCTCCAAAGGGTCCTCCAGAAATGGCTGAGGAACTTGGTGTCCCTGTCTGATACGATGGTCCTTGGCACTCCATGAATATCTTCTCTGAAGAACAGCTCAGCTGTTTGTGGCATCATTGACATTGGCACATGGGATGAAGTGTGCCATCTTGGAGAATCTGTTCACCACTACAAAGATTGCATCTTTGTGGTTGATCTTGGGCAGACCTAGAACAAAATCCATCGAGATGTCCACCCATGGATGTGTTGGTATGGGCAGTGGGAGATACAACCCGTGAGGTTGCACTCGGACTTTGCCTTCTTGCAAGTAATGCATCTTGCACAATGTGCTTCTACTGTCCTCTTGATGTGTGGCCAGTAGAAGTGCTCCTTGACCACTGCTAGAGTCTTGTCGACACCAAAGTGGCCCATGAGTCCTCCTCCATGAGCTTCTGGGAAGATAAGCTCCCTTAGTGATCCCTGTGGTATGCACAGCCTTCTTTCTCGGAACAAGAATCCCTCATGGATGTAGAATTTGCCATGACTCCTGTGCTACACTCCTTGTAGCTCTCAGCAAGGTCAGGATCATCCTTGTATAGATCCTTGATGTGCTCGAATCCTAGGACCTTTGCCTCCATGGTTAATATCAAGGCAAACCTCCTTGATAGTGCATCGGCTACCACATTGTCTTTGCCCTTCTTGTACTTGATGATGGAAGGTCTCTATGAACTCCATCCACCTGGCATGTCTCCTCTTGAGATTGGTTTGCCCTCTGAGGTGTTTGAGAGTCTCGTGATCAGTGTGGATCACAACTCCTTGGACAGCAATGCTGCCAAGTCTCCAATGCTCGGACAAGGGCATAGAGCTCCTTGTCATAAGTGGGGTAGTTCAGTGAGGCACCACCTAGCTTCTCACTGAAGTATGCCACTGGTCCCTCCTTGGGTTAGCACTGCTCCTATGCCTATTCCAGAGGCATCACACTCCACTTCAAACGCCTTGTTGAAGTCGGGAAGGACTAGCACTGGTGCGTGTGTAAGGCTGTCCTTCAAGGCCTGGAATGCCTTCTCCCGAGCTTCTCTCCAGCTGAATCCCACGTTCTTCTTCACTACTGCCGTCAATGGTGAGGCAATACTGCTGAAGTTGAGCACGAATCTCCTATAGAAGCTGGCCAGTCCGTGGAAGCTCCTCACTTGGCTGATGTTGCCTGATGTTGGCCATTTTTGTATGGCTCGAATCTTCTTTTCATCAATCTGTAGGCCCTGTGAACTTACAACAAAACCTAAAAAGACAAGCTTATCAGTAAAAAAGGTGCACTTCTTGAGATTGGCATAAAGCTCTTCTTGTCGAAGGGTTTTAAGTACCATCTCAAGATGTGTGAGGTGTTCCCGTAGGCACTTACTATAAACTAGTATGTCATCAAAGTAAACAACTACAAACTTACTGATGTACGCCCTAAGAACTTGGTTCATAAGGCATGAAGGTGCTTGGGGCATTAGTCAAGCCGAATGGCATGACTGTCCACTCGTAGAGCCCTTGCTTTGTCTTGAAAGCAGTCTTCCACTCATCACCTTCCTTCATCCTGACCTGGTGGTATCCACTCTTGAGGTCTATCTTGGAGAAGACCGTGCCTCCACTCAGCTCATCTAGCATGTCATCCAGCCGTGGTATCAGATGCCGGTACTTGACTGTGATGTTGTTGATTGCTCGGCAGTCCATGCACATTCGCCAAGTTCCATCCTTCTTGGGTACTAGCAGCACTGGTACGGCACATGGACTGAGGGTCTCTCGAACATAGCCTTTCTCCAGGAGCTCCTTTTCTTGTTTCTCAAGCTCCTTAGACTCCTTTGGGCTCATCCGGTAGGCTGGTCGGTTAGGCAGGACTGCTCCGGGCACGAGGTCGATCTGGTGCTCTATGCCGCGTAACGGGGGCAAGCCTGCTGGTATCTACTCTGGAAATACATCTTTTAACTTGTTGAGGAGAGCTGCTACTTCAGGAGGTAGTTCTACATGTTCCTTTTCTACAGTAAAGACCATTAGCAACATTAAATCCTTCGAGGCTAAAGCTCTCCGGACATGACATGGTTGAATAAGAAAATTTGACTTAATGAGTTTCTTTTCCTTACTCATTTTTTGTTGTAGCTCATGTACCTGGGCAGGTGTGAGAGGAGGTAGGCTGACCTTTCTCTTGTCGTGCACAAAGGTGTAGAGATTGGTTCGGCCAACATGCCTGGTCTTCTTGCCAAACTGCCATGACCTTCCTAGCAGAAGGTGGCTAGCTTGCATTGGCACCACGTCGCACACTACCTGTTCTTGGTATCTGTCCACACTGAATGGCATGGTTACTTGCTCATGGATCTTGATCTCCACCTTGTCATCAAGCCATCTCAGTCTATATGGTTGAGGGTGCCTTGTCTTCTCTAGACCTAGCTTATCCACCATATATGCACTAGCAACGTTAGTGCAAGAACCACCATCTATGATGAGGTTATATACCTTGCCCTTGATGGTGCTTTGGCTGTGGAACATGTTCTCCCTTTGAATGGTCTTTGAGGGATCTACCATTGCATTGAGAATGCGCCTAGTGACCAGCACTTCCCCCACATCAGGATACTCAATGTCACCGTATTCTCCTTCTGATTCATAGTACTCTTCATCTTGGGATTCATACTCTCCAGTTTCCGTAATCAGCATGAGCCGGTTGTTTGGGCACTCTCTTGAGATGTGTCCGCGACCCATACACTTAAAACAAGTGATGTCACATGATCTTTGAGGATTAGAAGACTTACTAGGCTCTCTCTGGTCATGGGTTTGCTCAGGAGGCTTGCTCTTGAACCGTGATTCGATGTATATGCTTTTGCCTTTGTCAATGGGTTTGGGGCTATAGCTTGGTGCCCAAGGCATCTTAGGCTTGCTGCGGATGTACTGGCTCTGATGCCTGATGTGCTGCTCAGCCTGGACAGATAGGTGGAACAAGTCTTTAAAGTCATTGTAGATTTGCCTCTCCACCTTACGGCTGATTCTCTCTTGCAGTCCATCCAAGAATTGTGCCATCAATGCCTCCTCATCGTCATTGAGCTCCAGCCTGTTCCTTAGCCTCTCAAACTCTTCATAGTACTCGTCTAATGATCTGGTGCCCTGCTTAAGAGTACGAAAATACCATTGCAAATCCCTATGGAAATAGGATGGAACAAACCTTTGCCTCATGAGGTCTTTCATGTCGACCAAAGAATCTGCGAGACTCGGCTGCATCTCTATTCTCTTCTACCATTGTGCTACATGAAGGTGTTTGGGGCATTAGTCAAGCCGAATGGCATGACTGTCCACTCGTAGAGCCCTTGCTTTGTCTTGAAAGC
>CM032162.1:40494060-40605349 GCA_018901935.1 Pugionium cornutum | reverse complement strand
TGCCCGATGAGTGGTGTCTACTTAACCCACATCTAACCCGTCCTAGGACCAAGCATGCTGTGATACCACCTTGAAACACCCTTCCCGGATTATCAGTCCAAGAGGTTGTTGCCTTTCGGATTCACCAAGGAATTCCGAGTATAAGGTCTAAATTTTAGGCTCTTTTATTTATTCTAAATCCAATTTCGAGTTATAATGAGATTCATGAGTTTTTAGAGTCATTTATAGAGTCATAATATAAAAGATCCGAAATTTTATTGAAGTATAAGAGTAGGATTCGTTACAACATGATAATTTGCCCAAGGCTTACACATTCAACGATCCTAACTACCCAGACCAATACACCATCCATATACTCGGGCCACCAGTCTTGCGCTCAAGCCAAATCCTTACCACGATCACCATCTTTTCCTGAAAAAGGCCAAAGCCGCATAATTATTCTGGACTTAACCAACATTACTCGACAAGGCTTTAGAAAATGCATGAATGAATGTAACTCATGCAAAACCCGTCAATTCTCTAAGTTTAACTTAGAATTCGATCAAGATAGACTCGGTTCAAACTTGGGCAGATCTGATCGACCAACCGGCCATGGTAGGAATCACCCGAATCCTTTGGCCAGCCGATACTTTCCCTGAAAGACTCGATTCGGACTATGGGCAGACCAAGCCAATCATCTGACCGGGAAAGTTTCACCCAATCCCGATCACTCGGCCAAGTTTACCCAACTATCCCGCCTTGGATTCCCTTGCTCGCCGAACCACCATCTAAGAGGAATCCAAGCATGAAGGGGAAGTGATTACTCACCTCACCACGCCTAGCCCTTAATCGCGTACCATCAATGTTGGTTTCCTGATCCAAGGTTCGCGATCTCTACCTCACTTGATCTAACCCTTATCGAATATTGCCTTAGAAAAATTTTAGGATTTCTCTTCTCCCAGCGTGCCTTGTACCGACCCTAACCCTTATCTTTATAGGGCCCGTGGTCGGTTTTCACAAATAGTCATGGCTTTTGCTCGACTAATCAATGTTTCTAGTCGAACCGTTGTGCCTGGTCGTGGCACCGGTTCGGCACCAACTGCCCAAGCCAATGCTAGCTGGCCAGTTGGCCCAGCTACCAACCAGCTCGTCCAACTGCTGGCTAGCTCACCCAACTGCCGGCCAGCTCGTTCAGCTACCGGCCAGCTCGTTCAGCTGCCGGTCAGCTCTCCCAGGTGCCGGCCAGCTCGCCCAACTACTGGCCAGCTCGCCCAACTGCCGGCCAACTCGCCCAACTACCGGCCAACTCGCCCAACTGCCGACCAGCTCGCCCAACCGATCCTTACCGAGGATCGGGGGTGTTACAAGAAGTCTACAAAAACTTATGTAAATCTGACAAAAATGCAAACGAAGTCTGCAATTTGTAATGAAGTATGTAAGTGAAGTTTCCAACTTGTAATGAATTTTGTAACTAAAGTGTGTAACTTGTAATGAAGTATACCCGTTAGGGCTCGTCAAACCATCGATTCAAAAATCAACGTAAAACTCAAAAATCGCCAAAACTCAAAAACAACCACCAAAACTCTGTAAAACTACAATAAATCTCAAAACAAACTATTGAAAATCTTCAAACCATCATATGTAACTTTAAAGATCACTAAAAATCTATAAAAATTAAAATTATTTTTTTAGATTTTTTGAATTTTTTTTCAAATGTATAACAATATAAGATGAGAAAATAATGAAAATATAAGAAAAAAAAATGAGAAAGAGTATTAGGAAAACAACAAAAACAGTTAAACAACAAAAAATTTTGAAACCACCAAAAACTAAAAAACTACTAAAACCAACAAATTTACCTTTTTGAAATCTCTTGACTTAATTTTTGAGATCTACAATAAGAGAAAATAAGAAACAATATAGTTTGAAAACCTTGTAATAAAGTTTGTAATTGAAATATGCAACTAGTAATGAAATTTGTAATTGAAGTTTGTAACTTGTAATGAAATATGTCGTTAGATCTTGCAAAACCATCGATTCAAAAACCAATGTTAAACTCAAAACTATAAAAAAATTTAAACAACCACAAAAACTGTAAAACCACCATGAATCTCAAAGCAAATATTGAAAATCTAAAAAACTATCTAAAATTTTAAAAGCCATTAAAAATCCCAAAAAACCACTAAAATAACAAACTTATTTTTTATAAATCTCTATACTTCCCTTCCAAATATGCAACAAGAGAATATAAGAAATATGATGAGAATATGCAAGATTAGGAAAACAACAAAACATCTACATAACAAAAATCTCCAAAACTACGAAAACTAAAAAAACCATTAAAAACAACAAAATTACTTTTTTAGATCTCTTGACTTCAATTTTTAAATGTAAAACAATCAAAGATGAGAAATAATATTAGAAAAATAACAAAACATCTAAACATTGAAACAATATTCAAAACCATCTGAACAATTTTTTTTATCTTTTTTCATATCTCATAAATTTTTGTCCAGATCTACAAAATATGAGAAGATAAAAAGAAGAGAAGGGAGGAAAATAGAGAAAAGAGAAGATTTACATTTAATCATTTTTGGAGGATAGAGGCTTTCATTTTTTTTTAGATGAAATTATGGTAGAATTTTAGGGTTAACTTCGCTATATCTGGAGAGTAAAAATTGGTTAGATTAAAAATTATAAATTTGGTTATGTTAAATTTTAGTTACGGTTTATTGAAATTTCTAGTTTGTACATACTTTCCGAAAAGTCTACTTTGTATTTTGGGAAGTTTTCTTTGTATTTTATGTAAGGTTGAATTAAAAATTCTGATTTGGTCAAAGTTCTTTTTGGGAAGTCTTCTTGGGAAGTTTTTGCACACTTCTCGTGAAATATATTTTATAATTTTTTTACAAAGTAGACTTTTCAGCAAGTCTACTTTGTATTTGTTTATAAAGCACACTTACCGATAAATCTTCTTTGTATTATTTTATAAATCAGATTTTTTGAGAATTATGTTTTGTATTTTTTTTACAAAACAGATTTTCCGATAAGTTTGCTTTTTTATTTTTTGGTAATATTAAATTAAAATTCCAGTTTGGACAAATTTTTAGTTTTTGTAGACTTCCCGAGAAGTGTGTTCAAACCAAACTTTCCAAGAAGTGTGCTATGTATTTCTTTTACAATGCAAACTTACTGAAAAGTCTAGTTTGTATTTTTTGGTAAGGTTAAATTAAAATTATAGTTTGGTGAATTTCTGGTTTGTGCAGATTTCATTACAAGTTACAAAACTCAAATAATTTACATTAAAATTGTAAATCTAAAATTTAAAGCTTATCACAGTATATTTCAAATTATAACATGAATTTTCTACACAAAACTCAACTATTTAAACTAATCCCCTTATTTTTGAATTTAGTATAAATTTTATTTATTTTTGATATATATGAATTTTCAAAGAAACAATTTTTTTTTTGAAATTTACATATTTCATAATTTTAATTTAATTTAATTAGATTATATGGGATGATATTTAATTTATTTATGTAAAAAAATTTATATTATGACTATGCATACAGATTTGGTTTAAATTAAGGGAAAACGACTTATTCATTCCTATACGTAGATTTGGCGTTAAAATGGTAACATGTATTCTCATTACGTGCTAAAATAAACATGTACCTACAAACATATTAAATTTGCAACATGTATTGTGTTTATACAGGCTAATTCAAACATCGTCGTAATAGGAGTAGTTATTCCGTTAACGGGATTGACATGGCGATGGTACCCGTGCTGATTCGGATTTATCTTGGACGACGTCGTTTTATGCTGACTTTGTACACGTGCTGATTCGGATTTACCTTGGACGACGTCGTTTTATGCTGACTTTGTACACGTGTAGAACTATCAAAAATGATGTTGTTTTGTTTAAATCAAAACAACGTCGTTTTATCTTAATTTTTTTAAACGAGTAGGTAGAAATAACGTCATTTCATTTAAACCGAAACGATGACAATGTCGATTTCTCTTAATATTTTTATACCAGTAGGTTGAAACGACGTCATTTAAATCAAAATGACGTCGTTTCATGTTTTAATTTTTTTAACTTGTTTAACCAAAACGACGTCATTTCGGATAAATGAAACGACGTTGTTTTATGTCTGATTTTTGCTTAAACCTCATTAAACCAGACAACGTCGTTTTGGGGATAAATTAATAATAAAATTTGACAGAGAGCATGGTCAGGGAGTCGTCTTCAACAAAGTAAAATCGCGTAAGGAGGCAAAAATCAGTCAAAATCGAAGAGGGTTAAATAAAAAATCGGGTGATTTTTCAATCGTGGTCCAGAATCCGAGTGCAATTGCAGAATTGGAGTGGTGTTATCCCAAATCGTTCTGTTCTGTTCATCGAATCTTTTATAATTTTTGTAATGCTCGGATTTTTCATGATTAATGGTCGTGATTAAGGCCTAATTTCATTAATAATCGACGAAGGCAGAAACAAGAAGAAGCAAGAAGAAGGAAGAAGAAGGAAGAAGAAGGAAGAAGAAGGAAGAAGAAGGAAGAAGGAGGAAAGAAGGAGGAAGAAGAAGGAAGAAGAAGGAAGAAGAAGGAAGAAGAAGGAAGAAGAAGGAAAGAAGGAAGAAGAAGGAAGAAGAAGGAAAAAGAAGGAAGAAGAAGGAAGAACAATGAAGAACAATGAAGAAGAAGGAAGAAGAAGGAAAAAGAAGGAAGAAGAAGGAAGAAGAAGGAAGAAGGAAGAAGAAGGAAGAAGAAGGAAGAAGAAGGAAGAAGAAGGAAGAAGAAGGAAGAAGAAGGAAGAAGAAGGAAAAAGAAGGAAGAAGAAGGAAGAAGGCAGGAACCTTAATAATCGAGGAAAAAGGAAGAAGAACTCTAATCGAGGAAGAAGAAGGAAGAAGAAGGAAGAAGAAGGAAAAAGAAGGAAGAAGAAGGAAGAAGGCAGGAACCTTAATAATCGAGGAAAAAGAAAGAAGAACCCTAATCGAGGAAGAAGAAGGAAGAAGGCATGGGGAAGGTGACGAAAATCGGACAAAAATCAGACATAAAACAACGTTGTTTCATTTTACCAAACGAGGTAGTTTCATTTTACCAAACGACGTCGTTTCATTTTACCAAACGATGTCGTTCATTTTACCAAACGACGTCGTTTCATTTTACCAAACGACGTCGTTTCATTTAACCAAATAACATCGTTTTTGTTATTAACGAGTAAAAAAATTTAAACATGAAATGACGTCATTTCGATTTAAATGAAAAGATGTCGCTTAAACCCACTTGTTTAAAAAATAATAAGATAAAATGACGTCGTTTCGATTTAAACGAAACAATGTTGTTTTTAGCAGTTCCACATGCATACAAATTCAGCATAAAACAACGTTGTCCAAAGTAAATCTGAGTCAGCACGGGATAACGTCGCCACGTTAGCCCCGTTAACAGAACAAATATTCCCGTTACGATGATGTTTGAAGTAGCCTGTATAATCGCATTACATGTTGCAAATTTAAAATGTTTGTAGGTGCAAATTTGTTTTAGCACGTAACGAGAATACATGTTACAATTTTAACACTACGTTTACGTACAAGAATGAATAGGCCGTTTTCCCGTTTAAATTAACTATATTAATTTAAATTATTTATTTTATTTCATATTAAAATTTTCAAATTAAATAGATTTTTGAGAAGTTTATTTTGTATTTTTGTAACAAAAGAGATTTCCCGAGAAATCTGCATTATTTTTATTTTTAACAAAGCAAACTTTTCTAATTTATTTACGTAACTTTTTTTATCTTATGATTAAGCATACAAATTTTGGTTTAAGTTAACTGTACTAATTTAAATTTTATTTTATTTCATATTAAAATTTTGAAATTAAACAGATTTTTAGAAGCCTGCTTTGTATGTTTTTAACAGAGCAAACTTCTCCATAATTCTGTTTTAGAAAATGAAATACAAAGCAAAGTTCTTGAGAAATTTGCGTTGATTTTTGTACAAAACAGACTTTTCGAAAAGTCTATTTTGAATATTTTAACAAAGCATATTTTTCGAAATTTTTTTTATTTCGTTTTTTAAAGGAGACTTCATCGTTACAATGGCTGACTTCAAAAGAACTATAATATAATTAACATCATTGGTCCATTTGGTTTATTGAACCTTTGTTTAGATTTAAAGCGGTTGGATATCCATGCTTTTTATAACATCTATCGATCACATGACTAATTCCTCTAAAAAAACTACATAATGGTCTATCCTTTCTCTCATAAGAACCATTATAGGAAGTAGAGGTTTTACCACCAACTGGAGTAGATGAAGATATCTGAAAAACTGTTGCTTCAAAACTAGATGTACTAGCATGTAACCGAGCAGCTTTTTAACTGTGTTCTTGATCAAAAATATTATAGATTTCTGTCAAGCTTGGCAGACTTTTCTTCATGAGAATTTGGCTACGAATCACATCGTAACTATCCCATCAAAAAATCTATCACTCTGTTTGTCTCACGTTATGCCAAAAAATTTTCAACCGTTTGATTCGATGCTTGAAAGTTAGACAACTCTTCCCATAGTGATTGCATCTGTGTGTGGTAAGAAGACAAATCCATGGTACCTCGCCTCAAAGAATTTATCTGTTGTCTCAACTTATAGAGTCGTGGAAAGTTCGATTTGTGAAACCGAATGTATAAATCCTTCCATATCTTTGTAGTTGTTTTAAAGTACAAGATACTCATGTATACTCAAGTCACACTGTTTACAACCCAAGACTTGACCATACTGTTACATCGTGACCAGATTTTGTAATAAGGATCATTTTCAGCTGGTTTAACAATCAAACCATCGATAAAATCTATTTTGTTCTTTGCCTATATACTTGTCGTCATCGCGATAAGCCAAGTATTGTAATTTGTTCCATCTAAAGGTTCAGTGTAGACAGAATCAAACTTGGATGATCCGAGCTGTGCAAATAGTATGGGCTGTGAACATTATCGGGTGAATCGGTGACTTCAAATTGATGAATCACGGACTGGGCGTGAGTTAGATGATGAACATCAGCTTGATTTCCTGATGTAGAACTTCGTTGAGGTGAATTTGATCATCTGTTTTGTGATTAACCTTCGGTGTGAGAACTTCTGGTAAATTGGATGAAAAACTCTGTCGATTTTCTTTTGTGGTTTTCTTTCCCATTGAAGCTCGATTGCTTCTCGAACAGAATTAACAATGACGAAAAAAACTACGAAAAAACTACGAAAAAAACTAAGAAGCTAAGATTTCACGGAATCAAAACACGAAGAAAAAAAAACTGAAAGTACGCTGAAATTTTTTGAAGAATGCTCTGATACCATTTAAGTAAAAGGAATGAATTTTCTTATTGTATCACATATTGTTCTCAAATCTTTTATATGTACAGATTCATAAACTAAACCAGTATGAATAACCGATACAAACCACTAAACCAATTCATATACAAGACCAACTTTATATACTATGATAGTTGTCGATTGACGCATGATGTGAATTTAATTTTGAATGCTTTAAAACAAAATGCAAATCACGTTTATTACAAAGTGGATTAACTACAATATGAAAAACCATATATACAAACCAATCATATAATTTGAATTAATCAATCAATAAAAAATAGAGGAAAATGTCAAAATCACAAATAATTATTACATCAGCGCTGTTCGTTTGTCTGCTGTAGCGTCTGCGGCAGCGACCTGCGGTCAGACGCTACGGTTAGACGCAGCAATATTGTTGTTCGTTTGATCATCGCAGGTTGTCGCCGCAGGTTGTATCGCAATTGTTTGATCTGAGCGCATCATCAAAACAAACTCGTCAAAGCTGAGAATTCCATCATCGTTCTGATCAAATCCTCGAATCATAACCTCGCAAGCATCAACCGTACACGACTCTCCTAATCGACTCAATGTCCTCCGTAAACTCGATGGCGTGATAAACTCTTCACCCTCCATTACATACATCTTAAACGCCTCTTTCAGCTCTCTCCGCCTCTCTTCATCACTCCCATCTTCTCCTTTCATCAGCTTCAAAAACTCTCCAAAGTCAATAAATCCGTCCCCGTCAACGTCTGAAACCTTCACCACCTCCTCCGCCTCTCGTAACGATAACGTTCCACCCAAGAGGCTAACGCAGCTCTGCAACTCCGTCCCGGAGATTTTCCCGTCTGAGTTTGCATCAATATAGTCAAACACGGTTCTTAGCTCGTTCACTTTTAAAGAACAACCTCCACTGCTAATACTACTGTTGTTGCTGTATCTTCCTTCGTCTTCCTCCACTGCCTGAAGTTTTCCAGAAGATTCAGATTTTCTCCGGGACAATTTATTGTACAGTCTTGTCAAGGAAGATTTCTGGGTTTTAGCAAGAGTCATTATTACTTGATTTGAGTTTTAAATCTCACAGCTTTGTAATGATTTAATCAAACTCGGTAGATTATATAGACTTTTTTTGTTAAATATGAATACGTATAGGTTGGGAGATGATTCTTGATTGTTCGTCGGTTAAAACACGGTTTTGAAAATTTTATGATTTATTTAGAAAGAAAAGGCAGAGGCGGTTGCGCGGTGGTGGCCGGGAAGTTTCCTCCGTAATGTGTTGTGGTGGGAAAGTCAAGTTGAGAACGACTAGGGATATTTTCGTAAATATTGTGACGTATTGTTATGTCAATGTACGAATTTATTAAATTATTAAAAGCAACTTTTTGTTTTCGAGTCTTTTTGACTTTGATTTTTAATTAAATGTTTTTGATATTTTGTTTGTTAAGTTGTTAATTATTATTATAGTTTCATATAACCGTTCAAACGCTTTTATACCTGAGACTATTAAAGTCAAAGTCATGTTTTAAATCTCAAAGTGAATGTTGTTAGTTTGTTAGTCATAATTTTTTTTGTAATTTCGACAATGACAAATGATTTTTCATTTAACCGACGCAATTATCTGTTGTCAATCACATCAATGAGACGATGAGTTTTGCGTTATTACTTTTTGACCGCTAATTGAAATAGTGATACGATTAAAAATCTGCGATCAACTACAACTGCAACTGCCGACAACACACAAACAAACAATATATGATGTAGTCGCAACCATAGTCGCAGCCATAGTGCAAACAAAATGATAATTTTAACGGACCGATCAACTTGACATATTTGCACTAAATCGTCCGTAACTTTTGATTTATAGTTCATAATGACACGAATCCAACGCCTACGTTAACCTAGTCCAATTTTCTATATTGTGACAAAATTTGATACATAACTAGATACCACAAAGCATCCAAATATTCCAATCTATCTCAAACAACGTGATTACAAGCCTTTCCTAAATGAGTACCAATGATCGGTTTTGAATAATTATATTAACTGGTCGATCCAATTGACATGTTTGCACTAAATGATCCGTAAATTTTGATTTAGAGCACAGAATGAGACAAATCTAATACCCACGTTAAGCTAGCTCAATTTTCTATATTTTGACAAAATTTTAGACTAAATTTGCTTCGAAAAGTCCTCCAAGTAATCAAATCTATCTAAAACTATGTGATGTCATGCATTATACTTCATTTATAAACCTCTAGTCAATGAGCACCAATGATCAGTTTAAAATGATCAATATAATTGGCCGATCAACTTGACGTATCCGCACTAAATCGTCCTTATCTTCGGCGACAACAAACAAACAAAGATTATAATGATGTTCGATTGTTATTTGCATGGAGTCGTGTAACCTACGATGAAATGGTGTTTATTTGTCTATTGCAGTTTCGTGCGATCAAACTTAATGATTGATTGGAGCGATGTGTGATAAAATATTTTTAATGTTACCAAAATTTAAAAATGCAATCGGAAATTTGTGATTGGTTCTATAAAAAACTACAATACCTTTATAATTAGGAAAAAATCTTAAAAATACATAAATTTTCTAACATTTGCTAAAAAAATACACTAATTATTTTGACTTCAACACGAGATATAACTATTATCTTAAAAATATATAAACTTTCTAATTTCGTGATTTCAACACCGACGGGATAATATATGTTAGCGATGTTAACAAAGTATATTACACGGTGTTAAGTTTATTAACACCGTTTTAAACTTCTCATAGACAATTGGTTTGGAAACCCATTTCTCAAACTCCAAAAATAGGTATGGGCCAATAATCCGAACTGAAATCGAACCGAAACCGAACCGAAAAACAGATTTCAGTTTTATTCGGTTATAAAAAAATAACCGAACGGATATTATTTTGGAAAATCATGGTTATTGGTTACTAACCAAAACCAAAGCAAAAACCAAAATACTATCCAAAAAAACTAAATTATTTTTGGTAATTTTCGGTTATCCAAAATATTTTGGTTATTATATGTTATTTTTGGCTATTTTTGGCTATTTTCAATTATTTTTCGACTATGTTTTGGTTATTTTTATTACTATTGGTTATTTTTGTTATTTTCGGTTATGCGAATTATTTTCGATTTTTAAATTTAATAACCGAACCGACCGAAAGTAAGATATAACCAAACTGACCGAAAACAAGATATAACCAAACCGAACCGAACTGAACCGAAATATAGAAAAAACCGAATGGATTTTTAATCTTACCAACTAAAAAAATTGAAACAAAAAATAACCGAACGAAAACGAATCGAATATCCGAATAGTTATGCCTATCCAAAAACATCCAATTTGGGAACTAGAGACAGATTCGAAAAAACAAAACTTTTGGAGATAAATCGTATCACCAAACCACGACGATGATAATCAGATCCATCGGACACATACCCAAAACGCGAATTATAAACAATCACCAGAAAAAAAAAACAAAAAGAGACGGATCGAATCAATTTCAAGAGACAGAAACGAAGGGGGTTGAGCTCTTGAAGAAAATGATAAACCCAAAACAACTTCAAACCCCCAAAAAGAGCGTTTAAAAAAAACCAAGATACAAAAACAAAGAAAATAGCTGAGAGAAGGTGTCGAAAGCAAGGAACGAACAAAGAATAGACATTTAACCCCAAAATAAAACAGAAAAAACCAAATTTAGAGTTATAATAGTTGAAGTGGGTTTCCAAATGGATTTCTAAAATAAATTTCGAAACCCTTTCCATCTAAAATGGATTTCGATTATTGAGGTGACTATGTTTATGGTTTTTTTTATTTGGGGAACATGGGGTACATAATTGTGTCTATATGAGTTGATAGTTAAGTTTAAAACGATTTTAATATACTTAACACTATTTAATAAATTTTTTAACATTGTTAACATCGGTTCTTTCCGAAATTAGAAAGTTTGTTTATTTTTAAAAAATTATTTATATTTTGTTATTTTAAAGAGGAGTTAAAATAGTTTGTATATTTTTTAGCAAATATTTGAAAGTTTGTGTATTTTTAAGGTTTTTCCCCTTATAATTATTTGTAAATTACATCAAAAATACTATTAATCCTAGTCACATTATCACAGCTACAACAAAATGAACAAATATGTGGCTAAACGCTGTAATCTCTCGCACGACTAACAAACGAACAATAATTTATTCCCAAATTAATCGGGAATACTGATTTTCTATTAAACCTCAAAAATGGTGTTTCCTACCAAATATGATAGCCATATTTTGATCCCAAAGACTATATAATTGTCTGTTTATTACATTTTTTATTGGTTCATTTTCATAAAAGAAATGAGTTTAAAAGAAGTTATTTTTAAAAAAATCATTTTTTATCTTTTATTGTAAATTAAATTTGATAATTTTACAAGTTATTAAATTCCAAAACTAAAGTAATTATGCATAAAATTTTAATTTCAAGACATGTATTGTTAGTCATTGGATGCATTTTGTATCGAGATGTTTTTTTATAAAGTCACAAACAAATAATTTTTTGATTAATACCTTAAAATAACACATTTTAAAAACATGACTATATTTTTAAAAACATTACTTTAGGATTGGTTTTTAATTAAGAGATGAAAAAATATGAATGTGAATGTGCAGACATTGCAACAAGAAGCGGTTTGTTCAGAACAAAAGTCTTATCCACTATTGCTTGACCAAGAAGTTTTAAAATATTATATAATATAATATAGAATAATATTTTAAAATATTATTTTTTTAAAAATTATTTTAAATTTAATATTTTAAAATTAAAATTTCAAAAATAACATAAATAATTATATAAAATACTTATTTATTATAAATAAATTATAAATAAACTTAAATATTATATTTAAAAAAATTTTACTTAGGGACAAATTTTTTTCTATTAAATTAAAATATTAATGTATTTTAATTTTAAATTTGTGTTATTATTGAAATTTAAATTAATGATATTATTTTCGAAAAAAATTAAAAAATTAATATTTTAGACAATTACCGTATTATATATACGTGAGAGAGAATTTTTTAATTATAATATTATATAATATTATATATGTGAGAGAGATATGAAATATATTACTTTTATTATTTTTATGTTTTTGTTTACATTTTTATCTCGACTTTTTATAATATAATAAAATCTTATATTTATAGAAAATTTTAATCGACTCACTAAACCTCTAAATCGTTATACAATAAAATAATATTATAGATAAATATCCAAACACTTTTTTAATTATCTATTATTATTAAAATATCGCAGATTGTAAAAATTTTATCTGAAAAATAGCTAGTGGAATAAAAATTATGACAAGAAAAAAATAGTATAACTACCTATTCTCTAGAAAAAATAGATAAATTTGATAGGAATAGCAAGAATTTAGTTGGAACAGAGATTCAAGAAAATAATCACAGATATCACGTACTTTGGGAATCAAAGAAGTTACGAAAGAGCCAAAGAGCAAAAGAGCCAAAGAGCCAAAGAGCCAAAGAGCCAAAGAGCCAAAGAGCCAAAGAGCCAAAGAGATTTGGTTAAGAAGGCTACGTGACGTATGGTGATGTATGGTGATGTACTTTGCAAAACCATGAAAGTAGTTAGTCAAAGAAGGCTACGTGACGCATATGTGAGTGGTAAAGAAAGGTTTGACAGAAGCATATCGAATTTCAAATGACTATGACTAGAGAAGGCAAAAAGAAGATTTGGGGTCTTTAAAATAGGGAGATCAAAGAAGATTCATTGAGTTTCTATTGGCGTATATTATATGATCAAGGAGAGTTTTTATATCATGATTTTTTGCATATACGTGTTTTATATGGTGAGTATGAATTGTAAAATGCAGTTAAAAGGAAAGAATGAATGCCATGTATCATTGGAACAAGAAGGAGCTTGTTGAAACAACCATACACTCGGTGGATTGATGTTGGCATCGCACGTAGAGTTGAGATAAAAAAATAAAAAATTGAGATAAAAAATAAAAAATTGAGATAAAAAAGATTAAACAAAAGGTGCAATTAAAGATAATGTTGGAGACTCGCAATTCTCACAAAAAATATACTTATGTTCGTTTGTCAACTGCAAGAAGTTGCGGTTGCGATTACGATAGATTATTGATCGTTTAGCTATCGCAGTTATTTGCGGTCAATCGCAATGGTCAGACGATTCGCCTTGCGTAGCAATTTTTTTTACTACAAATTTAAACAGCGGTGCGAGTAAAAATCTTCGATCAACCGAAACCGCCGGCGACAGATAAATAAATAATATATATCGCAGCTGCAATTTCTTGCTATCGTAGGCCACATATTACGGTATCCTTAGGCGGGCGCATTAATTGCAAGATCTTCAAAGATATTTAAGGACATATACATAGCACATTTTATATGGTGTATGTATAGATTATTTATATTGTTATCCGATTATATAAAGATGTATTAGCTTTTCCAACTCACCATTGTTAACTGTAGGAAGCGCAGTGAAAAAAAAATCAGACGAGGGACGATTGGAAGAAAAGCAACAATCATTCACACGTAGGTCAACAGTACTGATGTTTGTTACTTTTTTAGCAGTTAATGGAGATGTTATACTCTATTTACTACTCCTGTTAAGATGCATCCATTAATATCCTTGTTCCCATAAATGTGTCGGCTCTTTAGGGTTTGCTGAACATTTATTCATGATTTCCTAATATTTTTACCTGTGAACGAGATTTAGTACCCGAAATCTGTGGTGAGTGTTGTTTTTTTCAATTAATGCCGAAGATGGTGTGGTTGGTAAGTTTAATCCGAGATGTTTGGGAAAAAGGAGAAAATGGTGTATGGGGGTTCAACGTCGAGGGCGATAATGAAAGGTGCGGTGTAATGCTTCATGAAAATCACACTTTTGCGAGTCTAGTGGAGTTGGTTCAGAACCGTTGTAACGTTGACATCCACACGCCCATGATATTGACTTACCAATGCCCGGAATGGATGTAGGTACCAAGCGGCTCAAGCATATCTCCTACGGACATTACCTCGGATGAAGATGTAACACTGTTCATGGTGGTTCGCATGGAGTACGAAGAGTTAGCTATCTACGTTACCGTAGGTTTGTATCCAGTCGAGCGATACAAGTTTCAGAAGCAGGATAACTTTAGTAGTGGGAGTAACTCGCGAAAGTTACAAGAATTAGAGAAGGCTTTAGACGACCAAACAATAAGTTACCGCGGTAAACATTTTACTAGCTCGATTAGATTCAAGATTTTGAAAAATTGTTTTCTTAACATTGTTTTATTTTTTGGTATTTAGGTTTGCTGACTGACGACATTATACACTGCAGTCAGAGAGTACTACAAGAGATATACAATGAAGAAGAAATGAGAGTTCTTAATAAGGTTCATGTGGCATTATCCGGTTTGGGCGCCGTTGACCATGGATTCGGAGAAACCGAGAATATTCAATCCTCTTCAAGCTCTTCTGAGGATTTCCAACAAGAAGAAGAGATGGACGAAATTCGGGGTGACGAATTGGTACTGCTGGAATGTGAGGAAGATATCGGAACCATGACCCAAGGTGTGTAACGTTCTACGATAACGTTATGTTAGCCCGATATTAGTAGATGTATATTGGTAATATAATTTATTACCTCTAGCATAATAATTATCAGTAATATTGTGTAAGTATCCGTGCACTAACAAGTTTTGTTCTTATTATGGCGACTGTTGCTGCAGCGAGCAGTTGTTCAACAACAAATGCACAGGCAGTTATGCCATCAACCGATCTGCCAACACAGAATAAAGGGAAGGAAGAAGTTGGAAAGGTTGGGGAAGAGGGTTTCTTAAATATAAATCTCGGTGCTCAAAGTGGATTAACCAAATTCCCTTTTCCAGACGACGAACTTTGCGACGATTCGGCATCTGAAGGTTAAGTTTATAATAATAATAAGTGGTGTACAGTATTTTAGACAGTATAGTAAACATTTCATTGGTCGTTGATGATAATAACCTGTGTATACAATACACCTATTGTTAACTGAAAATAATAATATTAACCGGATTCTTAATGTGCAGATGAAAATGTTAACAATGTTGAGGATGAAATTTATGTTGGCATGGCTTTCCGTGACCAAAAAGCCTTCAAGTTACATATGGCACTTTACACACTTAATCGAAAGTTCCATTACCGTACTACACGTTCAAGTCCTGAGATGGTCACGCTTGAGTGCAGTGGGAGAGCATGTCCTTGGCATGTGTATGCGATAAGAATTTTGGGATCGGGATGGTATCAAGTCCGCAAAGCTACTTTAGATCATCTATGTACCGTAGATGAGAGAGGCGGATACTATCGCTTAACAACTTCATCAGTTATAGGCGGTATGATGAGGACGAAGTACACAGGACGCGGTACCGGCCCAAAACGAAATGAGGTACAAGAGATGATGAGAAAATATCATGAGGTTCCTATATCATATTGGAAAGCCTGGAGGTCACGGAAAGTAGCAATGGATTTTGCTAAAGGATCAACAGGTGCATCGTATCGATTGTTACCATCGTATCTATAGCAAATGGTTCATACAAAACCAGATTCTATCGTGGCACTAGAGACATCATTCGACGAGGGTGTTGGGCAACGATTCAAGTATCTGTTCTTTGCAGTAGGAGCTAGTGTGTCGGGATACCGTTACATGCGTAAGATGATAATCATCGACGGCACCCACCTGAAAGGTAAGTATGCAGGATGTTTGGTAACGGCTAGTGCTCAAGACAGGAATTATCAAATTTATCCGTTAGCTTTTGGTATTGTCGACGGAGAGAACGACAAATCTTGGGAATGGTTCTTCCGGAAATTGGAAAGTGTTCTTCCAGATGAGCCAGAGACAGTTTTTGTATCTGATCGCCACAATTCAATCTACACAGGTTTACGCAAGGTAATGTTCTTATTACGTGTTTGATAATTTGTTTGTTTAATTTAGACCCATATAGAAACTTGCAGTACTGTAATATGAATCTTACACATAACTTAAAATATTATAGTGAAACAAAATTTGTTATCTATAAAACATAGGTACACATTGTTCACTATAATATTTTTCTATATTAAAATATTTATATTATCAAACATAAATCTTGTATTTATTCAAAAAATGCCAAATAAGTATTTATTTGCATTCATGTTTATTTGTACAAACAATAAATGCAAAATCAAAGAAATATTGAATAGTATTATAATTTATTATTTTGATAATAAAAAATATAAATTATTTAATTTTATATTAGTTTATAAATAAAAGAAAAACAATTTGAGATATATAATAATTATTTCCTAAAAAATGTTATCTGTTATTCTAACATATTAAATGAACATTTATGTTGAGTTACAAACTAACACACACAAAGTTCAAGAGTAGTCGATACTAAACATCATATAATACATTGAAGTTTTTCATTCCCATTAACAAATTCTTCGTAAAACATAACAGCAAGTCGTTTGGATTCCATTGGAACATCTTACGGTCTGATGCATTTACAGCCTTCGAAACCAATAATCGTATGCACCAGTATAAGAAGCAACGAAGTGACAGCCGAATCAACATGCACTGCATTCTGTGGAATGCCATTTGGTCTAACCATTGAATACGGTTTAGATTGATGATGAACTAGTTGGTAGTAAGGGATCCCTTTTAGAATATATGGCAACATATGCGCTATCGGGCTGAGGTCCTTCTTGATGAGGCTGTCAGAACAGAATGCAATGTTGCAATCGAGAACATATATAGTTGTTGATTCAACATCAACACAAACTCCTACCCAATGTTGCTTGTCGAAGTTAAACGGAAAATAAATGCGATACAAAACAGTCTGTGGTGTGGTTTCGGGCTTAAAATACACCATCAACTCATCCGGAAACTTGAAACGACCCCTGTCCTTAACTGCAATCCAAGAAAATTTTGTGTACTACTTCATGATAAGGGCCACAAAATTCGTATCGAAAAATGCAACTTTGGGGTTCGTTGAAGGCTCCCTCAAAAAAACGATTTGTGTGTAATGCATAAGTGCATCCAACATCTCCAAACAAATTAATATCTACATCAGTGGTATGAGACATGAAAAAACCATAATAGTAAATTGCTTCTAGCTTACTTTAGCAGACATTGGTTTCACCCTAGCGGCTATATCTAAAATGTCTTTGTTGTTGACGAACTTGCCGTTGCCCAGATTTATGTTACTACAAAGATAATTTTAAAACTAACAGGTAACAAAAAAAATAACAGTTAACAAAAAAAAACATGATATTGAACAGAGTATTGGTGTATTAAATCTAGTTAATGATAACAGGTTGTAAGTCTTACAACTTCTTTTTCAGTGTGGATTGAATCTGCACAAATTTCTCTGAATAGTCGAAATTAGGATCCACACCAATCAAAATCTGATTAGGCTTGTTGACCGTAACTCCCATCCTGTCATCACATTGGATGTCTTTCATTGAATTGGGTGCGGTCCTTTGCCTTTTACTCTTCCTTAGTTCTTTACCACCGTCATCCTGTACATCGGCAATTGCGAGTGCATAATCTCCAGGATTATTATCTTTGCTATGCGCTTCAGTGTCCTCTTTCTCAATCCTCGTTTCCTCTTGCAATAATCCAAGCGAGAACGACGGCATCTTTACGTGAATATATCATAGCTTTATGATCACTTCTACAGTTCTCCACAATGGCTTCCAATCGCAGAAAATACTGGAATACATAGCTTTATGATCACTTGTAAAGTTCTCCACAATGGCTTCCAATCGCAGAAAATACTAGAAAATACCAACGCACCTTCTCGTTTTCTTCATGTGTGGCAGTCCTAGAATGAACCAGAGTCTGATTCCCATGTACAGCTACCTGTTATATATAATAACCATGAATACACGTACTAAAATATTGAACTGCACATGAAGAAAGTCAATATCAAATCCATAGATAAATACTTCATCATTGCCTTCTACATTAAGAGAACTGAGAATGACATTGATTGCATCATTGGCTTCCGATTCAGTTCTTGTTAACTTGTTATGTGTGTGTCTCACCACCGATCCTTCTGAATTTCTATGAACATTACTATTACCGACATGGTCATTCTTTGGTAACTCGTCAAATTTCGGTTCCCCCACACCTTTTCCTGCAAATTTCTCAATAACTTCGTGAATGGATGACATAAGATCATCCTGCATTTTTGATACTTTATCATCAATAGCTTTCTCAATTATGCCGCTTAGTCCAGAGACTGAATCCTCAAGCGCTTTAACCTTCTCCCCCACTTGTGTGAACTTGGTCTCTATGGTACGAATTTCGTCTCTAAACTTCGTCACAACAACATCCGCAATACGTTGGACATCTACATGAGCAGTTAACTGTGATTGACCAGAACTAGAAGGTTGCCGAGTGATGGGGATATCAGGTCGTATGGCCGGCCAGGAGACCAGACTGGCCGACCAGAGAGCTTGCCCGAGACAGCCAGGCCATTTGGTACGTCTGCCGGCCCAAACGGTACCGCCGGACCCTCGACCAATAGGACCGGACGGATCAGCATTGCCGGAGGAGAGGCCCAAACCTCCGGCACAACTGGTAGCGACGTGGATTACACCGCCGGTCCCATTGGTGACGCCGCTAGCTCCGGGATCAACTTGGCCAGCACCTCGCACAGTCCAGCCGGTACAGCCGATCCAGCCGAGTACATGGACATTTCAGCTTCTACACAAGGAGACTCGGACCAGATAAGCTACCAAATTCAGTACATGCATCTAGAGGAAGTCTCTACACCAATGGTGCCACCAGGAGCAATGACAAGGAGCAGATCAAGAGCACTCTTCCACAAATTCAGCTTATGGGTCGACAAGCTCCTAGAAGATGATCGACAAAGGGCAGTGGGACAGAAGTGTAAAGAAGAGTCCAAAGGCTTCTCAAAAATGCCAGGGACTTCAGAGACGTGGGCTTTAGTGGCAAGAGAGGTCAGGGCCCAAAGATTCTTAACCCTACTCCAAGTCGAAGACTAGGAGCAAGGCGCGCGCATGCCACAAGGACGGCCACCTTCCATTTGTTGGCCGTGAGGTAAGTAAGGTAAGTTTTCAAATTGGATATTTGCCTCTTTCTGTTTTGTAGGGTAAGATCTAGAATATTTACATTTTGAGTCAAAGATATTTTAGGAATAGGTCCTTTTTCGGTTATGCACTTTTGTACGTTTTTCATTTGTGCACTTTTGTAAATTTTCCTTTTCTTTCTTTGAGTCGACCCTAGAAGGTCAAGCTATTGAGCATATTAATAAGGCTCCTTCCAGCATTGTAGTTCGACAACCTTTTTGATATTAATAAAGTAGAACTTTCTTCCTACAAGCTTTCTCTCAAAAGAGACTTGTGCGCTTACAACCTAGTTGAGACCAGCCCTCCTAGCTCTAAGTTTGTGATTTATCACGAGGTTCATCACCCCTTGTGTGGTTCACTTCACCCTTCCATCAAATACCAACCCAAAAACCCCTATCCAAGAAGTCTAAGGTCGAGTTTCTCACCTAATCTTCTCCAAACAGCCCACGCGCATATAAGCCTTGAATCGAGGCTTGTATCATTTTGGTATCAGAGCTTAAAGCTCCTAAACCAGGTTGTTTCTATCCTTTAGTTAGTTTTATTTCTTGTTCTTGCATTAGTTTAAGTCACATTCAAGAAAAATAAAAAAAAATAACACTAAACTCCAAACCGAGTGCATCTAGCTTCTACGTGTATCACTAGGGCTTAGATTCACTTTTGCATACCATTCACGTTTTCTTTTTTGTTCAAATCATATTTCCATTATTTTTAAGTTAAATTAAAAAGAAAATAAAAAGAAAATAGGAAAAATACCGAAAGAATTCGAATTGGACAACTAGCACAAGTTGTAGGAAGTTTCCATTTTTCTAAACTTTCCTTTTTTCAAGTTTTTCCTTTTTCTCAACTTTTTTCTTTTGGCAAATTCGAATTCCCCTATAAAAGAAAACCCTCCTAATCCACTTAGGAGCAAAATAACTTGTGTTTCTTTCTTGTAGCACAATGGCAGAAGAGAATAGAGATGCAGCCGAGGCCATGATGGCCATGTTCACCACTCTCCAAACGCAACTCGCATCAATAGGCAAGAGGTTGGAGCGCGTGGAGAGGCCTGTAAGATTCCAGACCATAAGGCACGTGAGAGCTGAGCAATACCGTGCTGAGGGTCCTGAGCACCTTAGGACACGGCACGAACAGGAGGATCCCCAGCCAGGTGGAGATGAGGACGCACAACCTCATAACTATCACCATAGGCCGAGAGGACCTCCACGGCAACCAGAAGCAGAAGGTGATGGCTTCGAGCCATATGGACATCACCAGAGACCAAGGATGCCTCCTAGACATCATGAGGATGGAGATGAACACGCCTACAACCGGGTAACTAATCCTGATGTTAAACTAACACCTCCGAGTTTTGCAGGAAAAGTAGATCCCGAGGCCTACCTAGATTGGGAGAGAAGGATGGATCACATCTTTGATCATTACAACCAACCAGGCCCTAGGAGAGGCTCCATGGCAGTAGCACAACACACGGACAATGCCCTCATCTGGTGGGATCATGAGGTGTCTGACCAAAGGAGGAAAAGATTGCCCGTAGACTGATGGGTCGACATGCAAGACCTCATGAGACAAAGGTTTGTTCCAACCTATTTTCATAGAGATTTGCAACGACGTTTTTGTACTCTTAACCAGGGTACCAGATCAGTAGAGGAGTACTATGAAGAGTTTGAGAGACTAAGGAACAGGCTGGAACTCAATGACGATGAGGAAGCTTTGATGGCACAATTCTTGGATGGACTCCAAGAAAGAATCAGCCGCAAGGTGGAAAGGCAAATCTACAATGACTTCAAGGACTTGTTCCACCTATCTGTCCAGGCTGAGCAGCACATCAAACGTAAGAGCCAAGACATCCGCAGCAAGCCTAAGACGCCTTGGGCACCAAGCAACATTCCCAAGCCCGTAGACAAAGGCAAAGGCATAGAGATCGAGTCACGGTTCAAGAGCAAGCCTCCTGAGCCAACCCGTGACCAGAGAGAGCCTAGTAAGTCCTCTAACCCTCAAAGATCAAGTGACATCACTTGTTTCAAGTGTAGGGGTTGTGGACACATCTCAAGGGAGTGCCCAAACAACCGGGTCATGCTGATTACGGAGGCTGGAGAGTATGAGTCCCAAGATGAAGAGGATTATGAACCAGAAGGAGAATACGGTGACATTGAGTACCTTGATGTGGGGGAAGTGCTTGTCACTAGGCGCATTCTAAGTGCAATGGTGGATCCCTCAGAGACCATCCAGAGGGAGAACATCTTACACAGCCGTTGCACCATCAAGGGCAAGGTATGTAACCTCATCATAGATGGTTGTTCTTGCACTAACGTTGCTAGTGCATACATGGTTGATAAGCTAGGTCTAGAGAAGACAAGGCATCCTCGACCATATAGACTGAGATGGCTCGATGACAAAGTGGAACTCAAGATCCATGAGCAAGTCACTGTGCCATTCAGTGTGGGCAAGTACCAAGACCAAGTCGTGTGCGACGTGGTGCCCATGCAAGCTGGCCATCTTCTGCTAGGAAGGCCATGGCCGTTTGACAAAGAGATCAGGCATGATGGCTGGACCAATCTCTACACTTTTGTGCATGACAAAAGAAAGGTCAGCCTAGCTCCTCGTACACCTGCCCAGGTACACGAGCTACAACTCCAAATGAGTAATAAAAAGAAACTTATCAAGTCTAATTTTTTTATTCAACCAAGCCATGTCCGGAGAGCTTTAGCCTTGAAGGATTTAATGTTACTAATGGTCTTCAAAGAAACTTTGAGTATAGAACAGGAACATGTAGAGCTACCTCATGAAGTAGCAAATCTCCTCAACAAGTTCCATGATGTGTTCCCAGAGGAGAAACCAGCAGGCTTGCCTCTTTTACGTGGCATAGAACACCAGATCGACCTAGTGCCCGGAGCAGCCCTGCCCAACCAACCAGCCTACCGGATGAGTCCAGAGCAGTCCAAGGAGCTTGAGAAGCAAGTCAAGGAGCTACTGAAGAAAGTCTATGTTCGAGAGAGCCTAAGTCCATGTGCCATACCAGTGCTACTAGTGCCCAAGAAGGATGGAACTTGGCGGATGTGCGTAGACTGCCGAGCAATCAACAACATCACAGTCAAGTACCGGCATCCGATACCACGGCTGTATGACATGCTAGATGAGCTGAGTGGAGCCACGGTCTTCTCCAAGATAGACCTCAAGAATGGATACCACCAGGTCAGGATGAAGGAAGGTGATGAATGGAAGACTGCTTTCAAGACAAAGCAAGGGCTCTACGAGTGGACAGTCATGCCATTTGGCTTGACTAATGCCCCAAGCACCTTCATGCGCCTTATGAACCAAGTTCTTATGGCGTACATCAGTAAGTTCGTTGTAGTTGATTTTGATGACATTTTAGTTTATAGTAAGTGCTTAAGGGATCACCTCACACATCTTGAGTTGGTGCCAATCTCAAGAAGTGCATCTTTTGTACTGATAAACTTATCTGCTTAGGTTTTGTTGTAATTTCACAGGACCTACAGGTTGATGAAGAGAAGATTCGAGCCATACAAGAATGGCCAACACCAAGCAACATCAGCCAAGTGAGGAGCTTCCACGGACTGGCCAGCTTCTATAGGAGGTTCGTGCCCAACTTCAGTAGTATTGCCTCACCATTGGCGGCAGTAGTGAAGAAGAACGTGGGATCAGCTGGAGAGAAGCTCAGGAGAAGGCATTCCAGGCCTTGAAGGACAGCCTTACACAGGCACCAGTGCTAGTCCTGCCCGATTTCAACAAGAAGTTTGAAGTGGAGTGTGATGCCTCTGGAATAGGTATAGGAGCAGTGCTAACCCAAGGAGGGAGGCCAGTGGCATACTTCAGTGAGAAGCTAGGTGGTGCCTCACTGAACTACCCCACTTACGACATGGAGCTTTATGCCCTTGTCCGAGCATTGGAGACTTGGCAGCATTACTTGCTGTCCAAGGAGTTTGTGATCCACACTGATCACGAGACTCTTAAACACCTCAGAGGGCAAACCAATCTCAAGAGGAGACATGCCAGGTGGATGGAGTTCATAGAGACCTTCCCGTACGTCATCAAGTACAAGAAGGGCAAAGACAATATAGTAGCCGATGCACTATCAAGGAGGTTTGCCTTGATATCCACCATGGAGGCAAAGGTCCTAGGATTCGAGCACATCAAGGACCTATACAAGGATGATCCTGACTTTGCTGAGAGCTACAAGGAGTGTGGCACAGGAGTCATGGCAAATTTTACATCCATGAGGGATTCTTGTTCCGAGAGAGAAGGCTGTGCATACCACAAGGATCACAACGAGAGCTTATCATCCGAGAAGCTCATGGAGGAGGACTCATGGGCCACTTTGGTGTTGACAAGACTCTAGCAGTGGTCAAGGAGCCCTTCTATTGGCCACACATCAAAAGGTCAGTAGAAGCCCATTGTGAAAGATGCATCACTTGCAAAAAGGCGAAGTCCCGAGTGCACCCTCATGGGTTGTACCTCCCACTGCCCATACCTACGCATCCATGGGTGGACATCTCAATGGACTTCGTTCTAGGTCTGCCCAAGATCAACCACAAGGATGCCATCTTTGTAGTGGTAGACAGATTCTCCAAGATGGCACACTTCATTCCGTGTGCCAATGTCAATGATGCCACGCAAACAGCCGAGTTGTTCTTCAGGGAGATAATACGGCTTCATGGAGTGCCAAGGACCATCGTCTAGACAAGGACACCAAGTTCCTCAGCCATTTCTGGAGGACTCTTTGGAGGAAGCTAGGCACGAAGCTACTCATCTCTACCACCTGCCATCCTCAAACCGATGGCCAAACTGAAGTTGTCAACCGGACACTATCAATCGGACACTATCAACTCTTCTCAGGACTACACTAGGGAAGAACCTCAAGAATTGGGTGGAGTGCCTGCCATTTATAGAGTTCGCTTACAACCGAGCCGTGCACTCAACAACCAAGAAGACACCCTTTGAAGTAGTATACGACTTCAACCCTCTCACCTTATTGGAGCAAACACCACTGCCACCAGTAGAAATGAGCAACCTCAATGGAGAATCCAACGTAGAGTTCATAAGAAAGTTACACCATAAGGTAGCAGAGAACTTGGAGAAGAGGACCGGGCAGTACGTGACTCATGCTAACAAGGGAAGAAAGGAGGTGATCTTTCAACCAGGCGATTGGGTGTGGCTACACCTACGGTAGAAGAGGTTCCCCAACCTAAGGAGTTCCAAGCTAGCACCAAGAGGAGATGGACCATTCAGAGTGCTGGAGAGGATTAACAACAATGCCTACCGGATCAAACTCCCAGGTGAGTTTAATGTATCCAACACGTTCAATGTAACTGACTTAGCCCCTTTCCATGCAGATGAACCAGTTTTGAGGTCAAAACCTATTGAAGAGGGAGGGGATGATGGGAACATCAGGTCATATGGCCGGCCAGAAGACCAGACTGGCCAACCAGGGAGCTTGCCCGAGATAGCCGGGCCATTTGGCACATCTGCCGGCCCAAGCGGTACCGCCAGACCCTCGACCAATAGGACCAGACCGATCAGCATTGCCGGTGGAGAGGCCCAAACCTCCGGCACAACTGGTGGCGACGTGGATGATAACGCCGGTCCCATTGGTGACGCCACCGGCTCCGGGATCAACTTGGCCGGAGCAGAAGATATTCCGGCCAGCACCTCGTACAGTCCAGCCGGTACAGCCGATCCAGCCAAGTACACGGGCATTTCAGCTTCTACACAAGGAGACTCGGACCAGATAAGCTACCAGTTTCAGGGCATGCATCTAGAGGAAGTCTCTAAACTAGTGGTGCCACCAGAAGCAATGACAAGGAGCAGATCAAGAGCACTCTTCCACAAATTCAGCTTATGGGTCGACAAGCTCCTAGAGGATGATCGACAAAGGACAGTGGGCCAGAAGTGCAAAGAAGAGTCCAAAGGCTTATCAACAATGCCAGGAACTTCAGAGACGTGGGCCTTAGTGGCAAGAGAGGTCATGGACCAAAGATTCCTAACCCTACTCCAAGTCGAAGACTAGGAGCAAGACGCGTGCATGCCACAAGGACGGCCACCTTCCATATCTTGGCCGTGAGGTAAGTAAGGTAAGTTTTCAAATTGGATATTTGCCTCTTTCTGTTTTGCAGGGTAGGATCTAGAATATTTACATTTTTGAGTCAAAGACATTTTAGGAATATGTCCTTTTTCGGTTATGCACTTTTGTACGTTTTCTATTTGTGCACTTTTGTAAATTTTCCTTTTCTTTCTTTGAGTCGACCTTAGAAGGTCAAGCTGTCGAGCATATTAATAAGGCTCCTTCCAGCATTGTAGTTCGACAACATTTTTGATATTAATAAAGTAGAACTTTCTTCCTACAAGCCTTCTCTTAAAAGAGACTTGTGCGCTTACAACCTAGTTGAGACCAGCCCTCCTAGCTCTAAGTTTGTGATTTATCACGAGGTTCATCACCCCTTGTGTGGTTCACTTCACTCTTCCATCAAATGCCAACCCAAAAACCCCTATCCAAGAAGTCTAAGGTCGAGTTTCTCACCTAACCTTCTCCAAACAGCCCACGCGCATATAAGCCTTGAATCGAGGCTTGTATCACCGAGGGTCAACAATCGACCTCTTCTCCCTTGATTTCTCCTTCCTCTCTTTCTTCTCCTTCTCTTCTTCTCACATCCTAACCAAATCAGCCTCCGTAACTCCCCTTACAAACATGTCTTTCGAAAACTGAAAATTCTCACCAATCAACCTAACCAAATTGTTAACCTTCTCATCCTCGTCGTCATCGGACCATCTGAAATCCGATTCATTTATAGGTACCGCACAAGAATCAGCTATGATGCAATCGACAGTGACCTGCCAAAATGTAGAATGATAACACAATCGTTAACTGTGAATATTCATCGTAACGTATAACAATTATGTTACCCGATACATATATAATTATAGTTGTCTATATTATATAATATGCAGCTTACAGTACAGTTTATCGTGTTGACCTGTAATTTACCTGATAATAACTTATATATCAATCTAAGAACTTAATAATTAGCATTCCGGTTCAACATCTGCGGTAATCGATTCATTGAATTTGATTGAAATGAATACAAATACATGTCCTTCATCATTAAGAACACGCGCAATCCCCGGAGTCAAACTCAGTTTCTTCTTCTTCGGTTGATTTGTTGGAAATCCGGTGTTATCCGCATCTCCATCCTCACTTTCGGTGTCGAAAGAGGATGACTCATTAACTTGGACAGATTCATTCAGAGTTGGAACAACTTCTAACATAAGAAGTTGAATTGAGTGAAAAAAACCTTGAATGGCTAGTGTACTCCGAGAGAGCGACAATACATCACGCTTCTTGATGCTGGATACCACAAGATCGAAAGCCAATCTACCCCATGGATAATCAAAGAATGAGTCCAGAACCTGAATAAGTTCCACGTACGTCTTGTCAATTTTTGGTATGTGAGATGGGGGAACCAACACTGATGCAGTAATTGTAAGACAAGCATATTTAATCCGAAAATCTTTATACGTCACCGTTTTCTTCTTGAGCATCTTTATGGTGAGATCGACGGTGCATGTTTGAAGATTACCGAAGAGGATTGGCCAATATGGTTTCTCCTTGATTGGATGCTTCTTCTTCTCCTTCGACCTCTCGGGAAACTTACCGCATGGAAGTCCAGTGATGATTGCAAATTCTCAGAGTGAAAATCTCACTGGTTTTCTGGCAAACAAAAACCAATCTCATGCTTCTTAGATACATTAAGTTGACGAGTAATCATAAATTGTCCAAAGCTACCTGAGTACGATGGTTTTTCTGTAGTTCCAATAACTTTCCCAAATCACGAATTGAGAAGGAATTCAACCTCTTCCTCCGATAACGCACTTAGGATAGCATATATTCTTTTTGTTTTATGATACGAGTTGACTCTTTCTCCAACTGGTTCGTTACCGGCAGCAAATAACCGCTCCGGTAATTGCGAATCTATCGCCTGAACATAAACAGTAACCGTCTTTTTAAGTTATAACCTACACCATTGACATGCATGCTTCGTAAAATACAAAATTGGAAAGTGTATTGAGAAGATTACCATTTCCGTTTTGCTGAGAAGACATTAGTGCCTTCGAATTATTCTAATTTTTTACCGGATATGGTGGCAGAATTCCGGTATTTATAGACGAAATGTATTTGTGCTAATCGACTCGATATAGGGACGAGATTTCTCCAGTGAATCGACGCGATTTTTGGAAAAAGACGGTTGAATTTACTTAAAAAATTCGCATGCAAATTCGAAAGTAACTGAGATAGAGACAGAAAAATGGTAAACGAAGAATGAGGTTAGAGACGAAGGTGAGAGAGGAAGGTGAGAGACGATTGTGGGAAGTTTAATTTTTTTTTTTTAAAAAATGATCTATCTGCAAATAAAAAATATATCCATAAATGCTATCGATTTCTCTTTCTTCATAATATGCATGCATACTTTACTGACAACGTATCAAGTGGAGATTGCATGTACAACAGAGTAGCAGTATAGGCACATAGGGGTATCACCGGATTTCCAAAATATGTACAGTGCAAAAAATGCTAAACTGATAGATTGCAAATTATGTGCTACAATTATAATGTACGCTGCAAATTATTTGTGCTAATTCCGGTATGGTGGCGGTATTCCAGTATTTATAGACGAAATGTGTTTGTGCTAATCGACTTGATATAGGGACGAGATTTCTCTGGTGAATCGACGCGATTTTTGGAAAAAGACGGTTGAATTTACTGAAGCAAATTCGTATGCAAATTCGAAAGTAACTGAGATAGAGACAGAAAAATGGTAAACGAAGAATGAGGTTAGAGACGAAGGTGAGAGAGGAAGGTGAGAGACGATTGTGAGAAGTTTAAATTTGTTTAAAAAAAATTATCTATCTGCAAATAAAAAATATATCCGTAAATGCTATCGATTTCTCTTTCTTCATAATATGCATGCATACTTTACTGACAACGTATCAAGTGGAGATTGCATGTACAACAGAGTAGCGGTATAGACACATAGGGGTATCATCGGATTTCCAAAATATGTACAGTGCAAAAAATGCTAAATTGATAGATTGCAAATTATGTGCTACAGTTATAATGTACGCTGCAAATTATTTAATTGTTAGCTATAAATGATTTTCACTAAATATACTTTCTTGTTACTAGTATTCTTTCAACTTTGTTTTGTTTTTAGTAACCAAAACAAATTTTCAATTATTTGTAAATTAATTTCTAGAAAATATTATATTTAAAACTGAAAATTGTGTACTAATTGGATTTCAGTTAAGACTTTTTTTTGTTTTCTACCACGTTTTTATTTTACTTATTGGTATGTAATTCGACTAGTTCAGATAGATAATCACATATACGATACATATATCCAATTAATATAGGGAAGAGTAAGGGAGGAGTAAGTGGGATACTGGTTGCAATATCTCTACGTCCATCCCAAACGTGTGAAGTTCGACTCCACTTTTACTCGTATGAAGGTGTTAAATCTTCTTATAAGTATGTTAGGATAATAGACCGATCCGTTGTGGTCCAGTGACAAATAAAAATAATAAAACATTACGTTAAAATAAGATTGTTTTATGTAAATATTAAGGCATTCATAAATTTGAGTATTGTTTTCGGTAAATATTTAGGCATTCATTAATTTGAGTATTGTTACTATAAATATTTAGGCATTCATAAATTTGAGCATTGTCATGACATTATCAGCATTCAATGTAATGTTTTTCCATAAAACACAAATGACTCCTTTGGTATGGGGATCTATATTATTTATGGTTGTTCACGCTCTTCATTCTCCTTTAATTTAATATTTTTTGTAACTACCATTTTTCATTAATTTGTAGAAACCAAATAATGTTGATGATGATGTGCTTTACCCTCAATTTGCTGGATTTTCTTCAATATTTCATAAGATATTTTTGACTTTGATTGCATAAATCTTTTTTCTCTATGATCATATGACAAATAGAGTAGTAATCGGTTTTGCGTATATTTGATCTAAATATATAAATCTATTTAATTAAAAGATTTAACAAATTAAAATGAAAGCCTAAGCCTTTTTATTCAAAATCTTATTATATAGATTTAATTTAATATTTGTATAAATCTGATAATTAAATTTATAATTAGTATTCATAAATCGTTATAAGCTTGTACGAATTCCAACAAAAATGTTATATAAAAAAATTATTTGACTAGATCTTATTGATTTCTGTTTTTTTTGTTGGATTTTAAAAGGTTTTTTTTTGGATCCATTGCTATTTTGGGGTTTTATGAAACATAAATAAAATATAATACCGGGTGCGGTTCAACTGGTCAAACCAATCGTTCCCCCTTAGGGTTTTAAATTATTGATGTAAACTATTGTTTGTTGAGTTTCTTTCACTAGACATGTCTAGATTTTGAATTATACTATGTTCGGAGAAGATGAATGAGTCTCGAGTTTGCTTCTTGCTGATGCAAGAAAACTCACAAACTTTTAAGCAATTATATGAAGAAGATTTCTGTTTATATAACACAAATCTTGTTCTTCTATCCAGAGAATCTGATTGAAGAAATGAAGAAGAAGAACTTTTCTTTTGATTTCTGGATTCTTTATATAAAATGTCAATCATAGCTTTTTATAATTGAGTTCAGTACAAAACAAAATATTGTTAACCGTTGAATAGTAACAATTTTCTATTGTTAAATCTCTACTTTACACGTATCATATTTTCTATATCAAATCTTCCTGGTTTTAGAAAATCTTGAACTCAAGGTTTAAATTTGAAAACTTCCTAACACTTATGAACAAAAACTTTTCCCATTGTTGGACTGAAAACTCATCAATTCCAACATCAAAAGTACTGAAACTTTGTTGCTTTTGTATTTAAAATGTCAAATCTTTGAACATTTCAGTTTCTTCTTCTTTGGCTGGTGGGGTTTTTGTTTTCTTTGGAGCATTTTGTCAAGTACTTGGCATACATCTTGTTTGTTATTGATAGTTTCGAGGTCAAATTGTGAGCATAACCAAGTCGTCCTCCATATTACATATGGCAATTCATCACAAACATCTCTTGACTTACTACAAAATCTAAGACAAAGTTCCAAGTGAGAAACTAATACCTGAAGATGTGCCATATAATCGATTGTCAAGTTAAAATCAACAGTATTCTTCGATTCGTGTTCTAAAACCAACTCAGTTATTGGAAATCATTCTATAGGCAATGGTTTTGAAGCACAAGGGATTCGTAGCTCTTCGGTATCTGCACTACAAGAAAACTGTCAAAATACCACTGCATTTTGCGACCACATACGTAGTCGTAAAATTTTCGACCACATTTGCCATGATTTTTCGACCAATTTGTGACTACGGAGATGTAGTCGCAAATTGGTCGCAATACGCAACCATTAAAAGACTAAATTGCGACTGTTTTACGACTGGTGTTTGCAATCGCTAATCAGTTGCAAAATAGCGACTAATTAGCAACTACATGTGGATGAACAACATGTTAGTCGCATATTGGTCGCTAAATATGCGACCAATTTGCGACTACATTTGGAGTGGCTTTTCAGTCACAAAGTGGTGGCAAAGTGCCAACATAAAAAGCATGTGCGTGTTATGTATACCGACATTTAAGCGACTACACTGTTGTGGTCGCAAAGTAGTGGCAAAGCAGTGGCAAAGTAGTGGCAAAGTAGTGGCAAAATGTTGTATATATATGCTCCATCCCATTCTTTCATTTGTAGAATCGAAAGGAAAAAAAACTTCAAACATGTGGGGAAATTATAATAATTCGAGAGATTGGATGTACAAAAAGATTGATAATCAAACAAAAAATATATCGGCGGAATTTGCACAAGGCATGGATCAGTTCATGAATTTTGCAAGTAGTCAACCAATAACTCAAAGTAGCGGAGGTAAGTTTTTATGTCCTTGTATTAATTGCAAAAATGATAAATTTATTTTGGGACAGAAAATGTGGAGTCATCTATATCGTCGAAGATTTATGCCAAATTATTATATTTGGTATAAACATGGAGAAGAGCTGAATGTTCAGTTAGGGACGAGTAGTCGGGGTGATGTCCAAAGAAATCAGGTAGGTACGCATGGTAGTACTAGTGATGAAACAGTTGGTACATCTGATAATAGATATGTTGAAATGGTGACGGATGCATTTCGTGAGACAATGACTTATGATCAGTACTATAATTAGAACAAAGAAGAATATAATAATGAAGAAGAACCTAATGAAGAAGCACAAAATTTTTACAACATGTTAGAAGCTGCGAAAAATCCATTGTATGATGGTTATCATGAAGGGTACTCAAATTTATCTTTAGCTGCTTGGTTCATGAACATTAAGTCTGATTTTAATCTACCAAAAAAATGAATGGATTCTTGGGCGGAGCTTTTTACAAAATATTTGCCCAAGGAAAATTAGGCAACGGGTTCATATTATGAAACCAAAAAATTGATGCGAAATTTAGGCCTCCCTTTTTATACAATTGACGTGTGTGTTCACAATTGTATGATCTTATGGAAAGAAGATGAGAAATGGGAAAAAATGCAAATTTTGCGATTCCCCCCGATATAAGCCAAGCGAGGGCAGGACGAGAATACCTTTCAGTCGTATGTGATATTTACCTATAGGCGATAGACTTAAAAGAATGTATAAAATCGAGAAAACCACACAAGAAATGAGGTGGCACGCAAAGCATGAAGCAGAAGACGGAGAAATGAGTCATCCATCTGATGCTTCGGAGTGGAAAAATTTTCAATATCTACATCCTACATTTGCTGTTGAATCTCGAAATATTTATCTTGCCTTATGTACTGATGGGTTCAATCCATTTGGGATATCTCGTAATCATTCATTATGGCCGGTGATTATCACTCCATACATGTGTATGAAGAAAGAGTACTTGTTTCTAACAATTCTGAATTCGAGGCCAAATCATCCGCGTGCTAGTCTGGATATATTCATCTGACCTTTGATTGATGAGTTGAAAGACTTTTGGTCTACGAGAGTTGATGCATACGATGTATCGTTGAATCAAATTTTCAATCTAAAAAGTCGTGTTACTATGGACGATAAGCGATTTTCCCACTTATGGAATGTTGTCAGGATGGACAACGCATGGTAGACTGGCTTGTCCAATTTGTATGGATGATACGAAGGCATTTCAATTACCAAATGGTAGAAAGAAGTGTTGGTTTGATTGTCACATAAGGTTTCTTCCTAAGGATCACCCATTACAGAAAAATAAAACAAATTTTTTAAAGGGGAAGCACGCTTTGAATGACTATCCTCCAAAATCATTGACAGGCGAACAAGTTTTATACGAGCGAATAAAAACTGTCAATCTTATAAGAGCATCTGACTGCGCAGGAAACGATCATGAAAGTAAAGAAGAAGGTTACGGCAGCTGGCATAATTGGCACAAAGAAAGCATATTTTGGGAGTTGCCGTACTGGACGGATCTTAACCTTCGACATAATCTTGATGTGATGCATATAGAAAAGAATTTCTTTGATAACATCATTAATACTATTATGAATGTGAAAGAGAAATAAAAAGATACAATTAAGTCAAGGTTAGATATTGCAAAGTTTTGCTTTTGAAAAGATTTGCATGTGGATGGTCGGGGTAATGCTCCATTCCCTATATTTCGATTCACACAAAAGCGAAAGAACGCTTATTGGAATGTATCAAAAATGATGTCAAATTTCTGGACAACTACGCGACAGATTTAGCAAATTGTGTGGATATGGATGGACTGAAGTTCTCGGGCATAAAAAGCCATGACTGCCATGTTTTTATGCAAAGACTTCTCCCTTTTATATTTGCAGAACTTTTACCACGAAACGTTCATCTAGCATTATCAGGTATATATACTAATAAATATATTTTATATTATAAGTACGTAAATTAATAATAATTGCATGTACTAGTTAATTGTAGATGGTAATATATATAGGGATTGGAGGATTTTTCCGTGATCTATGCTCCAAATCATTACAACAAAGCCGTGTCCGAATTCTGAAGGAAAACATAGTCATAATTTTGTGCAATTTGGAAAAGATCTTTTCACCTTCATTTTTCGACGTCATGTAGCATTTTCCTGTACATCTACCATACGAAGCTGAACTGGGTGAACCTGTGCAATATAGGTAGATGTATCCATTTGAAAGGTTTTTTAAAAATACTGAACAGCAAAACGAAGAACAAACGATATGTTGCACGGTCGATTGTTGAATCATATGTGAATGATGAGATATCATACTTCTCGGAGCATTATTTTGATGCCCACATACGCACGAAAAACAGGTATTATAAATTCTTATGTTTATTATAATTATTTTATTACGAATGGCAAATTTTTGTGCTGAATATATCGTGTAATAATATATAGATATATATATATATATATATATACAATTTTACAAGATTCGATGAAGGCGACGTCCCTATATATCTGGATCCCGTAGTACCGAATATATTTACGCACATGGATCGTCTAAGTGGTAAATATAAAGAAATATGGCTCTCTGAAAAAGAATACAAATATGCACATGCATATGTTTTGCGAAATTGTGAATATTTTCGGCCACTATAGAGGTAAATAGTATGAAAACAATTGCATTTATTATATTTAAATTTCATTGTATCAAGAAATATATATTACTTTTTCATATATTAATTTTGAAATACTAACTTTTATATATATATGATCATAGATCAATGCATCCACTTCCACAGATCTATGCGTCTTTCCGATATAAGCTCAAAAATTAGTTCAAGGGCCGATGAATAAAGCGTCCACTTGACCAATCTATTTTACAAGAGGTTATATATTCCACACGAAGAAACATGGACATAGGAGAGAGACATGTAAGTACGGCATTTGTGTCAAGGGAGACAATTACTCAGATGCATCTGATGAACTTGATTTCTACGGGATTTAAACAGATATCATTCAACTTGAGTATGTCGGCCTCCTAAATTTAAAGATCACGCTTTTTAAATGTGAGTGGTACGATCCTACGTTTTCGAAAGGTACTCGGAAGTCAGAAAATGGCGTCATTGATGTCTTATCATCGGGGAAATGCTACATACGAACCATTTATTCTAGCTACATACGTAAATAATTAACTATAATTAATTTTGTTAAAAATATATAACTAATTTATATTTTATTAATTATGATGTACCAGCCTCTCAAGTAGATCAAGTTCGTTATATTCTCTATCCGCACACCAAATCATCATCAAAACAAACATGGCTCAGTGTTATGAAATTTAATCCTAGATCTAATATTTTGGGGAAATACAAAAACAAAGACGAGATTGGCCTGTTGCAACAAGAAAATGATGAATAGGTAATGGTTGTTCAAGAGATAGAAGTATATCATTTGGTCGATAGATTTAATTATACCGGAAAAAATTGATTTCGATGTCGGAGATGCCAAATTAGAAGATGAATTTCAATGTATATTTCATCTTCAGATGATGAGGAGAACGAAGAAATATAATAAATATATTTAACGTTTTATGTATTTTTGACATTTGATACTTATATAATTCAATTTATTCACAAAAACAATATAATTAAGGTTTTATGACACTAATGCTTTGCCACAACTTTGTCAAAACAATATAATTAAGGTTTTATGACACTAATGCTTTGCCACAACTTTGTCACCGCATTGGAAATATGGTGGCAAATCAGCAATAATTATTACTTGTGATCACAAATTAGTGACAAATTTACCACTAATTGCGACCACATGATCAAAATTTGAACCGCAGTTACAAATCAATCGCAAAATAACGACTGATTTACGACCACATAGGGTAAATTCACATTTTACCTAAGAATTTTCCACATTTACAACTTCTATTTGTATTTTTAGGTAAGTACTAACCATTATAAGTGACCACATATATACAAAATCATATTTATATTCATTTAAATTTTAGAAAACATTTGAAATATATATAAGAGGTATAAGGTTAATGAAATGTGTTAACTGTTTTGCGTACATGATTTGTAAATTTAGTAAATTTGGTAAATATTGTTGCTTTCTTATTAATTGAAATTTGTACAACTTATAATCAAGTTATCAATCTTATATAATTCAATTTATTCACCAAAATCAAAAAATTTAGGATTTAGGGTTTTATTTGTAATTAATTTGCCACCACTTTGCCACTATATTGAAAATGTGGTGGCAAATCAGTCATAATTATTATTTGTGGTCGCAAATTAGTGACATATTTGTCATTGAATTGCGATCGCAAGATCAAAATTTGAACTGTAATCACAAATCAATCGCAAAATAGCGATTGATTTGCGAACACATAGGGTAAATTTACATTTTCTCAAATTATTTTCCACATTTACATTTTTTTTGTATTTTTAGTTAAGTACTAACCATTATAAGTGACCACATATATACAAAATTATATTTGTATTCATTTAAATTTTAGAGAACATTTGAAATGTATATAAGAGATATAAGGTTAAGGAAATATATTAACTATTTTAGGTAAATGATTTGTAAATTTGGTAAATGTTGTTGTTTTCTTAATAACTGAAATTTGTACAACTTATAATCAAATTATCAATCTTATATAATTCAATTTATTTACCAAAATCAAAAAAATTTAGGGTTTAGGATATTATTTGTCACTAATTTGCCACTGATTTGCGATCACATAATCAAAATTTGAACTGTTTTCAAAAATCAATCATAAAATAGCGACTGATTTGCGACCACAGTTTTTTTCCGAATAAATTAACTGTGGTGGCAAATCACTGACAAATTTGGCACTGATTTGCAACCACATGTTTTTTTCGAATAAATTAACCGTAGTCGCAAATCAGTGGCAAATTTGCCACTGATTTGTGACCACATGTTTTTTTTCGAATAATTTACGTGGTCACAAATTAGTGGTAAATTTACCACTGATTTGCGATCACAAGATCAAAATTTGAACTGTAGTCACAAATCAATCGCAAAATAGCGACTCATTTGCTACCGCATATGGTAAATTCACATTTTCTCAAAGTATTTTCCACATTTATATTTTCTATTTGTATTTTTAGTTAAGTACTAACCATTATAAGTGATCACATATATACAAAATTATATTTGTATTTATTTAAATTTCAAAGAACATTTGAAATGTATATAACATGTATAAGGTTAAAGAAATGTATTAACTGTTTTAGGTAAATGATTTGTAAATTTGGTAAATGTTGTTGTTTTCTTAGTAATTGAAATTTGTACAACTTATAATCAAGTTATCAATCTTATATAATTCAATTTATTCACCAAAATAAAAAAATTTAGGGTTTAAGGTATTATTTGTTACTAATTTACCATTAATTTGCGATCACAAGATCAAAATTTGAACTGTAGTCACAAATCAATCGCAAAATAGCGAATGATTTACGACCACATAGGGTAAATTCACATTTTCTCTAAGTATTTTCCATATTTACATTTTCTATTTGAATTTTTAGTTAAATACTAACCATTATAAGTGACTATACATATATAAAAATTCATATTTGTATTCATTTAAATTTTAGAGAACATTTGAAATGTATATAAAAGATATAAGGTTAAAAAAATGTGTTAACTGTTTTAGATAAATGATTTGTAAATTTTGTAAATTTGGTAAATGTTGTTGTTTTCTTATTAATTGAAATTTGTACAACTTATAATCAAGCTATCAATCTTATATAATTCAGTTTATTCACCAAAATAAATTTTTTTTTATGGTTTAGGGTATTATTTGTCACTAATTTGCCACTGATTAGTGATCACACGATCAAAATTTGAACTGTAGTTACAAATCAATCGCAAAATAGCGACTGATTTGCGACCACATATGGTAAGTTCACATTTTCTCTAAGTATTTTCCACATTTATATTTTCTATTTGTATTTTTAGTTAAATATTAACCATTATAAGTGACCACATATATACAAAATCATATTTGTATTCATTTAAATTTTAAAAAACATTTGAAATGTATATAAGAGTTATAAGGTTAAGGAAATGTGTTAACTGTTTTAGGTAAATGATTTGTAAATTTGGTAAATTTGGTTAATATTGTTGTTTCTTAGTAATTGAAATTTGTACAACTTATAATCAAGTTATCAATTTTATATAATTCAATTTATTCACCAAAATCAAAAAATTTAGGATTTAGGGTATTATTTGTCACTAATTTATCAATGATTTGTGATCACATGATCAAAATTTGAATTATAGTCACAAATCAATCGCAAAAATATCGACTGATTTGCGACCACATAGGGTTCAGATTTTCTCTAAGTATTTTCTACATTTACATTTTCTATTTGTATTTTTAGTTAAATACTAACCATTATAAGTGACCACATATATACAAAATCATATTTTTATTCATTTAAATTTTAAAAAATATTTGAAATGTATATAAGAGGTATAAGGTTAAGGAAATGTGTTAACTATTTTATGTAAATGATTTGTAAATTTGGTAAATTTGGTAAATATTGTTGTTTTCTTAGTAATTGAAATTTGTACAATTTATAATCAAGTTATCAACCTTATATAATTCAATTTATTCACCAAAATAAAAATATAATATATTATTTGAGAAACATTTTAGCAAAAAAGCTTGCCTTTACGTGTGATTTACAAGTATGTCATGCGGACGTGTCAAACCATAAGAGTTTTTTAAAGCAAATATTATATAAGACATAATTTACTAGAATATTTACGAAAATGACATTAGACCAATATTTATTACTATATTATATGTAAATAACTAATATTTTAACATAAAAGACAAATATAATATAAAATAAAATATTAATTTTTAAAAAATTAGTCAAACAAAAGATAAAATCAAATTTTAGAATAATTCAATATTGATCACATATACAATTTTTACCTATTTAATAATATTATTTTCCTAGATATTGATAATTTAATTTATTTGTATAATATGATTTTTATTGTATATTTTATTTGTATAATATAATTTTTATTGTATATTTTATTTGTATAATCAATATTATTTTTTAGAAAATATTTTAAATAAAAAATCAATTATAAATAAATAAATAATTATAATATGCGAATATTTTTCCCCACACAAGGTGTGGGTCTAAATCTAGTTTAATTTATTCACCAAAATAAAAATATTTAGGGTTTCGCGTATTATTTGTCTCTAATTTGCCACTGATTTGCGATCACATGATCAAAATTTGAACTGTAGTCACAAATCAATTGCAAAATAGCGACTGATTTATGAAACATAGGGTAAATTCACATTTTTTCTAAGTGTTTTCCACATTTACGTTTTCTATTTATATTTTAGTTAAGTATTAACCATTATAAGTGACCACATATATACAAAATCATATTTGTATTCATTTAAATTTTAGAGAACATTTGAAATGTATATAACAGGTATAAGGTTAAAGAAATATGTTAACTATTTTAGATAAATGATTTGTAAATTTGATAAATTTGGTAAATGTTGTTGTTTTCTTAGTAATTGAAATTTGTACAACGTATAATCAAGTTATCAATCTTATATAGTTCAATTTATTCACCAAAATAAAAAAATTTAGAGTTTAGGGTATTATTTGTCACTAACTTGCCACTGATTTACGATCATATGATCAAAATTTGAACTATAGTCACAAATCAACCGCAAAATAGCGATTGATTTGCGACCACAGTTTTTGTTTTCCGAATAAATTAACCATGGTCGTAAATCAGTGGCAAATTTGGCACTGATTTGCGACCACATGTTTTTTTCGAATAAATTAACCGCAGTCGCAAATCAGTGGCAAATTTGCCACTGATTTTCGACCACATGTTTTTTTCGAATAATTTACGTGATAGCAAATTAGTGGAAAATTTGCCACTGATTTGCGACCACATGTTTTTTTTTCAAAAAAATTAACCGCAGTCGCAAATCAGTGGCAAATTTGCCACTGATTTGCAACCACATGTTTTTTTCGAATAATTTACGTGGTCGCAAATTAGTGGCAAATTTGCTACTGATTTGCGACCACATGTTTTTTTTGAATAATTTAACCGTGGTCGCAAATCAGTGGCAAATTCCCACCAAATTAGTGGCAAATTTGCGACTGATTTACGACCGATTTGCGACCACGTCATTAATTTCAAAATTTTCCACTAATTTGCAACCACATACGTGATGGTTTTCCCTCATTTTTCACATTTCAAACATTCCTACTTTCTAAAACCTTTATAAACACTTATAAAACCTCTTGCAATCCAAAAAAACACAAACACATAAATGGCAAGTAGCGGTAGGTCGATAAGTGGTCATGGAACACGATCTATCCCGTCGTCTTTCGGTCGTGGTAACTCTTCGACCTCCTCGAACCACTCATCTGCCGCTAATAGAGCGACATCCTGCCTCCCTCCACAATATATTTTTACCCCTCATTCCGTTCCTGAAACCCAATCTGCCTCATGGTTTCAGGAATCGGACGAGCATGAGAAGGAAGATGTTCCTGAATGCAAAACGGGAACGGAGGAACAAACTATCACTCTTGATAGTTTGTTCCAAACTATGGGGCGGGACCAATATCTGACAGTGTTGTCTCTAGTACCGGCACCAAATACAACTTGGTAAGTAAACACTTTTACTTTTTAATTTATTATTTATAACTAATTATTAAAAATTTATTAATATTTATATGAAATTTAAATTTTTTAATATAATAAGAATTTTAGGTTTGACCGCGACAAAAGGGCTATTACCCGTCAAATTTTAAAGATGTTTAAAAATAAATTTGACGACCCCTACTACAATTGGACGGTCATACCTGCTGAAAGGAAGGAAAAATATTTCATCGAATTTGCGGTAATTAAATTTTTTTATTTTTTATTTTTATTTTTTAAATTTTATTTATTTTATAAAATTTTAAATTTAATCATGAATATTGTATTATTTAATTCAAAGTAATCGTACACCTGGGATCCAATAGTCACCCCGGTAGTACGAAAGGAGTTCGATACCGTCTGCGTAAGGCGGATAAAAGGGATGGTGAGCACGATTCATACAACTGGTAAACGTCCCCGATGGATTTCCCCGAGTCTATTCAAAATTATGACAGACATTTGGAGAACAGAAACGTCTAACGAGAGTAGTAGCAAATCCTCTAATAACCGCAACTCCTCTCGGGACGGCCTTGGCCCGCACAAGCATTTTTCGGACCAAAAATCCTACATTTAGATCCAACAAGAAACGGTAAATAATTTCAAATATTTAAACTTAATTAAAATTTTTATTACTATTTAATTAAAAATTTTATTACTATTTAATTAAAATTTTTATTACTATTTAATTAATATTTATTTCAATATATGTTTAGGAAAACAATTTGGGACGACCCGATGGTTCATATGTAGATTTGAAAGAAAAAAAATTGTGAAGCATACGAATGTAACATCCAAGAGAAGATGACGATTGTGGATGTCGATCCAACAGAAACGTCTGACGGTACTTCCCGTTTAATTGAGCTGACTCCTGAAGAGAAGAATGAGATCTTTATTCAGGTAAAAATTTTAATTTTTTGTAATTTTTTACACTAAATTATTTCTATTTATTATAATTATTTGATTTAATTTTTTTTAAATTATTTTATAGTCTTCGTTGCGGATGACCGAGACCGTTTTTACGGACTCGGTAGCTTGAACCGCGTACACGGGTCGGGTAGGCGTAGTGGGTTGCAATCCACTACCCCCGACTACGTTGCGTTTCAGGACCAACTTCTAGCCGCGCATCGCAAAATCGAAGAACAAAACGCAATCAACATGCGTAATGAAGAACGAAATGCGCTAATTGAAAAACAAAACGCGCAGATTCTGAAAGCAAATCAGAAGATGCTAGAAGAGCATAAAGAAAACCAAAAGAAGATCTGCAACTTGGAAATGTTATTCAGGTATTTTCAACGATCGGATCCCGCATTCGCCTCTTTTATGCGGGATAACGATTGCCCAGGTGAACCATCGATGGCTCCGACCCTATTCTCGCTTTCGGATTTTTAATTCCCACTGCCGGAGAATTAGTTTTATTGTTTTTTTGTAAATTGAATTTTAATTAATAAAAATTATATTTTTAATTTTTAATTTCTTTTTATTTTATAGAATAAATAATTAATAATTTAATTATTACTTACTTATAATACTAATTTAAAATTATAAAATAGTTAATTTAAACAAAATATTTTTTTATATAATATTATATATTATATTTATTATTAATTAATGAATAATATATATATATAATAATTAATGTTTTTTAAAAATAATAATTAATTAAAATATTTTGAAATTAAAATTATAAATTATTTTTTAAAAATAATAATTTTTAATTTTAATTTCAAAATATTTTAATTAACTAAATTTTTTTTAAAATCTAATTCCGTCGTAGTTGCAAATCAGTCCCAAATCAGTCTCAACGTTTTGGGACCGATTTGCCACTACATAATTTTTTTCCGAATATTTTATAATCAATCGTAAATGAGTCGTAATTATTTGTGATTGATTTGCGACTGATTATAATATGTAGTCTCAAATCAATCACTAAAGTTTGTGACTGATTTGCGACCACATGAACCATTGTAGTCGCAAATCAGTCACAAAATTTTGTGACTGATTTGCGACTGAGTATAATATGTAGTCGCAAATCAATTACTATAGTTTGTGATTGATTTGCGACCACATGAACCACTGTAGTCGCAAATCAGTCACAAACTTTTGTGACTGATTTGTGACTACGGGTTTTGCAACCACATACGTAGTCGCAAAGTAGTGGCAAAATTTGTTACTGAAAAGCAGTCGCAAACGTAGTCACCAATGATTGGTCGCAAATCAGTCGCAAATTGTACCACTATTACCGTGATCGCAAATCAGTCGCAATTTTGCGACTAATTTGCGACTAAGAATTTGCGACTACATTGCGTGGTCGCAAAATTGTTGTTTTCTTGTAGTGCTATTTCTAAATCAGATTCCTTACTTTGAATTTGTTCTGCTACTTGCAATGGAACCGAATATTGATTTGCTTTTTGTACCACCGGAATTGAATCTGTGTGGCGATTCTCTCTTTGTTGTGGAATCGTTTCCACTGATCTTCACGAGTGAGTTTCGAACTTCCTTAGCTGTAGTGACTGTTTTTCTAGGATGAGCTTGCTCCTAAAGCCTTCCCACTATCAAGTATTGTTTAATAGATTGATGCATGCGAACATTCGTTTGCATATCATCTCTCAATCCATCAAAATATGCATTGACCAAATAATTTCTAGGTATATTCGTTTTTGTTCGTAACAGTTCAAATTGTTTATGATAATCTTCAATGTCTTCTGTTTCGTGAAGTTTTTCAATTCAGCAACTGGATCATACACTTCTTGCACCATCGATTCTTTCTGTAACCATAGATCCCATGATTCCATCATTGATTCTAAGGTCGGTTGGGTTTTGATACCATTGATGCAAGAAAACTCACAATCCTTTAAGCAATTAAACGAACAAGATTTATGTTCATAAACACACAAATCTTGTTCCCATATGTAGAAAATCTGATTGAAAAAGAAATTGTCAAACTAAAAATGAACAAGAAAATATAGGAAAAATAGCAAGAAAACATAAGAAAAAAGAGATGAAAGAGAAGAAATTTTGTTTTGATTTCTGTATTCCTTTTCCAAAATATCCATCATAGCTTTTCATAACTAAGTTCAATACAAAACAAAATAACTTTCTATTATTAAATCTTCACTTTACACATATCATATTTCCTATATCACTTGCCGAATAGGTATTAGTAGTTAGTTACACTCCATGTTGTATATTCTATTTTTTTTTATCTTATGAATGAAAGTTGTCTACAAAACATACATTTTACTTAATAAACTACAATCTAAGTCATCGCAAAGAGGCATTTGACAAATCAATCTATTATATCAATCCATACTTTTACATTCTGATGAAACATTTTTTGGTGTCTTGACTCCTCAGTTTAGTGCAAAACCAAAACCACAAATCATTTTATCGAAACTTGATTCCTCACCTCTCTCTCTCTCTCTTTCTCTCTTTCCCTGTCAAATTGTCCAAAAAGTTGGAAAAAATGAAATAATAATAGAGAAACTAAATACATATATACATCATACGTACCATACAAATGGCAATAAGGATGAGGAAATGAAATTTTGAGATTGGTAATCTTTTTTTAATACAACTCCTGCAAACCAAAGCAAAACATTAAGAAAAAAACGAAAATAAGTACCAAACATGTCATATTATCATTAACCCAAATGCTAAATGCTAAAATAATAAACCTCTTTGCTTTCATTGAGCCATAACAATGATCACTAATCTCTGAAGTCTTTTCTTTCTTTCCAAACCAAACAAAGACCTGTTTTGTATAATTTTATTTTAAGAATGGACAGAAAAAAGTGCTTAACAATAATACATTCTTGTTCGTTGCACATACACAATCAAGATTAAGCTCATACCTTATTAATTTTTTTTTTTACTATAAATTCGATTTTATTAAGTTGACCTTGATTGTATCTTATCTCTTGACGACAACAAAACCAAAAAAGGGAAATAAAAAAACATTTATATCCAAAAAAAATTGGAGGTATTTGTAAGTGTTTGGGAATAAAAATAGTTACAGTTTGAAATTGAAAGAGAGAAGACTCATCTGCTTCTGCAGGAGATGTGTACATTCTTCTCTTCAAGCTAACTCCAAAACCCTAAAAATCCAAACTTTATTCCTTAAATTATAAATCCCTATTTCACATGTTTAATAGAGAACCAAATATCTGAAAATTATACAAACCTGGATTCAGAAACAACATCCCCTCCCTAGTTCAATGATCCACGACACCTGCTCAAAAATGCAAAATACATACTTAAACAAAAGGTATTACCATTTCTAAACTTAATATTTAATCTAAAAGCTATTACAACAAATCATCATACTCAAAGATACATGTGGTTGGGTGTATAGATTGGATATGGGGACCGGAAATAACGAGTAAATCCCAAGTAAATATGAAACTGATGCAACTTACTTTTGAGCTCTACAGTTACAGGGGATTTTGTTGTCCTCCAGTGGAAACTTGTAGTTGTAGCATATTTCTTCACCAGCGTCTATATGTCGCTTAGCATAAATGAATATCTTTTTCTTACCCTCTACGCTTATAATCTTGGTGTAACAGTTTGGCTGCAGAAGCACAATATTTTCTATAAGAACCTGAATAACATAAAACAAAACTAGCAAATGATACAAAAGTATGCATACAATTACCTCACATGAATGGTTTATAAACCTCGCTATGCCACCACGCTTTGTAGCATCAATCTAAGATCATGGTAAGCAACAAATGATTCAGAACTGTAATTAAAGATGGAAGCATAAACTAGATGATAGTAAAATGTACCGCACAAGAAACTAACCACATAGCCATCGTCAAGCCTGAAAAGATAACTGCTTCCAATTCCCATCTTTTCATATTGGCGTTCACGTATCTCAGATATCTGTAAGATTTATGTTTGACATATTGAACACATTCACAACCATATTCAAATATAGAAAGAGAGACAGAGAGAGAAAGAGAGCATAGCAGTCTGTCCTAAAGTAGAATAACAAAGTTCATCAGAAGAGCTAAAATACTGTACATAACTACTACTACACACAAACTAATTCAATGGAACACATGATCAAACAAGTCATACTTACAGAAGAACGTATCAACTCTCCAACATATTCGATCACAAAGTCCTCAGCTTCAATTGGTTCAAGTGCGACAAGACCCCAATCATGAATACTGCTTTGTTGAAACCTCAAACGTTTTTTTCTAGCCTGTCACAAATATGACAGAAGAAACAAAAGATATAACTCCACGTATGTTATTATTTTTTAAGAGAAAAGTGGGTTTTGCTTTTGGCCACCTTCAACTGAGAAACTTTCAAGAGGTCAGCACCGTCTGCAGCAGCTAAAAGATTACGCATTTTTGCTCTATTAGTTCTTGCAGAAAGAACGTTCTGAGTCATATTAATTTTGGAACCAAAATGTTGTATGTGTACGCAAGAACTTCCCCTAACACTAGTTCTCTCTTCAGGGCCAGCCTTTAATGACCATGCATGCCAATTCCATCCATTAATAGATGTGCGTGCACATCCATCCGACTTTGGCATTGATACTGACAACTTTTTTTTGCTTGCTTTCAAACTCAGTTTTGCCAATGGTTTTATTGCAATCGGCCTAAGGCTGCCATCATCCATGGTCAAATCCTTAATACGAGAAGGCTCTGATGTATGTTTCTCCATTAGCTTCCTTCTAAACGTCGATTTCTTCGAACCTGCTACAAACCAGCCAGATACATGTATTTTGAGGTAAAAATTTATAACAGAAAATAAATAAGGTAAAATCTGAAAAGTATAGGAAATAATTGCCTTTATGCAGCTTATTTGATGTGTTGCAGGGAACCTTTTCAGCATGTCCGACATCCTTAGAAGACAGAGATAATCTACGACAGGAAGGTACATTGGAGAAATTTTCATCCAAAGAATGCTTCCTTTTTAGCATTGAGGATGGCGATGCTTCAAGAAAGAATAAACTAATTATTAAAATCGGGGTCCATGCATGATGCATTAAAGTAGCTGATATTACTTCAAGAAAATAAAGCATAAAACAACAACTAAGTATGACTCCAAACAATTACACTTACAGGCCTTTTGTGATACGCTGCATGCAGACTTTTCCACATATGTTTTCGCTTCAGCAAATCCCTCACGGTTTCCAGTAGGGTTTGAGATATCTTCACCGTGCTTTGCACCATCTTCTGGAGAGAGTAATTTAGTAAAACCAACTGCGAGAGGCATTCTCAAATCCTAGGAAATTAAATAAAGAGATCTTACTTTTCCGTCTCTTGCTGACGTGTTGAAGGGAATCGTTATCACCTCCCTTTCTGGAAATCTCTGCTTTCCCTCTGACTACTCCATTACAAGAATTTGTACCTTCGACTCTAGCTTCTGCAATATTCCTTCTCTTTAGCTTTGAAAAATGAGCTGCTTTTCAGAAGGATAATATCAGTAGGCTCGGGGTACATAACTCAGAGCACAAACGACAGGAAGTTGAATGTTTAAGAAACAAACAAAGGAGTCTTTTACCTTTTTCGACTTTTTGTGAAGACTTGTGTGAAAGATTTTCATCATGATCTTTGCAGTCAACGGTTTCCCCTGATTCCTCAGCAGACAGTGAAATATCCTCACAGGATTTTGCAGCATGATCCGTACCTTCTCTTAACTCTTTCATTTTATTCCTTGATATTCCTTATAGTATATACACAAAATAGATGAATAAAATATCAAAATCGAATCACACCTATATAATACAACGGACTTACTTCTTAGTCTTGTTATTAGGAGTTCGTCATCAAACTCATCTACCATTCCAACATCTTGGCCCTTCTCACAAATCACCTTACTAAGAGCATCTTTACCAACCTTTTCTTTACGAAACTTTGTCACATCCTTTATGATAGCTGCATAATAACAAAAGAGAATAATATAAGGTAACAGTCAAATTTCTCTAAAATGTAAAAGACTGAAAATTACATACAATGGTCCCGCTGGTCAGCATTCTTCATCTTCCGTTGACTTGGTTTCTGATCTGACAAATCTGTACCGGGTGTATGAACTTTGAGGGATTGCTTCATGGAATAAGAACCTGTAGACAGATTCTTAGATTGTTTAACCAGAGTTGTTTCAGATGATCTAACACATGGTTTCCTTGGCTTCTGTGCAGTCTTTTTCGATATATTAGACTGCACTAGCTTTTGGTTCTGAGTAACAGTTTTGAGCTTCCTTGGGGCTAATGTTTCTTTGCGAGAAATTTGATGGCTTCCTTTCCGTGAAACAAGGTATTCGTTAAGAGAACACTTTATGAACAGTGATTTCCAATCTCTCATAACGTCACTGTGCAACTTCTGTCTACATAAAGCCATAGCAACATATTCTTCAATCTCAGGAATGGATTCCTTGGAGCTAACAGGCCGAAACTTACAGAGCAGAGATGGCATTTTAGTGTTGCTTTCACATCCAGGTGGTGATGGCTCATGAATATCCAGATCATCTAGTTCATCATTAAAAGGACTGTCTGATGTCTCCAGTGTTGTTGTGAAAATATTAGCAATAATATCATCAGATGTCATTTGCTCAGAGGATTCTCCCTCTTGCAATAGTCTCTGCGAACCACTGGAATCATCGGGGAATTTCAGCCTAGCAGTAACCACATTTAAGTCGTTCTCCTTTTCACCAGACCCTTCCAGATTATGCCACTCATATAAGGAACCATGAAAAGATGACAGATTTTCCTGCAGCAATTTGCAGCAATTCGAAATCAGCATCCACACGCTAGCATGTCACAAACAAGAATAGAAGAAGAAAGAATAAATTCAAAGGGGAAATTTCCTTTGAAAACTCCAAAATTCTCAAGGATTTTTGATTTCTCCTTACCTCGTGCATTTTGCCATCTTGTACAGTACTAGCAGTATTACTCGCCCCATCTTCAATGAGAATGCCAATATAATCAGTCAGGAGAGTTTCAAGAGACAAAAAGAGCTCACTTTCTACATGTTCTGTGATGCTTGCTATGACACTTCCACCATTTTCTGGTAAGGTTGCATTTCTAGATAACAATTCACGAGTTGCATTTCTAGATAACAATTCACGAGAACTGGCTGCATTGGTAGCGAAGCCAAGTTCATTAAAGTAAGCAGTTTTGCAGGAAGATGAATCCACCCTACAAGTAAACTGCAAAACATTAAAAATAACATTCATTTCAATATTGAGGAAAACTAATTAGAAAGAAATAAAAAATGAAACTCAATTAATTCAAGTCGTAGAAAAAGCTAAACAAGCTCACACTGTCATCTGCTTCAGGATTGTCTGAATGATTGGTCTGGGAACCCTTGAAGTAGCTAAGAATGGTTGGGGCATCAGGAGAACGAAACCAAAGTTTGTTCTTTCTCCAGGATGATGAATAAGTTGCCACAGTATCATAAAAGACAGCATTCCACATCATTTGCATGCAATGGTTGTGAAGTATTCCACATACAGCTGAGCAAGATGTTTGAAAGTTCTCAGTGCTTCCAACAGATTTAGTATATTTGACAGACTCTGCAGCTATCTGACTATGATCCCATTGATTTAATATGTTCTTACTGACAGTTGCTTCAGTTGTTGAGACAGCATCTTTCTTCGCATTAATAACTTGAGTCTGCTCAAACAACACATTACTAAATTAGTGTAAGATCAACGATGTCCCCTGTGAATAAGAGTTTGAATGAGCACATAAATGCGCTTATATAAAAAGAGTTACCGATATGGGTTCAACAGCATGGACAGCAGAACTGGGTGGATCACACTTGAGATGCTCATCACTTTTCTTGGCCTTAAAGTCTGAAATCACACTGCTGATAATTTCATCGAGTAGAGCTCTTCTAGCTATTTTCATTATTCCTCCCTGAAGCTGCAAAGAGAGTTCTTCAGAAACATCGCATATGAAGCTCGCCCCAGACACTGACTCTTCATAATTGGCACCACCACATTTCACCCTCCATACACCAATTAACGATGCTAATGTGATTGGTCTAATCTTTTTTTCAGCATCACGTATCTGCAAAACAAAACTCTTAAGCAAAGGGGAGAAACAGGTGTTCACAAAGTGTTCCAAAATTTGAAGGAGATGCGATATAAATGCAAATCTGGAAGAAGGGATAGGTAAGCTTGAGAAATAGGGATGAAACAATTTATTCTGTATAGCTTACCAGGGTTGCATCTGGAACATATCCATACCGCTGCCAATTATAGAGCTCCAATATAGAATGTGGCCCGTGATTTATACCCTCAGCATCCACAAGAAACCAGCAAGCATGTTTGCTTCCCTGAGAGAAACACCCACGAGTAAATACAACTAAAGAAATTTCTTATGTGAACTTGAGCCATCATGCCAGATGAACTTGTGAAATGAGTTTTCACCGTGAAAGGAAGTTACCAATGAGAGCAATGAAGCTAACATATTTTCTTCCTGTTTGTTAAACACTGGGTGATCTGAAATAGAACCATTATAATTGTTCTGTGGATGGGAAATCAAATGAGCATCAGAAGTTGCATGCTCTGTTGTAGTCTCGTGTTGTTGGACTGTGGTAAGCAAACTAACAGGTGGGACTGCACTTGTCATTCCATTTTGTAGATACGCAAAGCCAGTGGCGACATGTTCAGGAAACTGCTTGAAGTACTTTAGTGGTATAGAATTTGGCATATAACCATTAATAATTGGATAAACAAGCAGATCCTCGGGTAAAAAACCAGTTGATAGCCCATCATATAGCTGCTGTTGCGTATAAGGGCCACACATCTGACCTTGTTGATTACCGTACATCCAACCGCTTGCATACACAGTATATCCTGAACGACTCTTATCTAGACATGAAGCTGTGCCACTACCACTAGCCTCTTGAACCTCACGGCAGTCTCCATTGGACCTGCAGCTCATATCCAACGCCGAATCCAGACCACACAGTTCATCGAAATCGCAACAAGAGGAAGATACAGTGGCCAAATCACCACAGCTGAAAAGCAAAATTATGGTTTCTGAGATTAACCATCCATTTAAATAAATCACAACCTATGAATAACAAGAGCTACGAGTGGCACCTGTCGCAAGAGCAATCTTGAGCTGTTTCTCGTGCAGAGATGGAAACATCAGAGCTGTAAATTCCCATACAAGTCGAATCAAAACAGTTTGGTTCCAAACCAGAGACTTTCTTCCTTTTACTGCTACCATGGCTAAGAAAAGAGGAATCTAAAGCAACCATGGCCCAAAGAATCTCGAGATATCTACTCTGCATAAGATATACTAAAACTATGATCATGGAATCAACAAAAATACAAGTTTGATCCAATCCGATATTCAATTATAGCAAATTAGTAGATACAACAAAGGAGAAAACAAAAGTAATGCCACTAAACTGAAATTGTACATAATTAGTACAAAGAGAAAGACTATAAATTGGCAAAACAAATTCTAAACCTGTGAACCGACTTCGTAAAAACATAACGATCGCCAAGTTTGGCTACAGCGCAGAAATTGAGTCGAACGCAAACCTAATTTCTTAAGGAAAGGCAGCCGAAATCAATTGCATGCTACCCAAAAGATGCAACATTCAATCGAACGAAGAGAAAATCAGAAACGTGAAGGTGAACACAAGGAAAATCATCAGACCTCGAAAAGTAATACAAAAGAAGAAAGAACACCTAGACTTCCAGGATAGTTAAGAACGATCAAGGCAGTACTAAGACTGAACAAATTGGTCTGAAACTGATAAAAAGACCTAGAAGAAGAAGAATAGGATTTATCGAAGATTAAAAAAAATGAACAAAGAAGACAGAGGTTTCTTTTAGCAAATAAAAACTAAAATTAGGGTTCGTTGGAACGAGATGAAAGATCTATTGATTTTTTTTTTTGCCAACAAACGAAAGATTTATTGATATTTGGGTAATTGGAGTAATTTTTAAGTTTTTGTTGTAAAAAATATTATTAGTTTAAATTTTTAAAGAATAGTAAATTTATTGATCAAATTTAGTAAAAAATCAAATTTTTAAAAACGACGAATAACTGTTTTCTCTCTCTTGTTCATGCGAAAAAAATCGCGACTTTCCCGGCCAAATCTTCGTCGACGGTTTACGTTGATTTCCCGTCGTCGATGTGATTGTCTCTCCATTATGGAGAGTGCTGTCCGTCGATTTCAAACGGTTATCCTGCTTTTTCTCCACTTAAAATCGAATTTCGTCCATTCATTGTTCATCTTCTTCCACATATCCTCTCTGCTTTTTTATTCCTCTTCAATGGCGGATTCCTTATCTAAACGTATGCAAGAGATTACAATTGGAATCTCTGAACCGATTATCACCCTCCCTCCTGATTTATGCACGCAAGCGGCAAATGAAACCCGATTTTCTTTAATCGGGAAACCGGTGAACCCACGGAAGCAAAATCTTCGGGCTCTCATGACTACGTTGCCCCGACTCTGGAGTGTTGGGGAAGTCATTGTGTCAAGGATTATTGAAGGGAACAAAGTCCAATTTCTCTTTCAGACGGAAGAGAATCTCATCACGGTTCTCCGGCGTAGTCCATGGTCTTTCAACGATTGGATGGTGATTCTGCAAAAGTGGTCGCCGACGATTTCGGAAGACGAGATGAAAAATATCCTCTTTTGGGTCCATATCAGAGGCATTCCGATTCAATTTCTAACATATCAAATGGTCATCTTCATTGGCGGTACTCTTGGATCGATCCTAGAATCGGATTTCCATGCCGATGGTGCCCATCGCGTGGAGTATGGTCCGTGTGCGTATCCTCTTCAATGTGGATTCTCCTCTCCATTTCCAGAGAATTTTTAAGTTTGGTGAAGAGGAAGTCGTTTTACGATTCCGATACGAAAGACTTAAAAAATTTTGCACAAATTGTGGGATGATTACACATGATGCCGCCGAGTGTGTAACAGCCGATCTCCCTCCTCCGGCAGACGATTCTGGATCGGATGATGATCCCGACGACGGTGATCGTATTCCATCCCGATCTCGCGCACATATCTCGGAGAGCTCGACGTTAACCGGTACACAGTCTGGCGAATTAGCCCTTCCCGATGCGAAGAGGAGGAAATCAAACCCGGCGCCTATACCAGGTTTCGTTAATTTTATTTTGTACCGGTTTAGGCGGGTTAATGGGAACCGGGTTGGAATGATTTTATGGAATCGCTATCGGTCTTGTGGTATGGTTATTGAGAAGTGGTTATGGGTTTCTCTTGGATTCGAAAATCTGAACGGTTTATGGGCCCAATTAGGAAATTCAATCTCGGTTAAATATTTCACAAAACATAAAGTTTATTATCTCACAATAATCGCTTACATTATTATTTTATATAATCATCTTTTCTCCTTATGGAGCAATTTTTATAATTATATTAATATTTATACCATTTCATTTCAATTGCGATTAAATGAAATTTTATGGTTTGATAATTTGCTTACTGGGTTGATATTTTCTGATTGCTTTAGTTGGAATGATGTTTGCCAAAATCTAGGTGATGGTAAGGTGGACCATAATCCACCAAATCAGGAATGAATATCGCATTTTGGAACTACCGGGGTCTGGGAGGGTCTCTGGTAGTTCGACGCCTCAAGAAAATAAGGCAGGATTATTCTCCGGAATTACTCTTCCTAATAGAAACTAAAAACCCAAATGATGTTGTTCACGATGTTGCTGCTTTATTAGATTATGAATGTGTTTTATGTATTCCACCGAAAGGAATCGGTGGAGGTTTAGCTTTGCTGTGGAAAAAAACAATTCCTGTTTCGGTTGTATCTGCTGATGAACGTCTTATTGATTGTCATATTCAAGCTAATGGTTATGATTTCTTCTTGTCTTTTATTTATGGGCATCCAATCCGTAAATTTAGACATAATCTTTGGGAAAGATTAATGAGAATCAATCATAAAAGAAAGGGACCTTGGCTTATGTGTGGTGATTTTAACGAAATCCTCCATCAAGATGATAAAATAGGGGGCAATCCTAGACAACCCTGGAGTTTAATGGACTTCCAACATATGATAACATAATGCATGATGTCTGATCTCAAATATATTGGAAATAATATGACTTGGTTGGGACGTAGACATAACCATTTGGTTCGGTGTTGGATTGATAGAGCCTTTGGGAATGATGCATGGAAGGCTATTTATCCGGATTCTGTCATTCAGTATTTAGAATTGATTGAGTCAGATCACAGGCCGGGTATTATCAAAATCAAACGATGTTCAGACTTGGGAATAAGGAAAAGGACTTTCCGTTATGACCCTAGATGGAATAATGAGGAGGATTTTAAGCTTGTTGTGGGTAGATCATGGAATACTGCTACACATAACGTTATAGATGTTACTACCCGTCTGTCTCTATGTCGTCATCATTTATCAGTGTGGAGGAAAGATTGTTATGTTAATTCCAATGTACACATCAAAAATCTCAAAGCTAAAATTGAGGATGCTACGGCTGATACTGATTTCTGAGATTTAGCCTCTTTGAAGAAGGAGCTAATCAAGGCTTATGCTGATGAGGAGAAATTTTGGAAGATTAAAAGCCAAAATCTGTGGCTGAAAGAAGGCGATAGGAACACTAAGTTCTTTCATGCAGTAACTAAAAATAGGAGATCAAGGAACCATATTTCTTCTATTCGAGACTCAACTGGTGTGCATGTTTTTGGGAATACAACTATTGCCGAGGAAGCTCAGACTTATTTTACGAGATTATTCAAATCCTCTGGACCAGATAATATGGATCAGGCTCTTAGCAATGTTCAGCATGTTATCTCTGGAGATATGAACACAGAATTAACTAAACCAGTCTCTTTTCCTGAGGTCAGTAAAGCGATAAATTCCATTGGAGCGAATAAGGCCCCGGGGCCGGATGGGTTTTCAGCTGCTTTTTTCCAACAATACTGGGAGATAGTTGGTCCAGCTGTGTTTCAGGAAGTTGAACGATTTCTTGAAACAGGACACATGTTACCAACTATTAACCATACCAATATTTGCCTAATCCCTAAGACTAGTTGCCCAGAAACGATGAAGGATTTTAGACCGATATCACTTTGTAATGTTCTTTATAAGGTTATCTCTAAAATTCTGGTTACTAGGTTGAAAGGGATTCTGAATAATATTGTGGCAGAAAATCAGGCAGCATTTATACCGGGAAGATATATCACATACAATGTTCTTTTAGCCCACGAAGCTCTTCACTCCTTAAGGGTTCAGAATCGTTGTGCAAAATCATTTATGGCCGTCAAAACAGACATTGATAAAGCTTATGACCGGGTGGAATGGAAATTTTTGGAAGCTGTAATGGTCAAAAAAGGGTTCTCACCAATATGGATTCGATGGATTATGAAGTGTGTATCATCTGTCTCCTTCTCTGTTTTGCTTAATGGGAGTCCTTATGGAAATTTTAAGCCACAAAGAGGTTTACGTCAAGGAGATCCGCTGTCGCCTTATTTGTTTATAATCTGTGCAGACGTACTGAGTTCAATGATTCACCAGGCAGAATCTGAGGGGACGCTTCAAGCTCTCAAAATAACAAGGACGTGCCCATCTATCTTTCATCTTCTTTTTGCTGATGACTCCCTCTTTTTTCTCAAAGCTGATCGGAGAAATGTGGTAACTTTGAAAAATATATTGCATGAATATGGCCGCATCTCAGGTCAGCTAATCAGTACGGAGAAATCATCAATTATTTTCGGACAGAAAGTCTTTCAACATACCAGAGACTTCATTCATCAAGAATTGCAAATTACTAAAGTTGGAGGAGCTGGAAAATACCTGGGGTTACCGGAAGAATTCAAACGGAATAAAAGACATCTGCTCAGATATTTGGTTGATAAGGTCAACGGTAAGATATCAGGTTGGCAATCTAAATTTTTGTCATTTGCGGGAAAGGAGGTTTTAATTAAAGTTGTGGCTTTTGCATTACCGGTATACTCAATGAATGTCTTCAAACTACCAGTTGACATTGCTGAGCAAATCAATAAAATTATGAATCGATTTTGGTGGGCTTCATCAGATACTAGTAGGAAGACAACCTGGGTTTCCTGGAAAAAGATGGCAACACCGAAATTAATGGGTGGTTTGGGTTTTCGTGATATCAGAAAGTTTAATCAAGCTTTGTTAGCCAATCTTGCATGGAAAATATTGAATCGTCCACATTGTCTTTTATCAAGGATTTTAAAGCACCGGTATTTTCCTAATTCTGATCTAATGGCAGCAAAATGTGGGACACGACCATCTTTTGGCTGGCAATCATTACTATATGGTTGTCAACTGTTAAGCTCAGGTCTTCAGAAAACTATTGGTAATGGAGCTTCTGTCAAAATAGGCGATGGCAATTGGCTACCAACAAATACACAAAGGTCTCCTCTTCTACTCCCATATACTAATCCCCAACTACCTGTTGCTACTCTTATTGATTCTTCCACAGCTCAATGGGATGAAAGTTCCATTAATGATCTAATTGACAAGAATGACCATCACTTGATCTACAAATTATTTTTACCTCTGACTCCGGCGTGTGATAGTTGGTATTGGCCTTTCACAGCAAATGGTATTTATTCTGTTAAATCGGGGTATCGTCAGGCTGTTGAGTTGGAGCAAAATGGGTCATCCACCATTCGACCTCTTCTAAGTAATCATGCAGATATATCAAAACAATTGTGGCGATTAAAACTTCCACCGAAAATTCTATATTTCCTATGGAGATTATTATCCAAAGGTCTTCCCCTTAAAACACATTTATTTCATCGCAAAATAACGGATGATAATAAATGTGTGAGGTGTACTGGTTCGGACGAATCTGAAGATCACTATTTCTTTGGTTGTTCTGAGGTTCAGATGGTTTGGCGGCAGTTGGGTCTCTCAAATCCGGATCTCTTAGATCCGTTAAGACCAATCCATGACAAGTTAAGATTTCTATTGGCAAGCTATGCTCTATTTTCTGAAGACTGTAACCAAAAAATTGTTCCTTTTTTTATTCTATGGAGAATTTGAAAAACGAGGAATGATCTCTTTTTTAATCAGAAAGTTCATCCGGTGTCGTGGTTAATAAACAAAAGTTTTGAGGATGCACATGAATGGCTTCAGGCTCAAGGGGTGGATAGGAGGGTTTCACAAACTACATCCAAGGATAATACATTAACATCAAAATGGTCTCCACCACCACATCATTGGATTAAATGTAATTATGATGTGGCTCATCGTGAGGGCATGCTTCATTCGGGTATGTGTTGGATTTTACGTGATGATAAAGGTCTCTTTCTCTTTGCTGGAATGGGTAAATTGCAAGGTAGACCAACAGTTATAGAAGCCGAATCTACGGCACTAATCTGGGCAATTCAAGCTACATGGTCTATGGGTTATCGGAAGGTAATATTTGAAGGTGATAATCAAGAGTTGGCGAGTTTACTAAACAAATCATCGATCAATTTATGATTACAGCAGTATGTCCAGGCTATTCGTCATTGGATTCCTTTGTTTGATCAAGTGATTTTCAGATATCAACCTCGAAGTTGTAATCGAGCGGCAGATACGTTAGCTTCGCAAGCAATAACCGACCATGAAAATTGAAAACTTTTTAATGTATCCTCATCTTTTATTTCTTCTATTGTAAACGATGATATTCAATTTTAATAAATGATTGTTGAAAAAAAAAGAATAGTAAATTTAAGTTTAAAATATACTAAAATTTATTTTAATAAAAAAAATTGAATTCTAAATTAGAAAAATAAACATAAATATAGTGTTTTAAATTTATGTATAATTTATTAGAGTAAATAAATATTTTTTACATAATTATTTGTGTTATTTTTGGAATTTTAATTTAAAATATTATATTTGAAACAAAAACTTTAAAAGATGTTATTTTAATATATTATTCTAGATATTTTAACCTTTTATATCTTTAAATCCATCTAAGTTATTTTTTTGGCCGAACAAAATATTTGAAACCAAACAAGCGAACTGGAATCGATACAAAAAAATAAAAATATTAAACCACACCGGAATCGATAAAATATATGAATGGATTATATATTTTTATGTTTGAAGAATTAAAACCGAACTCATACCGACCAAAAATTGAATTGTATCCAAAATACAGTTATATACTTAAAATACTAATTATATTTTGAGTTGATGTAATCCAACTATCCAAAATTATAAAAAAAAATTATAAAAAAATGAATATATTAGTTATTTTTAGATAGAAATCTAAAACATCCGAAAATTATTAGTTATATTAGTTAAAATTTAATCAAATTTATATTCGTATTTATCTAATTTTTTAGTTTTTCTGATATTTCTGGATCCGAATCCGTATAGAACTAAACCGACACCGAATTAAAATTCTAAAATATCTGAATGGATCTTATTCTTATATTACCAAAATACCCAAAATTTTAAAAAGCCGATAAAAAATCCAAACGGTTACCCTCCTACCTATTTTCGCATGTAGTAAAAAATATTTATAATCAATGTAGATTTATAAAAAATTAAAATACTAGTCGCATTAATTGTATAATAAAATTAGTAAAATTTTGATTATACAATCAATTGTAGTTACGGCTAAAATTGTAACACGGAATTTTAGACACGACACGATTGTACATATTTGAATTTTCGATTGCTTTATATAGTGTTTGCGTGCATATTTAAAATAAAATAGGTTGTGTATTATAAAAAATATTACAATAAAATTTGATATGATATATTCATTTTATTTATTTTGTGTATCACTATGTTTTTATAGAACTAAATTCAGTATTTAACAATCGTAAGTACATAAAAATTCTAATAACATATGAGAATTTTAAAGTGGATTGCATTTTGCAAAAAAAAATCGAAAATACATGATATAATAATCTAGTATATTAATTGATAGGACATTGATATATTATTTGGCAATATATATAACACAGAAAACAATATTTTAATTAATTAAATCAGAAGAAAATAAGAACGACATATCAGCAAAACATCTTTCAATGTTTTCTAATACACATTTTATTTTAAAAATTGATAGAAGACATATTTTTTGGTTAGGAGTAACATAAACGTATAACAATATTTTGTTACTAAAAATGCGAAGTCTAAATTTTTGTTTTTATCGGTGAATATATTATATTTGTTTTCAGAAACTTTGTAAATAGTTTTTTTCATCTTGTAAACCAAATTGGATTTCATATTATGTTCGTAACTGAATAGACCTTTTGTAAAAATAAATTTTTATATTGTATTTATTTGGAATATTTGATGTGTATTTAAAAAAAAATATCATATACGTATTTTTGTGTCAATGAGAAGTAATTTAACACCTATGAATGTGTTTCTTTTTTACAAATTCTGGGTTTCCCAAAAATAATTCAGCCTTACAAAAAAAATTTATGTGAGGAAATCTCTATCAAAATCATCTCAAATTTCAATGGTTGTGGAAAAAATTATGAGACTTTGTGACTAAGATTAAAAATAATCCAAGAAGAGTTACATGAAGTTAAAATCAAATGATTAAAATAATCCAAGATCAATGACATGAAATGGAAATTAATAATATATAAATACTTTTATATTGCGTGATAGTCATGTCTTGGTATTCAATATGAGAAAAATTCAAAAATTATTGTCTCCACCATAATTTTGTTTCATAAAATCTATTTTTAGGAATATAAAATTTGCGATTGAATGTTACAATATAATCATGACATTTTTTATTATAGTTATTGTGTTTAATGCAACTACGTAGCCCCTAAATGATGTGGTAACCCTGTGGAAGACCTTTTTGCTTACATGGACTATCTTTTATTAGTATAGATATCACTTGTAATCATGGTAAAATATACATTTTTTTCTTACGTGGATATTCTTAAAGATCTAAAACTCTTTCTTTTATTGGTATAGATAATGTTGGAGATTTAAAAATTTATTATTTTATAAAGATATTAATTGATTGATAACTGGTTATTTATTAGTTTAGAGACATATTTTTAATTCACAGTCTTTAATTTAACTAATCTTATATAAAAAAATTTAAAGAAATTAATTTATGGAAACAATGGCATGTATAAACTTGAAATTACGATTAATAATCTCGTCGCAATAGAAAGTATGTCAATAGATTATGGTTATATCAATACAATAAAACACGCGACTACGTATGGTTACAAAGTGGCCGCAAATAAAAAATTTAGGATTACTTTGTGATTACAGTCCGTGGTCGCAAATCTTTCGTTGTAAATTTTTGTGATCGTAAATTAGTCGCTAATTTGCGACCATGGTAAAATTGTATATTTTGCGACCAATTAGTGACCAATTTTTGGTTATCGAATTTGCGAATAATTTGTGACTCCAAAGTGTTAACAAAATTTGCTACCAATTTGCCATTACATCCGTGGTCACAAAAGCAGTGATCGCAAAATGGTAAAAAAAAGTTTGTGACTAATTTGCCAACACGTTTTCCACCATGGTCGCAAATCGGTCACAAGCTTTTGTGACCAATTTGTGACTACTGGTAAATCGTAATCGCAAATCAGTTGTCACAAAACTTTGTGACTGATTTGCGACTACACTTAACGATGGTTGTGAACTGGTCACAAGATTTTGTGACTGATTTGCGACCATGGTATTTTCGATATGAAGTGTGATCGCAAATTGGTGACAAATATTTGCGACCATGGTGTTTTCGATATGAAGTGTGATTGCAAATTGGTGACAAATATTTGCGACCACAGTTCTTTTTTATTAAAAAAATACCCGTGGTCGCAAATTAGTTATAAATATTTGTAACCAGTTTGCGAACACAAATGAATTATTTTATAAAAAAAGAAATAATTTATTAAAATATTTAAAATTAAAAATAAAAATTATTATAATAGAATTTTAATCAAATTTTAATAATTTAACAAATATTTTAATCAAATTTTAATAAAATAATAATATTTCTATTAATTATTTGTTATTAATAAAAATGATTTTATAATATAAATAATTATTAATATATGAATTATGTGTAATATGTGTAATTATTAACGATTTTGTGATCGTAAATTAGTCGCTAATTTGCGACCATGGTAAAGTTGTATATTTTACGACCAATTAGTGACCAATTTTTAGTTATCGAATTTGCGAATAATTTGTGACTCCAATGTGTTAACAAAATTTGCTACCAATTTGCCATTACATCCGTGGTCACAAAAGCGGTGATCGCAAAATGGTAAAAAAAAGTTTGTGACCAATTTGCCAACACGTTTTCCACCATGGTCGCAAATCGGTCACACGTTTTTGTGACCAATTTGTGACTACTGGTAAATCGTAATCGCAAATCAGTTGTCACAAAACTTTGTGACTGATTTGCGACTGCGTACCAAATGTGGTCGCAAATTAGTCACAAAATCTTGTGACCGATTTGCGACTACACTTAACGATGGTTGCAAACTAGTCACAAGATTTTGTGACTGATTTGCGACCATGGTGTTTTCGATATGAAGTGTGATCACAAATTGGTGACAAATATTTGCGACCATGGTGTTTTCGATATAAAGTTTGATCGCAAATTGATTATAAATATTTGCGACCACAGTTCTTTTTTATTAAAAAAATATCCGTGGTCGCAAATTAGTTACAAATATTTATAACCAGTTTGCGAACACAAACGAATTATTTTATAAAAAAAGAAATAATTTATTAAAATATTTAAAATTAAAATTAAAAATTATTATAATAGAATTTTAATCAAATTTTAATAATTTACCAAATATTTTAATCGAATTTTAATAAAATAATAATATTTCTATTAATTATTTGTTATTAATAAAAATAATTTTATAATTTAAATAATTATTAATATATGAATTATGTGTAATATTTAATAATATTAATTATTAAATTATACACATTTTTAATAATTAATAATTATAAGTGTAAATTAAATTATTAATTAAATTTAAATAAAAATAGCATATGAGGTGTGAAACTCCCTAGAAAACACATATCAGATCAAATCCTTGTCAAATAGATTTTATCTCAAGCAAATATTCTATAGTTTCAAGATGGAAGAAGAGAAGAAGATAAAAATTTGGACATAAGCTGGTATCAGATTTTCCAAGCTTGGATGTATACGTGAGTGAAAAAGATCAAGTTGTGATCTTATTGAATAACTTACCCAAAAGATTTGATCCGTTGGTTCATAGCTTGAAGTAGTATGGTAGAGGTCAAGACACAATAACTTTGAAAGAGATAACAAGGTCAGCCTACTCAATTGAGCTGGACCTAAAAGCTCAAGGAAAGTATCAGCCAACAACAAGTGGTGAGGGGTTGTTTATTCAAGCAAGGGGGGAGACCGGAAAGAAAAAACATGGGTAAAAGCCAAATAGCGGAAGTAAGTCAAGACCCAAGATAAAGAAAACTTGTTGGATTTGTGGAGCTGAAGGACACTTCAAAAAAGAATGTCCAAAGAGAAACCAAAAGCCAAATATTAGACGTGCACAAATCTTTGAACCAGTAATGCTATCTTGATCGGAGGATACGAGAAGGGGATGGGTACTTGACACTAGATGTTCTTACTACATGATGTACATGAAGGACCTAATGTTTGACGTTGAATAAGTTAATGGGAGAAAGATTTTGATGGATAACAACATGTGTTGTGAGATAACTACGACAAGTCCACTATTATACTAACCAAAGTCAGATACTCATCAATTACAAGGAGGAAAGCTCTGGATTTTTGGGCGAATGAGGGAAGAAGAGGGTGGAGAGAGAGATGCCGAGTATTTAAAGGGAAAAACTTATCTGCATAGTGGTGTCGATCGACACTAGGGGTGGGTGTCGATCGACACCCTTGTTTTGGTAGACTTTCTTGGCGATACAAGATTAGTGTCGATCAACACTTATCATCGATGTCGATCAACACCAAGGGATGGTTGACACCTGCTCGACACTGTAACATTGGAGCTCAAATCAACATTGCATCACGGATATGTTGTTGATCGACATTGATATGTCTTTTTTTGTTTTACAAAAACGAAAAATGTGCAAAAAACCAAAAACAAAAAATAAAATTGAAATATGTACAAATCCACAAGTGGGTTACCTCCCACTAAACGCTTGTTTATAGTCATTAGCTTGATTTTGTCTAGACTTAGGCAATTGGGAGATCCGATAACGGAACAATGTGTCCATTCGGAATATCGGTTTGAGCCCAGTAATGCTTGAGGGATTGACCATTCACGGTAAACTCCTTACCTTCAAGATATAATAAGACGATAACTCTATATGGTCTAACTTCCTTGATGGTGAAAATACCTGACAAACGAGTACGAAGTTTTCCAAGAAACGGTTGTAAATGAGAATTATATAGAAGTACTTGGTCATTCGGTTCGAGATGGTGAGCAATGATTTTCTTATCGTGATATGTTTTTGTGCGCTATTTGTAGATTTTTTAGTTCTCATATGCGTGATTGCGTATCTCATCGAGTTCACTGATTTGAATTGATCTCCTTTCTATATAGAATTTAATGTTAAAATTCATCATTTTTACTGTCCAAGCTGCCTTTATGCTCCAACTCAATTGGAAAATGACAAGGTTTTCGATATAACAGATGGAACGGTGTCGTGCCAAGTGGTGTCTTGAATGTGGTTATGTACGCTTGTAGTTCATCATCTAACTTTACAGAGCAGTCTTTGCGAGTTTTTCCAACTGTCTTCTCTAGTATTTTCTTGATTTGTCTGTTGGAGACTTCAACTTGTCCACTCGTTTGTGGATGATAAAGAGTTGCCATTCGATGTTGAACACCATTTTTATTCAAATATCTTATTGATGAAATGAAAACCTCGATCACTGATAACCACTCTAGGCACTCCAAATCTGAGAAATATTATGGACTTGAGCATCTTCATCACCAATGATGCATCATTCGTTGGATTAGCAATCACTTCAACCCAGTTAGAGATGTAATCCATTGCAACTAAGATGTACGTTTTCCATATGATGGAAGAAATGGTCCCATAAAATCGATGTCCCAACAGTCAAAAACCTCTACCTCTAAGATAAAATTTTGTGGCATTTCATGTCGCTTACTAATCCTTCTTTTCCTCTGGCACATATCACACTACAAAATAAACCTGTCAGCGTCTTTGAATATCGTCGGCCACCAGAATCCTACTTGCGAAACCTTGGAGACGGTTTTGAATGTGGTAAAGTGATCACCATAAGTAGACCCATGACAATGATGCAACATATTTTGAACATCTTATTGAGGCAGACATTTGCGGGAAATCCTATCGGAACAGTGCTTGTACAAGTATGATTCATCCCAGAAATATCGTCGAATTTCACTTAGGAACTTTTTCTTAGCATATCCCATAAACTCGTCAGGTGTCTCTTCATCCGTGAGATAATTGGTAATATCACAAAATCATGGTTGTGCAGGAGTAGCGACAATCGCTACAAGATTGAATTCTGACCAAAAATCATCATTTTGTCCTTTTTTAGAGTCACGGATTGGATGTCGATCGACACCAAAATTAGTGTCGGTCGACACTACACCTCGACAATAAATCCTTACCTCAATCATATAAATAATTTCCTCAGGCAATTTATCATCTATCGGGACATTTCTTCGATCCTAATTCTTGAAAGATGGTCTGCTATGTTGTTCTCATTTCCTTTTTTATCTTTAACCTCGATGTCAAATTATTGCAGCAAGAGAATCCAACACAACATATGAGGTTTGACATCTTTTTTGCATCAAATACTTCAAAGCAGAGTGATGCGTATGCACCACAACATTAGAACCAACCAAATACGAGCGAAATTTTTGAAAAACAAACACTACTACGAGCAACTCTTTTTCTGTAGTAGCATAGTTTCTTTGTGCATCGTCCAATGTCTTGTTGGCATAATAAATGGCATGAAATTTCTTGTTTTTTCTTTGACTCAAACTGCTCCAACTGTGAAATCACTATCGTCACACATTGCCTCAAAAAGTAAATCCCATTCTGGAGGTTGCACAATTGGAACACTCACTAATGCTTGCTTAGCCGTGTTTTAAAGCAACGAGATAATGAGATGAAAAAAAAATTTCATCTTTGCATAATAGGATTGTGAGTAGGTGGGTTATCTTGCTGAAATCTTTATTAATCCTATAAACGCCAGCATGACCAAGAAAACTACGAATCTCTTTCACTGAAGTCGGTGGCTACAAACTTGTCATAACGTCGATCTTAGCCTTATCAACTTCAAATACCTGCTTCAGAAACTCTTTCCTAAGAACTGTGACATCCTTGACCATAAAGTGATATTCATTCCAATTTAAAACCAAGTTTTTTTCTTCACACGTCTCAAGTACCTTGCACAAATTGTCTAGATGTCTTTGAACGATGATCCATACACCGAAAATTCATCCATAAACACCTCTATGATGTATTTTATCATATCTGTGAAGATAGGCATCATGCACCTTTGGAAATTTTCTGGAGCATTACATAGTCCAAATGGCATTCTACGGTATGCATAAGTATCATAGAGACACGTAAATATTGTATTCTCTCCGTCCTCTAGATTTATAGGAATTTGAAAGAACCCTGAGTATCCATCTAAAAACTAGTAATATGGGTAGTTTGCCAACCTTTCCAGCATCTAATCGATGAACGATAATGGGAAGTGGTCTTTCTTTGTAGTAGCGTTCAATTTTCTATAATTGCTACACAATCTATACACAATTATCATTCTCGTGGGAATAAACTCATCCTTCTCATTCTTCATTATAGTGATCCCTCCCTTTCTTAGGTACAACATGAACTCGGCTGACCCAAGAGCTGCCTGAGATGGCGTAAATGATCTCTGCTTTCAAAAGCTTCATTATCTCTTTCTTGACCACCTCTTTCAGGTTCCGGTTCAATCTTCTTTGATGCTCAATCGATGACTTTGATTCATCCTCGAGATGAATCCTATATGTACACAAGTCAGGCGAGATATTTGAAAGATCAGAAAGAGAATAGCCAAGAGCTTTGCAAAATTTGCGCAACTTACTTAGTAGTAAAGTGAGTTTTGCGTTGTTTAAGAAAGCATTAACAATCACGGGATAAATGGAATTCATACCAAGAAATGTGTACGTTAGCCCTGCAAGAAATATATTTTAGATCGATTTTTGGAGTTTTTTATTCACTCCAACCACCTAGCATATCAGCTTTCTCATAATTCTTAGTCACTTCCTGTTGAATAACCAGCTTGTTCACTTACTAATATTCAACATCTTGACATACCCAACAATAATATCATCCAAATAGGATTCAGAACTAGTTGAACAAAACTTTCAAGTGGATCCTTATGGTGCATAGCCTGAAAAGCTTCTTGTGTGATATCAGTGAAGGAATCTACGAAGAAGGTATAACCGTCGATGGTGGATTTCTTCATTAGAAGTTTCCAATGTGGGATTTTTGTCCCTTCTTATTAAATTAACCAACAAATTTATGGCTTATTATTAGCCTAATGGCCCATTTCTCATTCACATTCTAAAAAAAAATTTCAATCAATATTTGGGCTATATATCCAAATTAAACATACAAATATTGTTCAAAAAATTGTTCTAACAATCTCCCACATGAATAGAAAGGAATCTATAAAATGCAGATTCGATAGACTCGATGGACTCTACTATTTAGACGTATTCTATAGACTAGACAGAAGGATTTTCGAGAGTATATACGAAAATTCATTGTATCTGAGTTGGTAGCATGTTTCAGCTTTGAACCATTCATTATTAATATTTGTTGGGTTTACTCGACCAGGAGGTGAACATGATGTCTTGAACCACCCGAGCTTTGATGTAAATCAAGACAACATGTATAACACAGTTTTATTTCTCGTAGAGCTATGTTCTCTATTGTGTCCATTGTGGTCGTGGACTTGCCTGAAGTCGTGACTTGCCTGAAAGAGAAAAAAATTTCATCTTTGCATAATAGGATTGTGAGTGGGTGGGTTATCTTGCTGAAATCTTTATTAATCCTATAAACGCCAGCATGACCAAGAAAACTACGAATCTCTTTCACTGAAGTCGGTGGCTACAAACTTGTCATAACGTCGATCTTAGCCTTATCAACTTCAAATACCTGCTTCAGAAACTCTTTCCTAAGAACTGTGACATCCTTGACCATAAAGTGATATTCATTCCAATTTAAAACCAAGTTTTTTTCTTCACACGTCTCAAGTACCTTGCACAAATTGTCTAGATGTCTTTGAACGATGATCCATACACCGAAAATTCATCCATAAACACCTCTATGATGTATTTTATCATATCTGTGAAGATAGGCATCATGCACCTTTGGAAATTTTCTGGAGCATTACATAGTCCAAATGGCATTCTACGGTATGCATAAGTATCATAGGGACACGTAAATATTGTATTCTCTCCGTCCTCTAGATTTATAGGAATTTGAAAGAACCCTGAGTATCCATCTAAAAACTAGTAATATGGGTAGTTTGCCAACCTTTCCAGCATCTAATCGATGAACGATAATGGGAAGTGGTCTTTCTTTGTAGTAGCGTTCAATTTTCTATAATTGCTACACAATCTATACACAATTATCATTCTCGTGGGAATAAACTCATCCTTCTCATTCTTCATTATAGTGATCCCTCCCTTTCTTAGGTACAACATGAACTCGGCTGACCCAAGAGCTGCCTGAGATGGCGTAAATGATCCCTGCTTTCAAAAGCTTCATTATCTCTTTCTTGACCACCTCTTTCAGGTTCCGGTTCAATCTTCTTTGATGCTCAATCGATGACTTTGATTCATCCTCGAGATGAATCCTATATGTACACAAGTCAGGCGAGATATTTGAAAGATCAGAAAGAGAATAGCCAAGAGCTTTGCAAAATTTGCGCAACTTACTTAGTAGTAAAGTGAGTTTTGCGTTGTTTAAGAAAGCATTAACAATCACGGGATAAATGGAATTCATACCAAGAAATGTGTACGTTAGCCCTGCAAGAAATGTATTTTAGATCGATTTTTGGAGTTTTTTATTCACTCCAACCACCTAGCATATCAACTTTCTCATAATTCTTAGTCACTTCCTGTTGAATAACCAGCTTGTTCACTTACTAATATTCAACATCTTGACATACCCAACAATAATATCATCCAAATAGGATTCAGAACTAGTTGAACAAAACTTTCAAGTGGATCCTTATGGTGCATAGCCTGAAAAGCTTCTTGTGTGATATCAGTGAAGGAATCTACGAAGAAGGTATAACCGTCGATGGTGGATTTCTTCATTAGAAGTTTCCAATGTGGGATTTTTGTCCCTTTTTATTAAATTAACCAACAAATTTATGGCTTATTATTAGCCTAATGGCCCATTTCTCATTCACATTCTAAAAAAAATTTTCAATCAATATTTGGGCTATATATCCAAATTAAACATACAAATATTGTTCAAAAAATTGTTCTAACAATCTCCCACATGAATAGAAAGGAATCTATAAAATGCAGATTCGATAGACTCGATGGACTCTACTATTTAGACGTATTCTATAGACTAGACAGAAGGATTTTCGAGAGTATATACGAAAATTCATTGTATCTGAGTTGGTAGCATGTTTCAGCTTTGAACCATTCATTATTAATATTTGTTGGGTTTACTCGACCAGGAGGTGAACATGATGTCTTGAACCACCCGAGCTTTGATGTAAATCAAGACAACATGTATAACACAGTTTTATTTCTCGTAGAACTATGTTCTCTATTGTGTCCATTGTGGTCGTGGACTTGCCTGGTTGATCATGAGTGAACTTGGAGAATATAGCCTTTCCTTCATTCTCCTAGAAACGACCCCATTCACACTCATAAAGTGATTTGCCATTAGCTTTGTTTTAAGGAGCATCCTGTAATACTCCACTTATATGTCAAAGCGATGGTCTCACATCATTAAAAGCAATGCTTATCCTATGCACATACAGGTAATAACATTATTAATTATCCTAGGAATTGGGTAGAGACGTAAGTCCCACAGTGTTTTTTTTTCAGATTCCACTTGACTTTTAACCTATATCTTGGGATCTCCAGTCACGTAGGTGGGATTTCCATCAAATTTCATCTTTAGTCATAGGCTTTAGACTCATTACTCTTGATGATTGTACGACTTAATCTCGAGCTAAAACATTAGTAAACGGATCCACTAGGTTATGAGTCGATTTGATGTAATTACACCACTTGAGATCAAGTGCCTAATGGTTTTATGTCGTCTTCGTACATGAAACGATTTACCATTATATAGATTATTCAATGCCCGAGCAATAGCTGATTGACTATCACAATGTATACGTATTACTGGCACTGGATTTTCCCACATCAGGATATCTTCCAAAAAATTATGAAGCCATTCTGCTTCTTCTACAGCTTTGTCTAAAGCTATAAACTCAGATTCCGTGGTCGATCTAGCTAACAGAGTTTGTTTGGAAGATTTCCATGACACTGTTGCACCACCAAGTGTAAAAATATATCTACTCGTGGATTTCGAGATTTTAGAGTCGGATATCGAGTTCGCATCACTATATCCTTTCGAAATTCTGGGTTCTCTTCCATAGTGCAACCCATAATCCTTCGTATAACGTAGGTAGTTTAATACTCTAGTTATAGCTTTCCAATGATTATGTTCTTGATTACTGGTGTAGCGACTTAGTACATTTACCGAGTGCGCTAGATCGGGTCTAGTACAGTTTGTTAAATACATCAAGCTTCCGATCACTCATGCATACTCTAGTTGTGATAGTGTTTCACCTAAATTTTTAGTAAAGTGAAGTTGAGGGTCGACAGGAGTTTTGCACTTCCATTTGAGTAGTTCTTAAACCTCACAAGAATCTTTCAGCATAATGATTTTGGGATAGGACGATTCTTTCAGAATGTCTAGTGATCTTGATTCCTAGAATAACATCCGCGAATCCCATATCTTTCATGTCAAACTTTCCACTAAGCAGATTCTTAGTTTGATTGATCATGTCTTTATTGCTACCAATGATAAGCATATCATCTACGTATAAACATAACAAAATATACCCATTTGGTGTATTTTTTTATGTAGATACACTTATCACATTCATTTATACTAAATCCATTTGACATCATTACATTGTCAAATTTTTCATGCCATTTTTAGGAGCTTGTTTGAGTCTGTACAATGACTTTACAAGTCTACACAGTTTGTGTTCTTGACCAGGGAAAACAAACCCTTCCGGTTGTTTCATAAAAAATTTTTCTTCTAAATCACCATTTAGAAAAGCAATTTTATATCCATTTGATGTATTTCCACGTCCCTTAATGCTGCGATCCTTATTAGCATTCTTATTAAAGTTATTCTCGTTACTGGAGAATAGGTGTCAAAGAAATCCAAACCTTCTTTTTGTTGGAATCCTTGCACCACAAGTCTAGCCTTGTACTTCTCTATTGAGCCATCAGTTTTCAATTTTGTTTTAAAAATCCATTTACACCCTAATGTCTTAGAGCCTTGTGGTAGATCGGTTATCTACCATGTATGGTTTTGCATAATGGAGTCGATCTCACTATTCACATCTTCCTTGCATGAAGGTGCATCAGGTGTAGACATGGCTTTGGTGAATGTTCTTGGTTCACTCTCTAAAAGAAAGACCGTCAAAAAATCATCACCTAAAGATTTTTCCTTATGAGCTCTTTTTCTTCGTCTAGGTTCATCTTCAACATTTTCTACTTCAGTTACTGAAGTACCATATGTGCTTGCCTCATTTGTGTAGGTTATTGCATCACTCTCTTCACGTGCCCGCTTTAGATGTTTATCCTTACACGGAAACACATTTTTAAAAAATATTGTATTTCTTGATTTCATAATCGTATTAAAATGGATATCTGGTATATCTGATTTACGTACCAGAAACCGATAAGCACTACTATTGTGTGCGTATCCTATGAATATGTAATCCACAATTTTAGGTCCAATTGTGACCTTTTTAGGAGGAGGTACTGCTATTTTTGCTAGGCACCCCCACACTTTCAGGTATTTGTACGAAGGTACAATGCCTTTCCATAACTCATACGGCGTTTTCCCGGTTGTTTTATGTGGTATTTTGTTAAGGATATAATTTGTGGTGAGCAACGCTTCCTCCCCCCCCCCCCCCCCACAGATTCTAGGATAACCCATATTTCTGCAACATTGTATTATCATTTCCTTCATAGTTCATTTTTTTCGTTCAGCAACTCTGTTATATTCTGGTGAGTAGGGAGTTGCTGTTTGATGGATAATACCATTTTTTTGACAAAATGCATTAAAATATCCATCATATTCGCCTCCTCTATCACTTCTAACTATTTTAATAGTTTTCTTAAGTTGATTTTCAACTTTGAGCTTGTACTCTTTAATGTTTTGTAGGACTTCATCCTTACTACGTAACAAATATACGTAACAATATTTTGTACAATTATTTATGAATGTCACAAAATACTTTTTACCACCTCTAGTTTGTATGCTTTTCAAATCGCATAAATTAGTGTGTATTAATGTTAGAGGTTTAGTAGTTCATTCAACATGAGGTGATGGAATTTTAGTGAGTTTTGCATTTTGGAATTAGGTTCAAATTAATCAATCGTTGCATCGATTTATAATTCATATGTCATAATCGTTCATACCATAAATTAAAATACTCAACTAAATAAGCAAATGGTTTCTTCTTCCTTGCAACATTGGAAAAAGTAGGAACATCATTGTTTTTGATAACTTTTATTACACACATTTTGATCAGTCCTCCCTTAACATACCCCTTTACCAAGTACACCCCATTCTTCCTAAGAACCAACTTGTCGGACTCAAAGTTGACGGCGAACCCATGCTTGCTAATCAATGTCCTGGATATCAGTTTCTTCCTCATGTCTGGCACGTGTTTCACATTGGTGAGAGTGACCTCGTGTCCAGATGTCAGCTTTAGTACCACTTTGGCGTGACCTTCAATCTTGGAAAACGCCGTGTTTCCCATCATCAACTGCTCATCGGACTTTTTCTTCTGATAAGAACTGAACATATCCCGATCGATGAAGATGTGAATGGTTGCTCCAGTATCATAGAACCACTCCTTAGGGTTTTCCTCAACCATGTTTGCCTTTGTGACCACCACACATAGGTCAGCTTCAATCAGATTGGCTTGAGTTTTTCCCTTTGCCTTACTGCGACACTCCGAGGATTTGTGCCTTTTCTTACCACAATGATGACAACTCTCAGAGAATTTTTTTGGGTTGCCTTGCTTCTTAAAACTTGTAGAGGCTTGAGGCACGACCTTGTTAAATGCATGTTTATTAGGTCCATTGTTGTTTGCCACAACCTTGCCTTTTCCCTTTCTTGCGTATTTGGCTACATTCGCATTATGATCGAGATTGTAATGTGATCTGCGATGTGTACACTCAATTTCTAGCCTGGAAATTAAGTTTGACAACGTCAAAGCCTTCTGCTTATGGTCGAGATAATTTTTGAAATCGACACAACCAGTAGGTAGCTTCTCAATAAAACAGTTCACTGTGAATGTCTCACACAACTTCATTCCCTCATCGGTTAACTCTTGGGATATCATTTGCAGTTCATGAACTTGCTCCATGGTGGGCATTGAGTCCACCATTTTGAAGTCAAAAAATTTCTTAACTGCATATTTTCCAGAGCCTACGTTAAAAGACTTATACTTCTTTTCCAAGGTATCCAGAGATCTTTGGAAGTTTTGACCTCACTGTACACATTGAAAAGTTGGTCCACTAGGCGGCTTTAAATGTAGCATCGACACAAGTAGTCGTCATGGTTCCACGACTCGACACTAGCGAGAGCTCTTGGATCAATATTCCACGGAGGTAAGACATGCTTAACCTCGGTGAGATACTTCTCCAATTTCAGAGTGATCAGAAAAAAATGCATCTTTTGCTGCAACATCTTGAAATTAGACCCTTCAAATTTGTCCGGCGTAAGTCCTGCACTTATAGCGCTAGGCACATACGGGACATCAGATGCGGATAAACCAAGTGGTAGACCACTCCCAATCTAGGGTGTCACCTCACTTGCGTTAATCCCATCATTGGCACCTCGAGATGTGGTATCAAAAGCCACGTAAGCAGTTTCGTTAGCCATTTCAGATGAATCTGTTCAAATATAAAAGAAACAAAATCAATATGGATAACAAACAAATGCGAAAGCAATATAACCGATTTAAAAAAATCATTAAAAGTGCTTTAATAAGCGTTCCGAGAATTCGCTTAAATTTCTAGAGATATCAAAAAATAATTTTGATATTCTGAGAAATTCCGAAAAAATATTTTGACTCCTTTATGAATCCAAAATATTTTTTGTCCTTTAGAAACCCTAACAGACATTTATATAAATATATAAAATATATATATATATATAATATTCATAGAAACCTTAATAGGCGTTTCTAGAATAATATTTTTTCACGTTTCGTGAAACTCGCCGTTAGGCATTCGCGGAAACCATTTGACAAAAATGCTTAGATCATTTGATTTTTGAAACTTTCCACTGAATCGTTATAAAACATTCGCAGAACTGTTTGAGATCGATAAAAAAATGGATTGAAAATTTTTTGAAATCGATCTGATCGATGATAATATGACAACGAATGAAAAAACGTTACAAATCGATCATAATCTTTTGAAACTGTTTTTTTCAGATCGAAAAATCATTTTGAAACGTATGAAAATTGTTTGAAAATCAATTGCAATCCTCAATCTGGTTCAAGTGATAAGTAGGAAACAGATTTATTGAATTAAGATTGTTAGAACGCGAAAAAGCTGGATATAAAAATCATGATAGAAAAATGATTTACGGATCAGAAACGATTGAAAAACCGAATTAAAAGAAAGATAAATTCGCGGAGGCGAGATGATCTCTTTCCTTAATTCAAATAGGAAAAATAGCAAAAGGATTCGAATTGGACAGCTAGCAATAGTTGTCAAGAAAGTTTCATTTTTGTTCAAATCTCCATATTTTCGAATTTTCCATTTCTCAGATTTTTCCTTTTTGCATTTTTTCGAATCCCTTTTATAAAAGAAAACTCTCTTAATAATTTAGGAGCAGCATAACTTGTTTTCTATCTTTGTAATACGCAATGGCAAAAGAAAATAGAGAAGCAACCGAAGCCATGATGGCCATGTTCACCATCCTCCAAACATAACTTGCATCAATAGGCGAGAGGTTGGAGCACGTGGAGAGGCCTGTGAGATTCCAGACCATAAGGCACGTGAGAGCTGAGCAAGACCGTGCTGAGGGTCCTGAGCACCTTAGCACACGACACGAATAGGAGGAGCCCCAGCCAGATGGAGATGAGGACACACAACCTCATAACTATCACCATAGGCCGAGAGGACCTCCACGGCAACCAGAGACAGAAGATGATGGCTTCGAGCCATATGGTCTTCACCAGAGACCAAGGATGCCTCCTAGACATCATGAGGATGGAGATGAACACGCATACAACCGGGTAACTCATCCTGATGTTAAGCTAACTCCTCTAAGTTTTGCAGGAAAAGTAGACCCCGAGGCTTACCTAGATTGGGAGAGAAGAATAGATCATATCTTTGATCATTACAACCAACCAGGGCCTAGGAGAGTCTCAATGGCAGTAGCACAACTCACGGACAATGCCCTCATCTGGTGGGATCTTGAGGTATCTGACAGAAAGAGGAAAAGAATGAGGCCCATAGACTCATGGGTCGACATGAAAGACGTCATGCGACAAAGGTTTGTTCCACCTTACTTTCATAGGGACTTGCAACGTCGTTTTCGTACTCTTAAGTAGGGTACCAGATCAGTAGAGGAGTATTATGAAGAGTTTGAGAAGCTAAGGAACAGGTTGGAGCTCAATGATGATGAAGAAGCGTTGATGGCACAATTCTTGGATGGACTCCAAGAAAGAGTCAGCCGCAAGGTGGAAAGGCAAATCTACAACGACTTCAAAGACTTGTTCCACCTATCTGTCCAGGCTGAGCAGCACATCAAACGTAAGAGCCAAGACATCCGCAGCAAGCCTAAGACGCCTTGGGCACCAAGCAACATTCCCAAGCCCGTAGACAAAGGCAAGAGCATAGAGATCGAGTCAAGGTTCAAGAGCAAGCCTCCTGAACCCACCCGTGACCAGAGAGAGCCTAGTAAGTCTTCTAACCCTCAAAGATCACGTGACATCACTTGTTTTCAAGTGTAGGGGTCGTGGACACATCTCAAGGGAGTGCCCAAACAACCGGGTCATGCTGATTACGGAGGCTGGAGAGTATGAGTCCCAAGATGAAGAGGACTATGAACCAGAAGAAGAATACGGTGACATTGAGTACCCTGATGTGGGGGAAGTGCTGGTCACTAGACGTATCCTCAGTGCAATGGTGGATCCTTCCGAGACCATCCAAAGGGAGAACATCTTCCACAGCCGTTGCACCATCAAGGGCAAGGTATGTAACCTCATCATAGATGGTGGTTCTTGCACTAACGTTGCTAGTGCATATATGGTTGATAAGCTAGGTCTAGAGAAGACAAGGCATCCTCGACCATATAGACTGAGATGGCTCGATGACAAAGTGGAGCTCAAGATCCATGAACAAGTCACTGTGCCATTCAGTGTGGGCAAGTACCAAGACCAAGTCGTGTGCGACGTGGTGCCCATGCAAGCTGGCCATCTTCTGCTAGGAAGGCCATGGCAGTTTGACAAAGAGACCATGCATGATGGCCGAACAAATCTCTACACTTTTGTGCATGACAAAAGAAAGGTCAGCCTAGCCCCTCTCACACTTTTGTACATGAGCTTCAACAGCAAATGAGTAAGGAAAAGAAGCTCATTAAATCTAATTTTCTTATTCAACCAAGTCATGTCCGGAGAGCTTTCGCCTCGAAGGATCTAATGCTACTAATGGTTTTCAAAGAAGTGTTGAATGTAGAAAAAGAACAGGTAAAACTACCTCCTAAAGTAGCAGCTCTCCTCAACAAGTTCCAGGATGTGTTCCCAGAGGAGATACCAACATGCTTGCCTCCTTTACGTGGCATAGAACACCAGATCGACCTAGTGCCCGGAGTAGCCCTGCCCAACCGGCCAGCCTACCGGATGAGTCTAGAGGAGTCCAAGGAGCTTGAGAAGCAAGTCAAGGAGCTCCTGGAGAAAGGCTATGTTCGAGAGAGCCTCAGTCCATGTGCCGTACCAATGCTACTAGTGCCCAAGAAGGATGGGACTTGGCGAATGTGCGTGGTCTGCCAAGCAATCAACAACATCGCAGTCAAGTACCAGCATCCGATACCATGGCTGGATGACATGCTAGATGAGCTGAGTGGAGCCACGGTCTTCTCCAAGATAGACCTTAAGAGTGGATACCACCAGGTCAGGATGAAGGAAAGTGATGAATAGAAGACTGCTTTCAAGACAACGCAAGGGCTCTACGAGTGGACAGTCATGCCATTCGGCTTGACTAATGCCCCAAGCACCTTCATGCGCCTTATGAACCAAGTTCTTAGGGCGTACATCAGTAAGTTTGTAGTGGTTTACTTTGATGATATATTAGTTTATAGTAAGTGCCTACGGGAACACCTCACACATCTTGAGATGGTACTTAAAATCCTTCGACAAAAAGAGCTTTATGCCAATCTTAAGAAGTGCATCTTTTGTACTGATAAACTTGTCTTTTTAGGTTTTTTTGTAAGTTCACAGGACCTACAGGTTGATGAAGAGAAGATTCGAGCCATTCAAGAATGGCCAACACCAAACAACATCAGCCAAGTGAGGAGCTTCCACGGACTGGCCAGCTTCTACAGGAGATTTGTGCCCAACTTCAGCAGTATTGCCTCACCATTGACGGCATTAGTGAAGAAGAACGTGGGATTCAGCTGGAGAGAAGCTCAGGAGAAGGCATTCCAGGCCTTGAAGGACAGCCTTACACATGCACCAGTGCTGGTCCTGCCCGACTTCAACAAGACATTTGAAGTGGAGTGTGATGCCTCTAGAATAGGCATAGGAGCAGCGCTAACCCAAGGAGGGAGACCAGTGGTATACTTCAGTGAGAAGCTAGGTGGTGCCTCACTGAACTACCCCACCTACGACAAGGAGCTTTATGCCCTTGTTCGAGCATTGAAGACTTGGCAGCATTACTTGCTGTCCAAGGAGTTTGCGATCCACACTGATCACGAGACTCTCAAACACCTCAAAGGGCAAACCAATCTCAAGAAGAGACATGCCAGGTGGATGGAGTTCATAGAGAGCTTCCCGTACGTCATCAAGTACAAGAAAGACAAAGACAATGTGGTAGCCGATGCACTATCAAGGAGGTTTGCTTGATATCCACCATGGAGGCAAAGGTCCTAGGATTCGAGCACATCAAGGACCTATACAAAGATGATCTTGACTTTGCTGAGAGCTACAAGGAGTGTGGCACAGGGAGTTATGGCAAGTTCTACAGCCATGAGGGATTCTTGTTCCGAGAGAGAAGGCTGTGCATATCACAAGGATCATTAAGAGAGCTTATCATCCGAGAAGCTCATGGAGGAGGACTCATAGGCCACTTTGGTGTCGACAAGACTCGAGCAGTGGTCAAGGAGCACTTATACTGGCCATACATCAAGAGGACAGTAGAAGCTCATTGTGCAAGGTGCATCACTTGCAAGAAGGTAAAGTTCCGAGTGCAACCTCATGGGTTGTATCTCCCACTGCCCATACCGATGCATTCCTGGGTGGATATATCAATGGACTTTGTTCTAGGACTGCCCAAGATCAACCACAAAGATGCAATCTTTGTAGTGGTGGACAGATTTTCCAAAATGGCACACTTTATTCCGTGTGCTAATGTCAATGATGCCACGCAAACAACCGAGCTGTTTTTCAGAGAGATAGTACGGCTTTATGGAGTGCCAAGAACCATCGTTTCAGACAGGGACACCAAGTTCCTCAGCCGTTTCTGGAGGACCCTTTGGAGGAAGCTAGGCACGAAGCTGCTCTTCTCTACCACCTGCCATCCTCAAACCGATGGCCAAACAGAAGTTGTCAACAGGACACTATCAACTCTTCTCAGGACTACACTAGGGAAGAACCTCAAGACTTGGGTGGAATGTCTGCCATTCATAGAGTTCGCTTACACCCGAGCCATGCACTCAGCAACCAAGAAGACACCATTTGAAGTAGTATACGACTTCAACCCTCTCACGCCATTGGAGCAAACGCCACTGCCACCAGTAGTGATGACCAACCTCAACAGAGCATCCAAGGCAGAGTTCATAAGGAAGTTACACCAGAAGGTAGCAGAGAACTTGGAGAAAAGGACCGGGCAGTATGTGACTCATGCCAACAAGGGAAGAAAGGAGGTGATCTTTCAACCAGGCGATTGGGTGTGGCTACACCTACGGCAGGAGAGGTTCCCCAACCTAAGGAGTTCCAAGCTAGCACCAGGAGGAGATGGACCATTCAGAGTGCTGGAGAGGATCAACAACAATGCCTACCGGATCGAGCTCCCAGATGAGTTTAATTTGTCCAATACGTTCAATGTAACTGACTTAGCCCCTTTCCATGCAGATGAACCAGTTTTGAGGTCAAAACCTACTGAAGAGGGAGGGGATGATGAGGACATCAGGTCGTATGTCCGGCCAGAAGATCAGACTGGCCGACCAAGAAGCTTGCCCCAGACAGCCGGGCTATTTGGCACGTCTGCCGGCCCAAGCGGTACCGTCGGACCCTCGACCAACAAGACCACACTGATCAGCATTACCGGCGGAGAGGCCCAAGCCACCGGCACAATTGGTGGTGACGTGGAATACACTACCGGTCCCCTTGGTGATGCTGCCAACTCCGGGATCAACTTGGCCGGTCCAGAAGGTATTCCGGCCAGTACCTCGCACAGTCCAGCCCGTACAGCCGATCCAACCGAGTACACGAGCATTTCAACTTCTACACAAGGAGACTCAGACCAGATAAGCTACCAGCTTCAGGACATGCATCTAGAGGAAGTCTCTACACCAGTAGTGCCACCATGAGCAATGACAAGGAGCAGATCAAGAGCACTCTTCCACAAGTTCAACCTATGGGTCGACAAGCTCCTAGAGGAAGATCGACTAAGGACAATGTGCCAGAAGTGCAAAGAAGATTCCAAAGGCTTCTCAACAATACAAGGGACTTCAGAGACTTGGGCTTTAGTGGCAAGAGAGATCAGGGCCCAAAGATTCCTAACCCTACTCTAAGTCGAAGACTAGGAGCAAGGCGCGTGCATGCCACAAGGACGGCCACCTTCCATTTCTTGGCCGTGAGGTAAGTAAGGTAAGTTTCAGTTCGAATATATGCCTCTTTCTGTTTTGCATGGTAGGATCTAGATTGTTTACATTTTTGAGTCAAAGACATTTTAGGAATAGGTCTTTTTTTGGTATGCACTTTTGTACATTTTCCATTTGTGCACTTTTGTAATCTTTTCTTTTCTTTCTTTGAGTCGACCCTAGAAGGTCAAGCTGTCGAGCATATTAATAAGGCTCCTTCCAGTATTGTAGTTCGTCAACCTTTTTGATATTAATAAAATAGAACTTTCTTCCAACAAGTTTTCTCTCTAAGAATCTTGTGCGCTTAGAATCTAGTTGAGACCAGCCCTCCTAGCTCTAAGTTTGTGATTTATCACAAAGTTCATCACCCCTCGTGTGGTTCACTTCACCTTTTCATCGAATACCAACCCAGAAACCCCTATCCAAGAAGTCTAAAGTCGAGTTTCTCACCTAACCTTCTCCAAACAGCCCACGCACATATAAGCCTTGAATCGAGGCTTGTATCACTTAGGGTGACTAAATACTCACATTCTTCAGCATACTCAACGGATTCCTCAAATGCCTCCAGTTCTTCGTTCTCTTGTGATTCATAGTCACAAGATGGTAATATCACTATGATTCTCAGATTTTGAGCAGTCATGTGAGATGTGTCATAGGCTCTTACACCAATAGCATATTATTTCATGAGTGTGATCAAGAGTAGAATGATTACCTTAATTTTGGTGTGCATCTTTAAAAAGCTGGTGTGGTTTGCTCTTGAACCGTGATTCAATCTCAATGGACTTTTCTTTGTCCACTGGTGAAGGTGTTGTACTCCAAGGCAATGGGGAAATTTTTTTCACTTTTTGGACAGTAGAGGATTTCTTCTTGATCTGTTCCTCCATTTGAATGGCAAAGTGTAAAAGCTCATGCATGTAGTTGGTGATATGGTTACCTTTTGACCTTTTTAGCAATCCGTTCGTTGAGGCATTATATAAAGTGTGAAATGAGTATTTTCTCGGTTTCATGAATCAGCCAGCTCCTTAGATTCTCAAATTTATCATAATACTCTTTCACCGTCTTTTGACCTTGGTATCAATTCCTAAACTGCCATTAGAGCTTGCATTGACAATGTGAGAGAACATATCTCCGTCGTAGAAGATTATTCATTTCCACCCAAGAATTGAATGTACATGCCTATAACACCTTTCTTTCAGCCAACTTTCTCTCCCATCAAGCAAAAGCATGGTCCGTGAGTTGGATATAATGAGTGTGACTTTTTCTTGGCTCTGGGTAGTTGTAACATGCATAGATATGTTTCATTCGCCTTTTTCAATCAAGATAGGCGGCTGGATCTACATGTCCAGCAAATGTAGCTGGTGTCATCTTTAGCTCAGTGGGGGCTTTGCCCTTGCACATCTCTTGGGGCTGATTCAGGTTGATGGAGTCCCTACGGTGTTGTAGTTGGTGTTATTGTGGATCTGATGCCCAATTCGATCAGATGCCAACTCTTCCTCAAATTGGGGCATGTTTTGACCTTGTACGTTTGCTTGTTGTGTCCACCATTGGGTCGTGGTCCTTCCAAATGACCAACTCTCTCACCTATATTTGCTATATTTTTTTCTCAGCCATAGGCCATGTGCCTAATCTCGGTCTAAAACGCTGTGAACATTTGCATTATGCGTTGTACTTAGGTTTCTCGATCAGAACTTTAGGCAACTTAATACTGGAAGTTTTAGGATACGGATATGTAAAGAAGATATGTTTGTATTAATCAGCTCGGCGATACAATAAAATGATGAACTATTCAATATAAACAACTCCGAGCTAATAAATTTTGTGTGTCTCTCTTTATGGCACCAACTGCCTTCTGTTATACTATCAGTTTATCAAATCTTGAAGATTTTTATCATTGCAGTTCATTAATGCTCATTAATGTTTTTAAATGCTCTTAATTTTTCTCCCTCGAGAAGGTCGTCACCGTCCTCAGGAGTTGGTGAGATCGGACGTTTTAGGAGGCTCCTTTTCAGATCTTTAAAAACGGTGCAGCAACTCCCTCGAACGGGCCTCAAGGTTGGGTTGATGTATTTTGGGCCGAGCTCTGATTTTATGGAGGACGAAACCCACCTACAACATTATGGCCGTAGGATAATCAACTGATACTTCTCTCATAGTATCTATCAGAAAACAATTTAAATAATTCAGTTGATATTTGACAAAAATAAAAATACAGAACTTTCGCTGAGCTTTTCTTAATAGCAAATGAAAACTAAATTAACAAAGATAAAATAATTTAAAAGCTTTTATATGGTTTATGAGACTAAAAACAACATAAAATTTGAATGTGCTATTGAAACTATATTAAACAAAACATAAAAAACTATTTTTTGTTATATTTTTTAGGAAACAAATGGTAAAATAGAAAGAAGAAGAAAAAAAAAGAAAAGGTTGGATTAACATAACATGGTATAGGATTTTAACTTTGATACTATTTATGTAAGACCTGAGATAGTGCCCACTAAATGACCGCAAGGTTTGAAGAGGTTACATAGAATGGGTGAAGTGATGAAGTGAGATGAAACTTGGTTTGGGAATGTATAGACTGAAACATACACTGGGGAGAGTTGGTTTTCTTGAAGGATTCCACCCACTAGAAAAACAACACTCAATCTACTATTAAGCAAAGAGAGCTCCACCTACAATAATCGAAAGAAATCGATAAAAGGAGAACTGAATTCAAAGACATACAAACTTTTGATTCTAAAATGAAGTTTATTGCTAAAATGATGTGTGCCTTCAAGCTACAATTGAGAAAACTTTTATAAGCTCAAAATTAACGGTCACAAAATAAGTGAAAAACTAAAGCAAAATATCATAAAAATGATGGGGAATAAGGCGGTTGGGCATTTAAGAACCTTTGCAAAAAAAGTAAACTTTCTTTAATCAAAATTGCTTTTCTAGAAGCGTTGGAAAGCGCTTCTTCCATGTGGAATCACATATTTATACTAAATAGTACAAGTGTGAATAAGTTGTTGTCTAAGTGGCTTTTCTTTAGTGTGAAACACTCCCTTGTCAAGGCTGAGATGGATTTTATCTTATTGGGTGCTTTACATTCTTGAGGTGTTACAAAAAGTGCAGCAACATGTGGTCCAATGTCGCAAAGCTGAATTGCATGATGTAGCTTGCGGTATATCGGCCAGTTTCTAGTTGAATTTTGATATTAGAAAGTCTTCTTATGGTTAGGTTGCAGATGAACCTTGAAGCTGGATTTGAGTGCTTTGAAGTTTGGGTAAGGTTTAAGTTTTTGGATTAGCCTGCATAGGGCGTTGCCGTTGATGAGTTGGTGCAACCACTTTGAGTTTTTCTTGGACAATTAGCTCCATAAGGTGATTTAGGTCGGTGTCAAAAAATGTATGTGAATAATCGTTATATTTAATCATTACTCTATATAATTGAGTTTAACCTAAATATATCTAATCATTAATTATATATGTATGTGTCAAAAGCTGTTAAGAGTTGTTACTATATGTGAAGAGTCGCGACTCTATATGAATAATCGTGATTTTATTATAGAGAATTGTATCTCTATTATAAAAAGTCATAATGTTTAGTTTAATATATAAGTGTATTTTGTGTTTATCATAACAACAACACAATTTGTGTTTTTTTTTTCTTGTTCATTTATGGAATAACATAAATCAAGAACAACCGTTTTCTCTTGTGTTACTTAAAGAAAAAGCACCAAACACCGACAAAAACCATGTCATCAACGTATTTTTCTAATAGGTTGGGGCATATGGAGACTAAAACTATCACCATAAAACCATAAAACCATAAAACCATAAAACCATAAAACCATAAAACCATAAAACCATAAAACTGATGCTTTCTGGATCGTTATTCCATAGAATTTAACATCAAATTAGAAAAATACGTATTTGCTGGATCGTTATTTCTACGTCAAATTTAAGTGCATTTAACGTCAATATAACAATGATTTTGTCTTTTTTTGTTATTCCGTAGGTATTTTACGATGATTTTGCATCGAATCTAGATCGTTGCAAATTAACATAAAATTTAACGTTGGATTTGTGGTAGGTGAATATGTACTAATTGAGTTGCAGCTACCATTTAACGACTGATATTTTTATTGTAATATTCTTGGAAAGTCGACTCTATGTCATTGCAAAAAGCGCAGACGTTAAATCGTAACAAATATCAATGGTAATCTGATGGTACTTTTGTAAATATTCTTATAAATGCATACTTTTCAAATGAATCATCCATCACAAAAAAATATTTCTCACAAAACTATTTTTCATAAAATTGTTTCAATAATTTATATATATGAGATACAAAGTTGGATGTAAATACATAAAATACGGAGGGTGTAGTGTCAAAAGAATTTCACGACGAACTAGAGATATTCATATATCAAATGGAAAATGTATCATTGATTTTGAAAACCGGTAAACTATTATGTTCATGTTGGATATGCATGAATAGGAAATTTATTTTTATCGACACCGTGTGGAAACATTTATTGAAAAGAGAGTTTACACCATATTATTGTATTTAGTTAACATGGTGAGGGTTATGGTCATGATGGAGCTGAAAGTAGTAGTAATAATAGTTATGCTGGTGTAATGGCCAATGCACCTAATTATTTTTGTAATCAACAACAATTTTATTGTCATCAGGAACATGAACACGAACATGATAGGATTTATCGCATGGTTAATGATGTATTTCATAAAACTGTTGGTGATCATGTAAAAGATAATCTAGCGTAGATACACGAAATTTTTATGATATGTTAGACATGCCAAACCAGCCAATCTACCATGGTGTAGAGAATGACAATCAAAATTGTCATTAGCCGTTAGGATGATGAACATTAAAATTGATTGTGTGAAATTTGCATGGGTGATTGGACTGATTTTATGAAAGAGTATTTGTCAAAATATAATTTGTCTGTTGAATCATATTATTATGAGATACAAAATCCGATTTTCAGTCTTCGTTAAACATATGAGATGATAGATGTTTGAATTGATAATTATATAATTTTTTGGAAAGAGGATGATAACTTGCAGAAATCTAGATTTTGTCAGAAACCAAAGTATAAACCACAAGGTACTAGTCGGACAAAAGTATCGTACCTTCCAATAACTGATATATTGAAATGAATATAACAATCTGAGATGAAAGTTGCATCAATGAGATAACAGTTGCATCGATGAAATGTCATGCTTAACCTTCACATTTAGATAGAGAGGTCATTCATCCATATAATGCAAAGGCGTGAAAACACTTCAACAAAGTGTATTCCAACTTTGGTAAACAAATTAGAAACGTGTATATTGGTTTGTGTTGATGGATTTAGCCCTTTTGGTATGTTGAAAAGGCAATATTCGTTGTGGTTAGTCATCATAATACCGTAAATCCTTTTTTCATATATGCGCATGCAAAAGGAATTTCTATTTCTGACTAGTTCACGGTCCTAAGAATGCTAAGCGGTCTCTCGATATATTCATGCAGCCGCTAATACATAGGTTGAATGAGTTGTGGTATAATGAGGTTCAAATGTACGATTGTTCTACTAGGAAGAAATTTCATGGTGTGTGCACGTCTGATGTAGACTATAATCGACTTCCTGCTTACAGAATATTATCTGGTTTGAAAACGTATGAGCACTTATCGTGTTCGTATTGCATGAATCGAAACGATGCGTTTCAATTAAAACATGGACGGAAAACATGTTGGTTTAACTGTCACCATCTATTTGTATCAATAAATCATCCATATTGAAACAACAATCATATGTCTAGGAAGAACAAATCTGATTGTATTCCCTCACTAGTGTACCCTTCAAGAGAAGAAATAGAACAACAAACGGATCATTATGGTGCACAAAAAACAAGCAAACGTGGAGATAATTAGCACATTTTAGCTAATATGGCAGGTAGATACCTTATCCATCACAATTGGTATAAAAAATATATTTTTTTAGAACTCCCATACTACAGAGATCATATACTCAAAACACAATTTCGATGGCATGAACATTGAGAAAATTAGTTTTTGATAACATCATGTATACAATGTTGAACGTGCAGGAAAGAAAAAGCTATAGTGTGAATAACTACAGTGTGAATTCAAAGTTAGAAATATGTCCGAGAAGTGAGTTGAAACTTGCGAGCAACAGGAAAGTACCAAATCCTATATCTAGGTTGGCTACAAAAGCAAAAACGAGCTTATTCAATTGGATCGCGTCATACGTTAAATTTTTCGATGAGTTCGTTTCAAATTTTTCCAAATTAGTGGAGCATGAACACAAATTTTTTAGAATAAAAAGTCATGATTGTCATGTATTTATGCAACGACTATTTCTTTTTTGCTTTTGTCGAATTGTTTCCATTGGATGTCTACGAAACAGAGATATGTACATATTTTTATTAATACAATTAATTTTTATATTAATTAATTATTGTAATGCAAGAGATAATTTAATGTTATTTTGTCGGCATTGTATTTTACGTATTAGAGCATTTTCGTGATTTAAGTATACACAGTTTTGACCGAAGATGGATTAGAACAATTGAATGACAATACTCTAATTTTGTTATAGAACATGGAAAAGATTTTACTCCTAGTTTTTTTTTATGTTATGGAATATCTTCATATCATCTACAACACGAAGTGGCTCGTGGCCATCAGTCCATTTTTGATAGATGCATTCCTATGAGCGTTTCATGAAATATCTAAAGGCGAAGACAAAAAACCATTGAAAGCTCAATTATTGCAGGAATTTAATCAAAGAAACTTCTCACTTCACATCGTATTATTTTTTTCACCAAGGTTTACACACGCAAAAGAGCCTCACGACGTTATGATGATGATGGTGTGGCAACAACATATGCAGTAGATGGGTGTCCTAGATATTACTGTAACAACATATACGATAGATGGTGTCCCAGAAAAAGGTTGAACTTTAGAAGTTGGATCAATCCTAGTTGACTGCTAGTTCCAGCGCTACCCCAACTTAAGACGATTCGATTCAGCTGCACAACCATCTTATGCTGCGAACACGAAGATCGCTGATTTACGGGCCAGATTAGCCAGATATAACTAGCGCATTCAAGGCTATGATCATATGTTTGATCTCATAGTAGTGGACAACCTGGTTTTGGCACATGTCTTGTAGAGACGTAATCGGTCCAGTGAATCTAGCATGCAGGCGTCGGTTGATCATACAGCGGAAAACATTGAGTTTGCGAGAAAATCCATAGAAGCTACAAATGCGAAGTTAGTAGATAAGATACTTCATTTAGACGATAATTAGTTTTATTTTATTTTATTTTTGAATTTTTTTGTTGTATTACTTTTATTGTAATTTTCATTTAATATTAATTTTATTTTATTTTTTAATTTTTATTTATTATTAATTTTACTTTAATTAAATTCATTTATTTTTAGTTAGATTTAATGAATCTATTGGTAACTCGTGTATAATTTACGGACAGATTAACAACGAATTAATGACCCGTCATTACGAAGAAGAGTTATTGACGATATTGTGACGACTGGTTATCCAGATCACACTATAATATGGTGACGTAAAACCGATATAATTTAAGGTCGAATTATTATCTATGTTATGAATATTGTTTTTGCTGTAATTTTTGCGTATGTTACCGTTTAATTAGTAACATATTTTACGAGGATGCAATTTCATCGTTATTTCGTCACAACATAACATTGGATTGCCGACTGATATTTAACTTGAAATAATAAGGAATGACGTACCTCCAAAATTTAATGATAAATTATCAACGTAGTGACTATTATGTCGATTAATTAGCATTGATTTTGTTGTCGACGTAATGCAGCATATTAACGACGTATACTGTATTCGTTAATTTCTTGTAATAATGTCATGTCTCTCGAAATTCAAAATTTTATTAGTCAGACTATGTGGATTTTATTAGTCTAATGTAAAATTTATCTTAACTTTTAGTATCAAAATCCTAGATAAAAAAACCGCGAATCGCGGAACTACGAATCGAACCATAATCTGTTGCGGAGGACGGTGATTGCGGCGTCGTCGCTTATTGTGATCTTGGATACCACCAGCTTGAACTTGGTGATGTAGTCTCGCAATGATTCTTTTGCCCCTTGGGTAAAATTCCAGATATTGGCGTTCGACGCTCCCTTTTTGAAGAACATAGAGTAGTGCTTGAAGAATGCTATCGATAGTTGATGGAAGCTATCTATCGAATTGGCTTCGAGCTTGGAGAACCAACTCAGCGTGGCGCCTTCTAGATTTTTGACGAACATTTAGCAGCAGCCTGCATCCTTTTCGTCCGGGGCGAAGTGAGCTCGACCCATTGTGATGGTAAACGTGGTCATGAATTCCCTCAGGTCCGAGTTCCCTCATACGGTGAGCAGCGGATTTTGAAGTTGTTTCGTAATAGCCGGGACGAGATCCGAGCGGTGAATGAGGTCCTCTGCGTTTTTTCGAGGACGCGTTCGATTTCTGAGGCCGAGCTTACTGCTTGGTGAACCCTAGACCCGATGTCTTATAATTGCTGCCAAACGGCCTTGAGATCTTGGTTGTTAGCATAGGTTCCTCGGGGGCATCTACGGGCTCTGGTTCGGCTCGCAAGGTCGGGTGAGGTTGAGCTGCGGCGCTGTCGCCTCCGAAGAGGTTTCGGCGTAGAGATTGGATCTCACCCAACCGAGCTTGATGGACTGCTTGTGTAGAGGAGATTCCTTCTAGACGCCGGTTGGTTCCGACTACTACTGCGTCTTTGTAGTCGAGGCGAGTAATGATAGATCGGAGGAGCAATTCGATGCTTCCGAGTTCTCTGGCAGGTGGTGATGGTTCACATTGGGATGTTTGTCCCTGCTCTAGGGGTTGAGGGGGAGATGTTTCTTCCATTTCGTGGTGGAGCACGTGACTTTTGCTTCGAGCTATTAAAGTCTATGTTTCCCATTTACGTCGCGAGCCTCTCCTTTTATACTCTCATCTCGCCTAATCTTCAACGTAGCAATTATTACTTGTCATAAATGCTTATAAATGTTCATTAATGCTTCTTCTAGAGAAGTTCGTTGTCGCCCTCGATAGTTGGTGAGATCGGACATATCGCTGAACTGTCTGGAAACTCTTCGATAATGATGCATCTACTTCTTAATATTGGGTCTTCGGCATGATGGATCGAACCCGCGATGGGCCGAGCTCAGACTTTTTGGAGGGTGTAGCCCACATGATGGATTAACGAGTAGTCGTTAATTTCTTGTAATAATATCATGTCTCTCGAAATTCCAAATTTTATTAGTCACAATATGTGGATTTTATTAGTCTAATGTAAAACTTATCTTAACTTTTAGTATCACAATCCTAGATAAAAAAAACCGCAAAATCTTTTTTGATTAATTTTCGTTTAAAAGTTAAACAACTTGACAATCGAAGCCAAAAATCACACACACAGAAAAAGAAGAAGCGTAAGTACAGGTTTTAGCGAACAGTACAAACAGTCAAATTAAAAATTTTGTGGTGCAGAAAATAAAAAAATGGAAACCATGAATATGTGTTTTTTAAAATGCGTACAATTTTTGAATACACTTAAAATTTTGAACATAATAGATATTTTATTTTTTAGAACAGAAATATAGATTTAATTAAGGATGTAAAATTTTAAAACTTTTAAATATATATATATATATATGAAATATTTAAATCCAAATTGTGTTAGTAAATAAATAAACGACTTAATTAGATGAGTGATAGATTTGAAAATTAGGAAAATAACAAAAATGTCAATTTTATAAAATAGCACATTTTTAATTATTTATCCTAAAAACAATATAATTAGTTTAAATTTTCAATAATAACACAAATTTAAGATTAAAATACATTAAAACTTCATTTTAATATAAAAATATTAAACCTAAATTGGAAAATTGAATGCAAATATAATGTTTAAATTTATGTATAATTTATTTAAAATGAATAAATATTTTTAAATAATTATTTATATTATTTTTAAAATTTAATTTGTAAAATATTAGAATAAAAGTTTTAAAAATATTATTTAAAAATGAAAACTAGTTGTTAAAAGAGTAATACCCTAAAATAGCACCATTTTAAGTTTATCTTCCAAATTTAGCACACTAAAACTAAAATTCCCAAAATAGCATAAATTATTATGTAAAAAATTATTTACCTTAAATAAAATATATATAAAATTAAAATATAATGTTTGGGTTCACTTTTTCCAATTTAGGGTTTAAATTTTTTTTATTAAGAATGAGTTTTCAATTATTTTAGTATTAAATTTGTGCTATTTTTGGAAATTTAAATGAGTAGTGCTATATTTGGAACAAAAACTTGAAATAGTGCTATTTTAGTCAATTGCCCTTATAAAAATTGGATTTTATTGAGATGTCCACGTCAACTGTCAACGAAAAAGCAGTTGTGTGCAAAGTTTGAAGTACAACCGTAATCACTACCTATGTAAAGTGTTAATCTTGAATTAGTTTGATGGAAAAGAATTGTGCAAAGAATTGAAAGCACACACACGGGTTCAGGAGTTAAAAGATTTCTCTCCTGCGTTTCTCCGGAATTTTGTTTTGGAATTCACTAGATCACTTTCAAAAAAATCTCCTCTTCGGAGTTACAACTTCTCTTCTCTGTCTCTCAGAGAAACCCAGTCACGAAGTTCTGTTCTTTGTGAACTATTCTCTGTTATTCGTAATCACACATATACATACATTTATATAAGAGATGACTTCTAAATGTGACTAATACTATACCGTTTCATTAAGTGAGTAACACTTTTTCTGAAAGAGAGTCTTCAGCTTCTTAGAAATTAGATCATATTCTTCAAATCTCCACCTTGATTTAATTTTTCTCACTTCGTCGACACTCCACCTCGAGTTCGATTCTTCGACTCCTTGATCTATACCTTGTGAATTCCAGTTCCGGCACCTTGAGCATCACCGCGCTTCTTGTCTTCCAACTATCTTTCCAGGTAATTCCACCCGGATTCCAAGTAACTCCACCTAGCTTTGATAAATATCTGAGACTGTTAAAGTCTCAGTTCTTATTCTTAACCCTCAATTTTTCCAAATCACTTTTCATTTTGTTTACTGGTAGTACTTTGGTGAAAATATCTGCTGGGTTATATAGAGTAGCTATTTTGATTACACTTATTGTGCTTGAGAGTATAAAATCCCTTATGAAATGATATCGCACATCTATGTGCTTCGTCCTGTCGTGATGAACTGCGTTCTTAGCAAGAGTTATCGCGCTCTGTGAATCACAGTGAATATCGACAGTCCCTTGACTAAACCCTAGCTCATTCAGAAACCCCTTTAGCCAAATCCCTTCCTTAGCTAATTCTGTTAGTGTCACATATTCTGCTTCGGTAGTGGATAATGCTACCATTCTTTGCAGTTTAGACTTCCAACTAACCAGATTTCCTCCTACTGTGAATGCCCAGCTTGATATTGATCTCCTATTATTAATGTCAGCTGCAAAATCTGCATCACAGTAGCCTATTGCCACTAACTTCTCTTCATTTCTGAATTCTAGACCTTTCTTTGTAGTTCCACTGATGTATCTCAAAACCACTTTACTCTTTGCCAATGTTCTTTTATTGGCTTGCTCATAAATCTGCATACAAGGCCGACTGCATATGCTAGGTCTGGTCTTGTCCCTATCATTGAGTACATAAGACTTCCTATAGCCCTTTGGTATGGAACATTCTTCATCATTTCAAATTGCTCATGTGCTTCTTTCTCAGTTGCTGCTTTTAGTCTGAAATGCATTCCTAAAGGTGTTGATACTGCCTTTGATTTATCCATCCCATAGTTCTTAAGGATCCTTTCAAGATAATCTTTCTGAGAGATTGATAGAATGCCCTTCTGTCTGCCTCTTTCAATCTCCATTCCCAATATCTTCCTTGAATATCCTAGATCCTTCATGTCAAACTCTGAGTTTAGGAGAGCTTTTAGATTCCTTACATGTCTCTTGTCCTTAGAGGCAATCAAGATATCATCGATGTATAGCAGAAGATAAACAAAACTATGTTTATCTGTTCCCCTATAGTATATGCAATTATCATACTTACTTTTGTTGAATCTATTAGTCTTCATAAATTCGTCAAACCGATTGTTCCATTGTCTAGGGGATTTTCTGAATTCATATAGAGATCTTTTAAGTAGACACACCTTATCTGGATCAGTCTTGCTCACATATCCTTCAGGCTGGTCCATGTATATACTTTCTTCTAGATAACCATGAAGGAAGGTTGTCTTTACGTCCAGTTGATGTAACTCCATATCCTCATGAACCACAACTGATAGTAACAGCCTAATTGACACATGTTTTGCTACCGGGTAGAAGATTTATTGATAATCTACTCGTTCCTTTTGAGAGTAGCCTTTAGCTTAGTCTAGCTTTATACCTAGGACCTTCTACTCCTTCTATGCCTGCCTTTCTTTTAAACACCCACTTGCAGCCTATGGGTTTATGTCCTTTAACCCTATCTACCAAAATCCAAGTGTTTTTTTCAACTAGAGACATCATTTCCTCATCAGCAGCCTTTAACCATTTCTTGTTGTCTTTGTCTTGAAGAGCTTCCTGGAAATTTGATGGTTTTGGATCCTCACCATCTTCTGATACATGGTATGCATAATCTGCAATATTGTCAGTATCTTCAGGGTATTCAAAATCTGCATACCTTGCAGGTGGTTTGATTTGCCTCCTTAAACGATCTCTTCCTAGCTGGAAATTCTACAGATTTTGTCTTTCTTGACTAGACCCAAGCTGATTTGAGTCTGTCCTAGCTTCTGAATCTTCTGGTCTTGTCTCTGATTCTTCTGATTTGATGTTTTCATCATTCTTATATGGGTTTTCTGCATCATCTTTGTGGCTTTCTGTTTCTGTAACATCACAACTCAAAGTTTTGTTAGTATTAGTAATCACTGGATTAGAACTAACCTTTTTCTCTGAGATGAGTTCCTTGTATGTCGTGTCTTCTCTGAATACAACATTTCTGCTTATGATGCCCTTTCTATCTTCTAAGACCCAGACTCTATAACCCTTTTTGCCTTCTGGATACCCAGTGAAGATCCCTTTCTTTGTTTGTGGGAGTGTACGTAGACTACACACCCAAACTTTCTCAGTCCACTGAGATTAGGAACAGCAGATGTCCATTGTTTCTCAGGAATCTTAAAATCTATTGCTGAGGAAGGTGATCTATTCATCAGATAAACAGCTGTAGAAGCTGCTTCAGCCCAGAATTTTTGTTCTAGACCACTTTCACTTAACATGCTTCTGACCTTATTCATGATTGATCTATTTAGTCTCTTAGCCATCCCATTCTGTTGGGGAGTATAGGTACACGTTCTTTTATCTGACTATTCCTTCTTCCCTGCAAAACTAATCGAATCTATGATTGACAAATTCTAAGCCATTTTCTGTGCGAAGCTTCTTTACTTTTCTTTCTGTCTGTACCTCTACCATTTTCTTCCATTCGATGAACTTATCGAATGCTTCATCCTTGGTCTTTAGGAAGTATATCCATACTTTCCTATACTAGTCATCAATGAAAGATACAAAGTATTGACACTTTCCGAGGCTATGAGGGACATTTGGTGACCCCCCACAAGTCGGAATGAATGTAATCAAGTTTTGCCTTAGTGTTATGTTCTTCTGGTGAGAATTTAACTCTGTGAGTCTTCCCTATAAGACAATCCTCGCAAAACTTAATTTCTGAAATCTTGGCTTTGTCAAGGCATCCTTTCTTGCCTAATATTTCTAAGCCTTTGTACCCTATATGACCTAGGCGACTGTGCCATAACTTTGTAACATCACTTCTTTCAGTATTATCAGAGACTGCATTATTCTCTACTACATGTGCTTCAGGTAGTTTTGCAATTCCTTGAAGTACATATAGAGCATCATTTGTCTTTTTGACTGCTTTCATTATTACGGTACAGCCCTTTATGATTTTCATCACACCTTTATCCCCTCTGAATTCGTAACCTTTATTTTCCAAGGTGCCAACAGAAATGAGGTTCTTTGTCATTTCTAGGAGATATCTTACATCATGTAAGACAAATGTGGTACCATCAGGGTTCCTAAATCTCACTGAACCTATTCCCTTTACTTCGGATAATGTGCTATTGGCCATCCTAACCTTTCCTGTCGAAGTTTCTCTAAAATTTAGAAACACTTCTCTTCTTGGAGTCATGTGTAATGAACACCCTATGTCCATAACCCACTGATCCTGATCATTTTCTCCTTCAGAAGTATTTGCCTCTGAAACCATTAGCCCAACTAGATCGTTTGCATCATCTCTTACTGATGATGATTCTCCTTTATCCTGAGACGCATTTATGCCTTTATTTCTTTCTAACCATTTGTAGCATTGCTTTTTGTAATGGCCTTCCTTGCCACATATCCAGCACACCTTTTTACCTTCTCGTGATTTTGATCTTGATTTACTGCGATTCTTATTGTATTGGGTATTCTTGGTTTCGGCTCTACCTCTTACATAATATCCTTCTGAAACATTTCTAGAACTCGCTGTTTCTTTCAGCTCTTTCTCTTTGGATCTTGCTGATCCAGTTACATCCTCCATTTTTATGACCTCTCTGTTGTACTTCAAAGATTCTTTCAGCTGGTCATATTTGGGTGGCAGAGAATTCAACAATAGGATAGCTTGAACTTCCTCTTGTACCTCTATACTAAGATGACTAAGATCCCCAACTAGCTTCAAGAAATCATCAATATTTTCATATGTGGATCTGCTATCTTGCATTCTATATCCATAGAGTTTAAGTTGAGAGTGTACCATGTTTGGAAGAGATTTGGACATATACAATCTCTCAAGCGTCGACCATGTGTCTGCTGAAGTAACACATTTTTCTATTTTCCTCAAAACGTGATCCCCCACGTCAAGTAGAATGAGATTCATTGCTCTTTCACACCTTTCTGCTCTGGCTTCTTCGTCCTCGATCCGTTTCTTTATCTTGGTCGAGTCCTTTTGTTCTTCTTCGCTTAAAGGATCCGGAGCCTTTTGTTCCACGAGAACATCCTTCAAGCCCAACACACTCAAGTGCGCCATCATTCTTCTTTTCCAGAGGGAGAAGTCCCTTGTTCCGTCGAACCTATCGACTTCAATTCTTGATCCTGACATTCTTTAGTTTTCTGGGAAAAATGAATTCCCTTCTTGATTCTTATTCCTTTGCGAACTTTTCTCTTTTCCCTTTAACCCAAAGGGTTCTGATACCAATTTGTTAATCTTGAATCAGTTTGATCGAAAAGAATTGTGCAAAGAATTGAAAGAACACACACGATTTTAGGAGTTCAGAGATTTCTCTCCTACGTCTCCCCTGAACTTTGTTTCGGAATTCACTAAATCACTTTAAAAAAATCTCCAACAAACTATTCTCTGTTATTCGTAATCACACATATACATACACTTATATAAGAGATGACTTCTATATGTGACTAATACTACACCGTTTCATTAAGTGAGTAACACTCTTTCTGAACGATAGTCTTCAGCTCCTTAGAAATTAGATCATATTCTTCATAAAGGTTAGCATACTATTTTGATTTAGAAAATTTAATGACAAATAAGGTGAGTGAACCACAAGATTTATGACAAATAGGCTTGTCAATTTGGTTCATTACCCGCGGATCCCGCCCCGTTTGACCCGCTGTGGGGTGGGTGCAGGTAGGCCTGTCAATATGATTCTTTACCCGTGGGTCCCGCCCCGTTTGACCCGCTGCAGGACGGGTGCGGGTCGAATGAAAATTTTTTTTTCATATGCGGGGCGGGTGCTGGTCGAGCATTATTTAGAGCGGGGCGGGTGCGGGTCGCAATTTTTTAACTTGCGAGTTAGCGGGTACCCGCAAATTTTGGGCTCAATCAAATTAATCAAATTCAGGCCCAACTAATTTAGGCCCAAACTAATTTAAACCCAAACAAATTAATTTTATTAAATATTTTAATTAAATTATTTAAATATTTTTAGAAAATTTAATTAAATTTATTAAATATTTTAATTTAAATAAATTTATTAAATTTTTAGTTTAATTAAATTTATTAAATATTTTTAAAAATTTTAATTAAATGTATTAAATATTTTATTTTAATGAAATTTATTAAATATTTTAGTTTAATTAAATTTATTAAATATTTTTAAAATTTTTTGAAAAATGAAGCGGGTCACCCGCTAACCCGCGGGACCCGCTTAAATAATGCAAGGCGGGTGCGGGTATGAAAAAATTGATTCGCGGGTTTTGCGGGTAAAAAAATTTTGTGCAAAAAAATCTGTAACCCGCCGTGGGGCGGGTCAGGCGGGGCGGGTCTGACCCGCTTGACAGGCCTAGGTGCAGGTCGAAGAAAAAAAACTTTTATATGCGGGGTGGGTACGGGTCGAAGTTTTGGTATAGCGGAGCAGGTGCGAGTTTTGTTTTATTCTTTTGCGGGTTAGCGGGTACCCGCAAATTTTGAATCAAAATTATTTAACCAAAATTTAAAATAATTTAATTATAAACTAATTTAATTTTAACTAATTTAATACCAAACTTGATGTTCAAAATTTGTATAATTTGAGTTTTTAAAATTGAATTTCAATATATTTGATTTATTAATTTTAGATTTATTATTATTTAAATTTATTTTAATTAAATATTTTTAAAAAATTTTAAAAACAAAATGGATCGCGGGTTCACCCGCAAACCCGCTAGATTAATGCGGAGCGGGTGCGGATTTTAAAAAAATGATTCAGAAGTTTTGCGGGTAAAAAAAATTATGAAAAAAAATCTTTAACCCACCGCAGGACGGGTCATGCAGAGCGGATTCGACCCGCTTGACAGGACTAATGACAAAATTGACGTTCATTTAATGCAAAAAAATTGCTTGTAAAATCAGAATTTTGGTTGTAAAAAAAAATATATATATATATATATATATATTTATAATGTGAAAACTATGTTTTCATATATAGTTTTATATTATGTTAAAATTGTACCATATTATATATATCTAACTTTTTAATGTTATGATTAATTATTAAATGTTAATTAATATTAACGTATTTATTTACGTTAGAAAAAATATTTTATACAACTTTGTTTTTTACGAGATAGATACAATGTAACAATAATATTATATCATATCTGACTAGTTTTGATAATATACAAACAGAAAAATCTAAAAATAAATATATATTAATTTAGTGATAAAACACAATTTTATATGAGTTATATTTTGTAACATGTTAAATTATGTATAATGCAATAAAGTTCTGAGTATTGAAAATTTTAGAAAACTTTTTATATTTATAATCAATAATTGTTTTCTCTTTCTATATATATATGTAAGTATATATTGTGTAATTATTTTATATTGATAAACATATCATTGTTTAAAGTTGAATAGTAACGTACACAATGTTTTACACAGTGTATTAGACGCAAAGTTGGGATTTTTTTTGTCACAAAATACTGGATTTTATAAAATTAAATTGGTTACTTTAAAAGACATGAACAATCAAATTAATTTGCAAACGAAATCAATTAATGGCACAACATGGTGCAATCATTGAGAACTAATATATTACAAAAAAACATATAATAATCCAGCTTTAATAAAATATTATATTCTAAACATTGTCTGAACAAGTTGGCATAAAACTGTTTTTATTTTTGACATTATAATAGAATAACCATTAACCCATTCTTGACATTGTATTAAAAAAATATTTTGGTATGAAAAAATATGACAACATGAATATATGATTAAAGAAAGAAAGCACGTCGAGTTACCTCCATTCCCACCTGCCAAATTGCTGGCTTCTTCTTCATATTATCCTCGACTTTGTCGGTTCAGTTTAATATCAATTAACCTGTTCGACCGGTTAACCAAAATTCACAATCGATCTAATTGTGAACTAAAATTTGTTTCATTTGGAAAATCACTTAAGGTTTTATGAATTTAATGCCGAATTCATCCTAATTCTTCCGATTTTCATTTTCATTCATTGCTTTGTAGTTTGAATTGTTAAAATCGGTCTATACTAATTTTAAACCACCGGTTCGGTTTAACTTATTGAGCTGAAGAAATTAAAAGCGGTGCAACAAAGGATCCCATTCTCCGCATCTTATCCTTTATAAGCTGGTTCGACCGGGTTAACCAAAATTCAAAATCGATCAAATTGTGAACTTAATTGTTTCATTGGGAAAATCTCTTTAACTTTTCTGTCAACTGAATGCAGAATTCATCCTAATTCTTCCGATTTGCATTTTCATTCATTTCTTTGTGGTTTGAATTGTGAAAACCGGTCTATACTAATTCTCTATACTAATTCTAAACCACCGGTTCGGTTTAACTTATTGAGCTGAGGAAAATTAAAGCGGTGCAACAAACGACCCGATTCTCCGCGTCTTCTCCGTTATAACCTTCTCTCCTTCTTCGTATTCTTGTTCACTACGTAAACCCAACAACACTTGCATACATATATATATATAGTTGCACTATTTTTCATAAACCATAAAAACCATAAACTTGTACAAAAGAAAAAAACCCAAAATCTGAGTTTTGTTCTTCAAATAAATCAGAAGAGAATGAGAAGCATGGTGAAGAAGCTACTATGGTGTGGAGCCAATAACTTTGCGTGTTCAAGAACATCGGAGGAAGGGAGAGTTCGTGTTTACGTTGGTAAAGATAAAGAGAGTCAGTGTAAGCTAAAAGTTGAAGCTAATTTGTTAAACCATCCAATGTTTGAGGATCTATTGAAGTTGTCAGAAGAAGAATTCGGACACTCGTATGAAGGAGCCTTGAGGATTGCTTGTGACATTGATGTGTTCATTAACTTGATCAATCTACTCAAAACCACCAATCATAAGAACAATTCCACAAAATTGACATAGCTTTTTTACATCATTCTTTTACTTTATAAAAAAGTGGGCGAAGTTCATTTTCTATTCTTTATTATTATTTATTTATGATTGGAGTTGGAAGAGATTGACACATTCTTATTTTGATATATAACTAGTTTAGATCTCCAATTTTGGATACTTCAATTCGATTTGGTTTGGTTTGTATATTCATTTTTCAAATTCTGTTAACCGAAATCAAACCATAGTGATATATATGAACCATACTACAAGTGGAAAATACAAATAAGTCACATTTGCATATCAACACCTCCACAACTTCTATTAGAATCAAGAATTCGGCCACTTGCACTCAAAACCGATTCTAAATGAACATAAGAATATGAATTGCCAACACATATTTAGCTAATATTTAGGACTACTACATTTCCACTATGATGAAACATCATCATTCATTCACAAAAGGTTTTTATTTCGTATCATAACTTATTCCATAAAATATATGCCCCAACTCATTGCTTGGTTCCTCGTATGCATAATCATTTAACATATCCGTATATAAAGAATCCATTCTCCGCCAAACTTACATCTTTCTCCTTGGCCCATACGTGAGAAGTTATTCGTCTTCGTGCTCAGCAGATGACCTGGGCAAGCTCTATTTGGTTCAAATGTGCTCTTCCAATACATACTTTTTTAGTGTGGACGATTCAAATCGACATATTGTCACTAGATCGTAGTTTTATTTATGGAGAATGATTGGTCCCTTTTGTCTCTTCTTCAACCGTGTTTTCAAAACCCGTGATCACCTTTTCTTGAGGTCTCCTTTCCCTGAAAAATATGAGCTCTTCTTTTTCACTGCCTCCGACTCCAACAGATCTTTCTCTCACATTTAAACAGGCCTTCTCTTCGGCTCCTCCGATTCTCAAGAAGATGGCAATCCACTCCTTGATCTACAATGTGTGGAGGCAGATGACTAAAATTGGTTCACAAACTCTCAATTATCTCTCCTGTTGGAACAATTTTTATGAAACAAATTTGCATGTTCAATTTGGGTAATATTACCTAAATATTGATTGCAAATATTGTTGCAATGTGAATGAGAAATGAGGCATTGAAGTCATAATAAGTCATAAGTTTGTTGGCTAATTTAATAAGAATAAACAAAAGTCCCATATTAGAAATTTCAGGAAAAATCTTCTATCATATAAATGGGACAGCTCATGTAATAGTTTAAAAGAGTTGGAGAGAAAAGAGAACAAGCCACGTGCGCGCAACCGCCGCTGCCGTGCCGGCTCGGGCTCGAGCTTAGACCTTGGGTATAAGGTTCTTTTTGGGCCAAATTTTGATTACAGTTTTGGCCCAAAACCGAATCAATACCTAAAACGTACCCACGTTTTTCTCCTCTAACCGTCCATGATTTTCTCGTCGGTTTGGTTTCCTCCCACGATTTAGGGTTGTGAAACCGCTCCCTTAATGCTATAAAAACAAGCCATATTGCCTTATTAAGCCTCACGATCCCTCTTCACATTCCCACACGAAAATCGTTCAGAAACAGTTCCTCTCGTCGTCCTCCTCTTTTCTCACTGTAAGTCTCGAGAGTATAGCATATAAATTTGTTCGTAGATTCTATAATCGGGTGTTGGGATTATAATCTCGTCGTGGTTATATCCTGGGATTCATAATCTCATCAAACTGTCACACTACATGAGATTTATTGAATTAAAGAAAGAGATCAAATCTCGCCTTCACGAATTTGTCTTTCTCTTAATTCGGTTTTCAATCATTTTGATCCGCAAATCGTTTTTTCTATTGTGATTTTCATATCCAGTTTTTCGCATGCTAAGAATCATAATTTAATAAATCCGCTTCCTGTTTATCGCTTGAATCGGATTGAGAATTACGATCGATTTTCAAATGATTTTCAAAAATGTTTCTAAACAATTTTTTCGATATCAAAAATGATTTCAAACAATTCTGATCGATTTGTAACATTTTTTCAAACGTTTTCAATCCATTTTTTGTGATCGATATGAAACAGATCTGCGAACGTTTTACAACGATTCAACGAAAAGTTTCAAAAATCAAACGATCATTGGATTTTTTGTTAAACGGTTTCCACGAAAGCCTAACGGCGATTTTCGCAAAACGTGAAAAAAATATTATTCTAGAAACGCCTATTAGGGTTTCTACGAATATATTATTTAAAATATATATATATATATATAGAAACGCCTATTAGTGTTTCTAAAATAAGAAAAATATTTCTGATTCATAAAGGAGTCAAAATATTTTTTCGGAATTTCTGGAAATATCAAAAAATATTTTGTGATATCCACAGAAATTTGAACGAATTCTTGAAACGCTTTTTAAAGCAAATTTTTGCAGAACGCAGTTTTAATGATTTTTCAAAATCGATTATATTGTTGTCGTATTTTTTGTGTGTTATCCATATTGATTCTATTTCTTTTATATTTGAACATATTCATCTAAAAAATGGCTAACGAAGCTGCTTACATGGCTGTTAATACCCCATCCCGAGGTGCCAATGATGGGATTAACGCAAGTGAGGTGACGCCCATATTGGGAGTGGTCTACCACTTGGTTCATTCGCATATGATGTCCTGTCTCTGCCTAGAGCTATAAGTGCAGGACTTATGTCGAACAAATTCGATGGGTCTAATTTTAAGACGTGGCAGCAAAAGATGCGTTTCTTTCTGACCACTCTGAAATTGGAGAATTATCTCACCGAAGTTAAAACCTGTCTTACCTCTGGGGAATACTGATCCACGAGCTCTTGCTAGTGTTGAGTCGTAGAACCATGGAGACTATTTGTGTCGAGGCTACATTCAAAGCCTCCTGGTGGACCAACTGTTCAATGTGTATAATGAGGTCAAAACTTCCAAGGATCTCTAGGATGCCTTGGAAAAGAAGTACAAGTCTTTTAACGTAGGCTCTGGAAAATATGCAGTTAAGAAATTTCTTGACTTCAAAATGGTGGACTCAAGACCCATAATGAAGCAAGTTCATGAACTCCAAATGATATCCCAAGAGTTAAGCGATGAGGAAATGAAGCTGTGTGAGACATTCACAGTGAACTATTTTATTGAGAAGCTACCTCCCCATTGGGTCGATTTCAAAAATTATCTCAACCACAATCAAAAGGCTTTGACGCTGTCATACTTAATTTCCAGGCTGCAAATTGAGTCTACACATCGCATATCAGATTACAATCTCGATCATAATGCGAATGTAGCCTAATATGCAAGAAAGGGCAAATGAAAGGTTGTGGCAAACAACAATGGACCTAATAAACATGCGTTTAACAAGGTCGCGCTTCAAGCCTCCATAAGTTTTAAGAAGCAAGGCAACCCAAAGAAATTCTCTGGGAGTTGTCATCATTGTGGTAAGAAAGGGCACAAGTCCTCGGAGTGTTGTAGTAAGGCGAAGGGAAAAACTCAAGCCAATCTGACTAAAGCTGACTTATGTGCAGTGGTCACTGAGGCAAACATGGTTGAAGAAAACCCTAAGGAGTGGTTCTATGATACTGGAGCAACCACTCACATCTGAATCGATCGGGATATGTTCAGTTCTTATCAAAAGAACAAGTCCGAGAAGCAGTTGATGATGGGAAACACGACATTTTCCAAGATTAAAAAGGTCACGACAAAGTGGTGCTGAAGCTGACATCTGGACACGAGGTCACTCTTACCAATGTGAAACACGTGCCCGACATGAGGAAGAACCTGATATCCGGGAAATTGCTGAGCAAGCATGGGTTCGCCATCAAATTTGAGTTCGACAAGTTGGCTCTTAGGAAGAATGGGGTGTACTTGGAAAAGGGGTATGTCAAGGGAGGTGATACAAGTCTCGATTCAAGGCTTGGATGCGCGTGGGCTGTTTGGAAAAGTTTAGGTGAGAAACTCGACCTTAAGCTTCTAGATAGGGGTTTTCTGATTGGTATGGGATGGAGGGGTGAAGTGAACCACACAAGGGGTGATGAACCTCGTGATAAATCACAAACTTAGAGCTAGGAGGGCTGGTCTCAACTAGGTTCTAAGCGCACAAGTCTCTTGAGAGGAAAACTTGTTGAAAGAAAATTCGATCTTTATTAATGATCAAAAAGGTTGTTGAACTACAATGCTGGAAGGAGCCTTATTAATATGCTCGATATCTTGACCTTCTAGGGTCGACTCAAGAAAAAAATGGAAAATTTACAAAACTGCACAAATGGAAAATGTACAAAAGTGCATAACCGAAAAAGAAACTATTCCTAAAATGTATTTGACTCAAAAATGTAAATAATCTAAATCCTACCCTGCAAAACAGAAAGAGGCAAATATCCAATTTGAAAACTTACCTTTCTTACCTTACAGCCAAGAAATGGAAGGTGGCCGTCCTTGTGGTAGGCACGCGCCTTGCTCCTAGTCTTCGACTTGGAGTAGGGTTAGAAATCTTTGGGCCTTGACCCCTCTTGCCACTAAAGCCCAACTCTTTGAAGTCCCTTGCATTTTTGAAAAGCCTTTGGACTCTTCTTTGCACTTCTGGCCCAATGTCCCTTGTCGATCATCCTGTAGGAGCTTGTCGACCCATAAGCTGAATTTGTGGAAGAGTGCCCTTGATCTGCTCCTTGTCATTGCTCCTGGTGGCACCATTGGTGTAGAGAATTCCTCTAGATGCATGTCTTGAAGCTGATAGCTTATCTGGTCCGAGTCTACTTGTGTAGATGTTGAAATGCCCGTGCTCTCGGTTGGATCGGCTGTACCGGCTTGACTGTGCGAGGTACTGGCCGAAATGTCTTATGCTCCAGCCAAGTTGATTCCGAGCCCGCGGCATCACCAATTGGACCGGCGGTGTCATCCACGTCGCCTCCAGTTGGGCCGAAGGTTTGGGCCTCTTCGCCGGCAATGTTGATCGGTCCGGCCCGGTTGGTCGAAGGTCTGGCAATACCGCTTGGGCCGGTAGACGTGCCAAATGGCCCGGCTATTTCGGGAAAGCTCTCTGGTCGGCCAGTCTGGTCTCCTGGCCGGCCATACGACCTGATGTCCCCATCATCCTCTCTCTCTTCAGTAGGTTTTGACCTCAAAACTAGTTCATCTGCATGGGAAGGGGCTAAGTCAGTTACGTTAAACGTGTTAGACACATTAAACTCACCTGGAAGGGGCTAAGTCAGTTACGTTAAACGTGTTAGACACATTAAACTCACCTGGGAGCTCGATCCGCTAGGCGTTGTTGTTGATCCTCTCTAGCACTCTGAATGGTCTATCTCCTCTTGGTGTTAGCTTGAAACTCTTTAGGTTGGGGAACATCTCCTGCCTTAGATGTAGCCACACCCAATCGCCTGGTTGAAAAATCACCTCCTTTCTTCCCTTGTTAGCATGAGTCATGTATTGCCCAGTTCTCTTCTCCAAGTTCTCTCCTACTGATGAGGACATCAGGTCGTACATCCAGCCAGGTGACCAGACTGGCCGACCAGGAAGCTTGCCCGAGACAGCAGGACCATCTGGCGCGCCTGCCGGACCAGACAATACCGCCGGACCTTCGACCTATAGGGCCAGACCGGTCAACATCGCCGGCGGAGAGGCCCAAGCTTCCGGCACACTTGGTGGGGACGTGAATGACACCTCCGGTCCCCCTGATGACACCGCCGACTCTGGGATCAACTTGGCCGGTCCTGAAGTCATTCCGGCCAGTACCGCGCACAATCCAGCCGGTACAGCCGATCCAGCCGAGTACACGCGCATTTCCACTTCCACACACGAGGACTCGGACCAAATGAGCTACCAGCTCCAGGACATGCACTTAGAGGAAGTACCTACACCAGTGGTACCTCCAGGAGCAATGACAAGAAGCAGATCAAGAGCACTCTTCCACAAATTCAGCTTATGGGTCGACAAGCTTCTAGAGGAAGAGCAGCTAAGGACAATGGGCCAGAAGAGCAAATTAGAGTCCAAAGGCTTCTCAACAACACAAGAAACATCAGAGACTTGGGCTTTAGTGGCAAGAGAGGTCAGGACCCAAAGATATTTAACCCTACTCCAAGTCGAAGACTAGGAGCAAGGCGCGTGCATGCCACAAGGACGGCCACCTTCCATTTTTTGGCCGTGAGGTGAGTTAAGGTAAGTTTACGTTCGAATATATGCCTCTTTCTGTTTTGCAGGGTAGGATCTAGTTGCTTTACATTTTTGAGTCAAGAACATTTTAGGAATAGGTCCTTTTTCGGTTATACACTTTTGTATTTTTCTTTTGTGCACTTTTGTAAACTTTCCTTTTTCTTATTTGAGTCGACCCTAGTAGGTCAAGCTGTCGAGCATATTAATAAGGCTCCTTCCAGCATTGTAGTTCGACAACCTTTTTGATTATTAATAAAGTAGAACTTTTTCCTACGAGCTTTCTCTCAAGAGAGACTTGTGCGCTTAGAACCTAGTTGAGACCAGCCCTCCTAGCTCTAAGTTTGTGATTTATCACGAGGTTCATCACCCCTCGTGTGGTTCACTTCACCCTTCCATCGTTTACCAACCAGAAAACCTCTATCCAGAAGCCTAAGGTTGAGTTTCTCACCTAATCTTCTACAAACAGCCCACGCGCATACATCCTTGAATCAATGCTTGTATCATTTTGGTATCAGAGCTTAAAGCTCCTAAACCAGGTTGTTTCTATCCTTTTGCTTGTCTTATTCTAGTTCTTGCATTAGTTTAAGTCGTATTCAAGAAAAATCAAAAAAACAACATCAAACTCCAAACCGAGTGCATCTAGCCTCCTACGTGTATCACTAGGGTTTAGATTCACTTTTGCATTGTCTTTCACGTTTTCCTTTTGTTTAATTCATACTTCCATTACTTTTAAGTTAAATTAAAAAGAAAAGAAAAAGAAAAGAAAAGAAAATAGGAAAATACACAAAAGAATTCGAATTGGACAGCTAGCACAAGTTGTCTAGGAAGTTTCCTTTTTTTCGAATTTCCTTTCCTTAGGATTTTCCTTTTTGCATTTTTTTCAAATCCCATATAAAAAGAAACTCTCCTAATAATTTAGGAGCACCCTAATTATCTTCTTTCTTTGTAGCACACATGGGAGAAGAGAATAGAGACGCAGCTGAAGCCATGATGGCCATGTTCACCACACTCCAAACACAACTCGCATCCATAGGCGAGAGGTTGGAGCGCGTGGAGAGACCAGTAAGATTCCAGGCCATAAGGCACGTGAGAGCTGAGCAAGACCGTCCTGAGGGTCATGAGTACCTTAGGACACGGCACGAACAGGAGGAACCCCAGCCAGATGGAGATGAGGACACGCAACCTCATAACTATCACCATAGGCCGAGAGGACCTCCACGGCAACCAGAGGCAGAAGATGATGGATTTGAGCCATATGGTCTTCACCAGAGACCCAGAATGCCTCCTAGACGTCATGAGGATGGAGATGAACACACCTACAACCGGGTAATTCATCCTGATGTTAAACTAACTCCTCCAAGTTTTGTAGGAAAAGTAGACCCCGAGGCTTACCTAGATTGGGAGAAGCGAATGGATCATATCTTTGATCACTACAACCAACCAGGACCTAGGAGAGTGATGAGGACATCAGGTCGTACATCCAGCCAGGTGACCAGACTGGCCGACCAGGAAGCTTGCCCGAGACAGCAAGACCATCTAGCGCGCCTGCCGGACCAGACAGTACCGCCGGACCTTCGACCTATAGGACCAGACCGGTCAACATCGCCGGCGGAGAGGCCCAAGCTTCCGGCACACTTGGTGGGGACGTGAATGACACCGCCGGTCCCCCTGATGACACCGCCGACTCCGGGATCAACTTGGCCGGTCCTGAAGTCATTCCGGCCAGTACCGCGCACAATCCAGCCGGTACAGGCCATCCAGCCGAGTACACGCACACTTCCACTTCTACACAAGAGGACTCGGACCAAATGAGCTACCAGCTCCAGGACATGCACTTAGAGGAAGTATCTACACCAGTGGTACCTCCAGGAGCAATGACAAGAAGCAGATCAAGACACTCTTCCACAAATTCAGCTTATGGGTCGACAAGCTTCTAGAGGAAGAGCAGCTAAGGACAATGGGCCAGAAGAGCAAATTAGAGTCCAAAGGCTTCTCAACAACACAAGGAACATCAGAGACTTGGGCTTTAGTGGCAAGAGAGGTCAGGGCCCAAAGATATTTAACCCTACTCCAAGTCGAAGACTAGGAGCAAGGCGCGTGCATGCCACAAGGACGGCCACCTTCCATTTCTTGGCCGTGAGGTGAGTTAAGGTAAGTTTACATTGAATATATGCCTCTTTCTGTTTTGCAGGGTAGGATCTAGTTGCTTTACATTTTGAGTCAAGAACATTTTAGGAATAGGTCCTTTTTCGGTTATGCACTTTTGTATCTTTTCCTTTGTGCACTTTTGTAAACTTTCCTTTTCTTTATTTGAGTCGACCCTAGAAGGTCAAGCTGTCGAGCATATTAATAAGGCTCCTTCCAGCATTGTAGTTCGACAACCTTTTGATTATTAATAAAGTAGAACTTTTCCTACAAGTTTTCTCTCAAGAGATGCGCTTAGAACCTAGTTGAGACCAGCCCTCCTAGCTCTAAGTTTGTGATTTATCACGAGGTTCATCACCCTCGTGTGGTTCACTTCACCCTTCCATCGTTTACCAACCAGAAAACCCCTATCCAGAAGCCTAAGGTTGAGTTTCTCACCTAATCTTCTACAAACAGCCCACGCGCATACATCCTTGAATCAAGGCTTGTATCATTTTGGTATCAGAGCTTAAAGCTCCTAAACCAGGTTGTTTCTATCCTTTTGCTTGTCTTATTTCTAGTTCTTGCATTAGTTTAAGTCGTATTCAAGAAAAATAAAAAAAACAACATCAAACTCCAAACCGAGTGCATCTAGCCTCCTCGTGTATCACTAGGGTTTAGATTCACTTTTGCATTGTCTTGCACGTTTTCCTTTTTGTTTAAATCATATTTCCTTTATTTTTAAGTTAAATTAAAAAGAAAATAAAAAGAAAATAGAAAGAATACTAAAGGAAGTCGAATTGGACAGCTAGCACAAGTTGTCAAGAAAGTTTCCTTTTTCTCAAATCTTCACATCTTTTTGAATTTCCTTTCCTTAGGATTTTCCTTTTGCATTTTTTTCAAATCCCATATAAAAAGAAACTCTCCTAATAATTTAGGAGCACCCTAATTATCTTCTTTCTTTGTAGCACACCATGGGAGAAGAGAATAGAGGCGCAGCTGAAACCATGATGGCCATGTTCACCACACTCCAAACACAACTCGCATCCATAGGCGAGAGGTTGGAGCGCGTGGAGAGACCAGTAAGATTCCAGGCCATAAGGCACGTGAGGGCTGAGCCAGATCGTCCTGAGGGTCCTGAGTACCTTAGGACACGGCACGAACAGGAGGAACCCCAGCCAGATGGAGATGAGGACCCGCAACCTCATAACTATCACCACAGGCCGAGAGGACCTCCACGGCAACCAGAGGCAGAAGATGATGGCTTTGAGCCATATGGTCTTCACCAGAGACCCAGAATGCCTCCTAGACGTCATGAGGATGGAGATGAACACACCTATAACGGGTAATTCATCCTGATGTTAAACTAACTCCTCCAACTTTTGCAGGAAAAGTAGACCCCGAGGCTTACCTAGATTGGGAGAAGCGAATGGATCATATCTTTGATCACTACAACCAACCAGGACCTAGGAGAGTCTCAATGGCAGTAGCACAACTCACGGACAATGCCCTCATCTGGTGGGATCGTGAGGTATCTGACAGAAGGAGGAAGAGAATGAGACCCGTAGACTCATGGGTCGACATGAAAGACCTCATGCGACAAAGGTATGTTCCACCTTACTTTCATAGGGATTTGCACGACGTTTTCGTACTCTTAAGCAGGGTACCAGATCAGTAGAGGAGTACTATGAAGAGTTCGAGAGGTTAAGGAACAGATTGGAGCTCAATGATGATGAAGAAGCATTGATGGCGCAATTCTTGGATGGACTCCAAGAAAGGATCAGCTGCAAGGTGGAAAGGCAAATCTACAAGCGACTTCAAGGACTTGTTCCACCTATCTGTGCAAGCTGAACAGCACATCAAACGTAAGAGCCAAGACATCCGCAGCAAGCCTAAGACACCTTGGACACCAAGCAACATGCCTAAGACTGTGGACAAAGGCAAAAGCGTAGAGATCGAGTCAAGGTTCAAGAGCAAGCCTCCTGAACCCACCCGTGACCAGAGAGCCTGGTAAGTCTTCTAACCCTCAAAGATCACGTGACATAACTTGTTTCAAGTGCAGGGGACGTGGACACATCTCAAGGGAGTGCCCAAACAACGAGTCATGCTGATTACGGAGGCAGGAGAATATGAGTCCCAAGATGAAGAGGACTATGAACCAGAAGGAGAATATGGTGACATTGAGTACCCTGATGTGGGGAAGTGCTGGTCACTAGGCGTATCCTCAGTGCAATGGTGGATCCTTCAGAGACCATCCAAAGGGAACATCTTCCACAGCCGTTGCACCATCAAAGGAAAGGTATGTAACCTCATCATAGATGGTGGTTCTTGCACTAACGTTGCTAGTGCGTATATGGTTGATAAGCTAGGTCTAGAGAGGACACGGCATCCTCGACCATATAGACTGAGATGGCTTGATGACAAAGTGGAGCTCAAGATTCATGAGCAAGTCACTGTGCCATTCAGTGTGGGCAAGTACCAAGACCAGGTCGTGTGCGACGTGGTGCCCATGCAAGCTGGCCATCTTCTACTAGGAAGACCATGGCAGTTTGACAAAGAGACCAGGCATGATGGCAGAACCAATCTCTACACCTTCGTGCATGACAAGAGAAAGGTCAGCCTAGCTCCTCTTACACCTGCCCAAGTACATGAGCTACAACTCCAAATGAGTAAGGAAAAGAAACTTGTCAAGTCTAACTTTCTTATTCAACCTAGTCATGTCCGGAGAGCTTTGGCCTCGAAGGACTTAATGTTACTAATGGTTTTCAAGGAAGTGTTGAGTATAGAACAGGGACAGGTAGAGCTACCTCATGAAGTAGCAACTCTCCTCAACAAATTCAGGATGTATTTCCAGAGGAGATACCAGCAGGCTTGCCTCCTTTACGTGGCATAGAACACCAGATTGATCTAGTGCCGGAGCAGCCCTGCCCAACCGGCCAGCCTACCGGATGAGTCCAGAGGAGTCCAAGGAGCTTGAGAAGCAAGTCAAGGAGCTCCTGGAGAAAGGATATGTTCGAGAGCCTCAGTCCATGTGCCATACCAGTGCTGCTAGTGCCCAAGAAGGATGGGACGTGGCAAATGTGCGTGGACTGCCGAGCAATCAACAACATCACAGTCAAGTACCGGCATCCGATACCACGACTGGATGACATGCTAGATGAGCTGAGTGGAGCCACGGTCTTCTCCAAGATAGACCTCAAGAGTGGATACCACCAGGTCAGGATGAAAGAAGGTGATGAATGGAAGACTGCTTTCAAGACAAAGCAAGGGCTCTACGAGTGGACAGTCATGCCATTTGGCTTGACTAATGCCCCAAGCACCTTCATGCGCCTTATGAACCAAGTTCTTAGAGCGTACATCAGTAAGTTTGTAGTAGTTTACTTTGATGACATCTAGTTTATAGTAAGTGCCTACGGGAACACCTCACACATCTTGAGATGGTTTATAGTAAGTGCCTACGGGAACACCTCACACATCTTGAGATGGTACTTAAAACCCTTGACAAGAAGAGCTTTATGCCAATCTCAAGAAGTGCACCTTTTGTACTGATAAGCTTGTCTTTTTAGGTTTTGTTGTGAGTTCACAGGGCCTACAGGTTGATGAAGAGAAGATTCGAGCCATACAAGAATGGCCAACACCAGAAACATCAGCCAAGTAAGGAGCTTCCACGGACTGGCCAGCTTCTATAGGAGATTCGTGCCCAACTTCAGCAGTATTGCCTCACCACTGTCGGCAGTAGTGAAGAAGAACGTGGGATTCAGCTGGGGAGAAGCTCAGGAGAAGGCATTCAGGGCCTTGAAGGACAGCCTTACACACGCACCAGTGCTAGTCCTTCCCGACTTCAACAAGACGTTTGAAGTGGAGTGTGATGCCTCTGGAATAGGCATAGGAGCAGTGCTAACTCAAGGAAGGAGACCAGTGGCATACTTCAGTGAGAAGCTAGGTGGTGCCTCACTGAACTACCCCACTTATGACAAGGAGCTTTATGCCCTTGTCCGAGCATTGGAGACTTGGCAGCATTACTTGCTGTCCAAGGAGTTTGTGATCCACACTGATCACGAGACTCTCAAACACCTCAGAGGGCAAACCAATCTCAAGAGGAGACATGCCAGGTGGATGGAGTTCATAGAGACCTTCCGTACATCATCAAGTACAAGAAGGGCAAAGACAATGTGGTAGCGATGCACTATCAAGGAGGTTTGCCTTGATATCAACCATGGAGGCAAAGGTCCTAGGATTGAGCACATCAAGGATCTATACAAGGATGATCCTGACCTTGCTGAGAGCTACAAGGAGTGTAGCACAGGGAGTCATGGCAAATCCTACATCCATGAGGATTCTTGTTCCGAGAAAGAAGGCTGTGCATACCACAAGGATCACTAAGGAAGCTTATCATCCGAGAAGCTCATGGAGGAGGACTCATGGGCCACTTTGGTGTCGACAAGACTCTAGCAGTGGTCAAGGAGCACTTCTACTGGCCACACATCAAGAGGACAGTAGAAGCACATTGTGCAAGATGCATTACTTGCAAGAAGGCAAAGTCCAGAGTGCAACCTCACGGGTTGTATCTCCCACTGCCCATACCAACACATCCATGGGTGGACATCTCGATGGACTTTGTTCTAGGTCTGCCCAAGATCAACCACAAGGATGCAATCTTTGTAGTGGTGGACAGATTCTCCAAGATGGCACACTTCATTCCGTGTGCCAATGTCAATGATGCCACACAAACAGCTGAGCTGTTCTTCAGGAAGATAGTACGGCTTCATGGAGTGCCAAGGACCATCGTATCAGATAGGGACACCAAGTTCCTCAGCCATTTCTGGAGGACCCTTTGGAGAAAACTAGGCACGAAGCTACTCTTCTCAACCACTTGCCATCCTCAAACCGATGGCCAAACTGAAGTTGTCAATAGGACACTATCAACCCTTCTCAGAACTACACTAGGGAAGAACCTAAAGACTTGGGTGGAGTGCCTGCCATTCATTGAGTTAGCCTACAACCGAGCCGTGCACTCAGCAACCAAGAAGACACCATTTGAAGTGGTATACGGCTTCAACCCTCTCACCCCATTGGAGCAAACACCACTGCCACCAGCTGAGATGACCAACCTCAACGGAGCATCCAAAGCAGAGGTCATAAGGAGGTTACACCAGAAGGTAGCAGAAAACTTGGAGAAGAGGACCGGACAGTACGTGACTCATGCCAACAAAGGAAGGAAGGAGGTGATCTTTCAACCAGGCGATTGGGTGTGGCTACACCTACGGCAGGAGAGGTTCCCAAACCTAAGGAGTTCAAAGCTAGCACCAAGAGGAGATGGACAATTCAGAGTGCTCGAGAGGATCAACAACAACGCCTACCGGATCGAGCTTCCAGGTGAGTTTAATGTGTCCAATACGTTCAATGTTACTGACTTGGCCCCTTTCCATGCAGATGATCCAGTTTTGAGGACAAAACCTACTGAAGAAGGAGGGAATGATGAGGACATCAGGTCGTACTTCCAGCCAGGAGACCAGACTGGCCGACCAGGAAGCTTGCCCGAGACAGCAGGACCATCTGGCGCGCCTGCCGGACCAGACAGTACCGCCGGACCCTCGACCTATAGGACCAGACCGGTCAACATTGCGGCGGAGAGGCCCAAGCTTCTGGCACACTTGGTGGGGACGTG